>CM060960.1:53889381-54364381 GCA_030765055.1 Mantis religiosa | reverse complement strand
ACAGTAACTTCTGGTCTAACTCCTATCTCTTCCAACCTCCCTTTATTGGTGTGTATATAATATTCACATCTAGCATTAGCTCTTCTACGTTTGTTGCTCTTTTTATTTAAAACTGCAAATACCCGATTAATAACTGTCTGGAAGTTGTTGAATGCTAAATAAGTGCTATATAAGTGTATACTTTAGAAGTTTAATACACTAACCGTTCTCCAAGTACTTCCTGTCTTTTAATTATTTAATATTATTATTATTATTATTTAATATTATTATTATTATTATTATTTAATATTATTATTATTATTATTATTTAATATTATTATTATTATTATTATTATTATTATTATTATTATTATTATTATTATTATTATTATTATTATTATTATTATTATTATTATTATTATTATTATTATTATTATTATTATTATTATTATTATTATTATTATTATTATTATTATTATTATTATTTAATATTATTATTATTATTATTATTATTATTATTATTATTATTATTATTATTATTATTATTATTTTTTTTTTTTTTTGTAATTTACGTCGTCCAACGTTAAGTCATATCGGACGATGAATGAAATGGGTGAAATGATGCTCAATGCGTCCGGGGTCCATGGAGCTTAGAGTTACCTGACATTCTTCTATCAGGATAAGGGAAAACCCCGGAAAACCCTTATCCAGGTAACTCACCCTGACAGAGATTCGAACTCGGGACCTCTTGAACGTGAGGCAGACATGCTACCATCTACGCTACTGAGGCGGGCCCTGTATTTCAAGTGACCTAAGAGATCCTTATTATGGATTTGCAAAACATTCTGATTACTCAATCTGCACTTGTTCCAGTTTCCATCCTAAGTGCTAGATACGTACCTTGCAAGTAAATAAAGCACGATCAAAACGGACTGACACTAAAATTCAGAAATGTCTATACTGCCAGTATCTCGTTTGTTAAAAGATATAATTTTCACACCTTGCCTACGCCCTATGCTCGAGGAGCAAGGACCCGTTGACCAAAGAGCATAGACGAACTGTGCTAAGAATGCAATATATTGCCTCCTTGGAAGGGGAAAGGGTAAAGTAATAAACTGACTCTTTGGAGCGTACTGCGAGCTCGCTAAGAAGTAAAGGAATAAACCTAGTGTTGACAAAGGACGAGAAATACGAGAGAAACAGAATAAAGCCCAGGAAATGGACGCCCCGGAATGAACTCACAGTCTGCCTTCCACATCGAAGCCACTCATATCGTGTGATCCTTTTGTAATCAGATTTTTTTCAGTCTTAGCACTGCGCCACATTAATTCCAGCAAATGCATGCAATTAGGTTAGGCAACAAAACTTTCCCGGAACTGGTGTGTAGTGTGAACTCAAATTAAATTCCGAACGAGTAACCTTTTCTCTATGTTCTTGATGACACCCCATGGCACCTATGTTAGGAATATCTTCCATAACCAAGAACAAATTATTCCTATTAAATGTGAGGATCTAGTCCCATTAGTCCCATTAGTCCTGGACCCGTAGGACGAGAACCCGGGCCTCATGGGTATATTTACCGTAGGACAGTACCTATTTTATAAACTGCCCCCCCACTGCACACGGCAGACGGGACGGAAGTGGATACGCCACTTACGCGCCGGTCCTTAATGAACCACCTACCAAAAAACTTTGGTAGGGCCACCGGTGATCTAGCACACCAGCTAACAGATCTGCAGGCTAGCACCCGGGACTTATGAGGCAACCCTCTACCCCCTCCGGTTGGCCAAAGCCTGTCCGGAGGTACCCAATTTACCGTGGATGACGGGAGCACACTGCCCCCTCGAGTCCAACCCAATCCGAACAACTCCCAGAGGAAGGGGCTCGAATGCTCGGCCCGAGGTTCCTCTAGTAACGTGAGAGGTACCATGAGTGCTAAGGGTCCGCAGTGCCCACATCTTGGCAGCTCAAAGGGACGAATCCCTCCCCCTACGGCGTTATATACTCACATATTGAGCGGGATGGCTCAGGCGGTTTGGTCTGTGATCCGCATTCGAGAAGCCCGGATTCGATTACCGCAGCTGACCTACTTTACCCGTGGGTTCTTCGGAGGGTTTTCCGGATTGCCAGGGGAATGCTGTGTGAGATATTTGTATCCCATGGATTTCCTGTCACTCCATTTCATTCCATTTTCATATCATGTCTCATCTGATAGTGTTTCAGAGTAGAAAGTGTCGGCGGGAGTCTCGCCCTGGCAGAATAATACGCATCTGCAGTCTGACTTTTAAAAGAAGATACGATAGGGTATCCAAAAGAAACCCGACTGTTGTAATAAAGCTTCATTAATGAACCTTTCTACAACATTACTTCAGTCACGTTCAAAATACTCCCCATTACATGAGATGCACTTCCCAAGTCTCTTTTCCCACTGTTGGAGGTATGTTTGGAACTCTTCAAGTTTGATATTGTCCAGTGCCCTTTGCGAAAATGTTTTTACCTCCTCCACGTCGTCATAACGCTCTCCATTTAGCGTTTTTTTTATTTTTTCATTCCTGGAAATAGGAAAAGGTCGCACGGGGCTAGGTCCAGCGAATACGGAGCGTGGGAAACGACAGACCACCTCTGAGATTCCAAATAGTGGGTCACTCGTAAGGCGGTGTGTACTGGAGCGTTGTCGTGATGCAGAAACCAGTCACCTGATCTCCAAAGTTCCGGGCGTTTCCTCCTCACGTCCTCTCGCAGGTGTGCAGGCCGCGCCGTGGCTCAGTGGTTAAACCGCTTGGCTCTCACCAAGGCGGCCTGGGTTCGATCCCAGGCGACCGCAAAGTGAGATTTGTGGTGGACAACACGGCGCTGGGGCGGGTTTTCTCCGGGATCTACGGTTTCCCCCGCCATCTCATTCCACCGATGCTCCATCTTCATCTCATATATCATCAGTGTCATCGCCTGCGGTGCCGCATGTAGTTAAAGCGGACATTAACACTACACATTTTCTCGCAGGTGCCTTAAAATATCCAAGTAAAAGTGCTGGTTAACAGTCTGGCTAGGGGGTGCGAATTCCCGATGCACAACTCCACGAATATCGAAAAAGACAATGATCATTGTCTTCACATTTGACCTCACTTGCCTTGCTTTTTTGGTCTGGGAGAGTTGAGAGTCCTCCACTGGTTTGACACTTGCATAGTTAAGTCATATCTGACAATGAATGGAATGGATGAAATGATGCTCAAATGAGTCCAAGGTCCATAGAGCTTAGAGTTACCCGAAATTCGTGTTTCAGGATAAGGGAAAACCACGGAAAAAAAACTTATCCAGGTAACTCACCCTGACCGAGATCCGAACTCGGGACCTCTTGAACGTGAGGCAGACACTCTACCACCATGCTACCGAGGCGGGTGCTTGCTTGGTTCCTGGGTCATACCCGTAACACCAACACTCATCCCCTGTAATTACTTTGTTCAAGAAGTTTGGATCACGTGCAATATCTGTTTTAATGTCCTGGCACACATTCATGCGGATGGTTTTGTGTTCCTGTGTGAGAAGGTGAGGAACAAATTTAGCAGCAACACGTCTCATGTACAAATCCTCCCTCAAAATTCGCTGGCACGAGCTCCAACTGATTCCTGTCGCTGCTGAAATTTGGTCGATCATTTGGCGGTGATCCTTGTTGATCTTTTGGCGGACCTTTTCAATGTTCTCCTCATTTCGGAATGTTGAAGGGCGTCCAGAATGCGCTTGGTCTTCAACACATATCTCATCACGTTTAAAGCGCCCAAACCACAGTAAAAACCTGTGTGCGGCTCATAGCGTCCTCCTGGAGAACTTCCTGAAGCTTTTGGTGTGCTCCGTTGCAATTTTTTAAGCAGGAAACAAAATTTCACCCACTCTTTGCTCTTTTAAAGTTGCCATAACGACTTCGCAGAGGTAACCCGCCAACAGTCAGACAAACACAATACCACTCTTGCACGTTCAGTTCTACACCGACGCCGTCTGCACAGCTATTTCATGAAGGTCTCTACTAACAGCATCTAGCGTGAGAACCCTGCACTACGTCTACGAGTGACAGCGCCCTCGGAGTCTAGTTTCTTTTGGGTCCCCCCCCCCCTCGTACATGAAGGTCATCTGTTTCTCCACGTGGTAGTGCATTGTCGCCCACCGGATCCCCTTACTTTATCCTCTCAACACTCGAAACATAAACAAGGGTTAGAGTTATCTCACCTCAACAAAAACGTGCACAGTTAATCTGTATTAGCCTACTTTAAAAACAGAAATAAGTTGTTCACACATTCACTGAGTTGTAGGGTCTTCACATGTGTGAGTTCTGTTAAATAATTGTTTGCACTATATAACTAATATTCCATATTTACAGTTATTGTTGCCAGTGCGGTAAGTATTTCTCCATAGAAACACATATAGGCGATGCACGTTTTAAAATCTAACATTTATCTTCAATTATATTAATTAATATTTCAGGTAATATCTTAACTACTAAAATTCAGATTCATATAAATACACATAGTGCAAAAAGTAATGTGCAACACAGCTGTAGTAAGCACATAATGGAATCTCGGCGCAAGCACATCGTTTTTTCAAACCATTCCTCGTCTCTATACATTAATATCACAATATATAATTATTAATGACTTTGTTAATTGCCATGTTCATATCAATGCCTCCGATATGCCGGAATTTTGACCCAAAGGAATTCTTTTACGTGCAAGCATATCTACTGACATGGGGCTGTCGCTTTTGGATAAAAGGAATAAGTTGTTCATTGATCAGGAGCAAACTCTCCTCTTCCTGTTGGAATAATTCCCTAAAAGAACAAATTCTTTAGCTTGGCTATCCAATGTAACAGCCTGACCGTAAGTTGATCTTTGCCTTGGGTCATGATTCCTCGGTCTACCTCTAATCGTACAGCCATTGCGTCTTGCTTCCATAAAAACGTATTTTTATTCTGTTTTAACAAAGGCTAAAAATACAGAGCGGAACTGAATACTCAGGCAAACTCTGTTTCCCGCATACAACTAGCGATAACAGAGGTGAGGAGTATGTGATTCAACAGTGTATCCAATCTGGCAAGTTTTGTTTACGTTTCCATAGCAACGACCTTCCCTTCTTACCCTTCGCATCCCTTTCCTGATGATCTTCACGTATCTTCTTTTAAAAATCAGACTGTAATAAGCACTTCCTCCTCGGGTAGGATGGTACCCGGATGGCCTAGAGGACCGTTTCATGTCCAAGGTAGGTGGGATGGCATGGTACTCGAACGCCGGGGAGGGTTTTCTTTTTCTTCTTTTTTTAATTGACGTTCTCCAACGTTAAGTCATATCGGACGATTGGACGATGAATGAAATTGCTGAACTGATGCTCAGATGAGCCCAGCGTCCATAGAGAGTAGAGTTACCCGACATTCGTCTATAAGGATGTGGGAAAATCCCGTGGAAGACCTTATCCAGGTATCTCACCCTGACCGAGATTCGAATTCGGGACCTCTTGAACGTGAGGCAGGAACGCTACCATCAACGATGACGAGGTGGGCCCATTGTTCCTATGCCCCCAAGCAGGGGCACGCCCAGGAGTAAGGATGAGGTGAAGGAGACAGAGGGTGGCCGACCCAAGGAGTCACGACAGTATAGAGAGCAGGGACCCTACAGTTTACTTGGATAGAGACCTCCCCCGAAAGGCCAGGACAACGAACACGCTCGCCTACTGCAGGACGGCAAGGAGCCCAGCAGCCGAGCCCTAATGGTCTCAGGCAGGCGATCCGAGTCCCAAAGGTCCTTGGCTGGCGGTTCCGAAGCGGTACCAGCGGAGGAGTGGAGGCCGGCAACCGAACTACCGGAGCAGGAAGCAGTTTTCCTCAGAGCATATTCTAACATTCACCGCCGACACTTCTACCCTGAAATAGACCACCAGATGAGAGATGATCTGAAACGATAATGGAGATGAAATGGGACAGGAAATTCGGAGGATGTAATTAACCTACCCAGCTTTCACCTAGCGACCCAGGAAAACCCCCGAAAAATCCCATGGTTCAGGTAGGTCGGCCACGGGAATCGAACTCGGGCCTCCCGAATGCGGGCCTCAGACCAAACCGCCTGAGCCATCCCGCTTGGTGCTACCACGGTGGGCGGACTGCCGGAGAGTTTCCAACTTGTCCATGGTAGAGAAACTGTTCTCTGTACTGTCGTAATTCCTTGGTCGGCCGCCCTGTATTCTCTCGCCTCATCCTTCCTCCCGGGGATGCCCCACTTGTGGGCATAGGTACAATAGATCAAGACTGGTCGCAGTGCCAAATCTTCTCCTTAACCTAACCTAAAAATTCACATGAACCGAAAACCTGTACGACTCGCAACTTGGGTACAGCGTAAGAAATAGAAAAAAATATGCTACTACACGAAAAATGTGTTACTACGTAATCTACGAGAGCTGTTCAATAAATAATGATCATATTTTTTACGGTCATAATTTTTCGCACTAAAATTCAATCTTCTTATACTCTGTTACCTTAATGTGAAACATACCCACTGCAGTAGTTTCATTGTTGGTACTCCTGGTTCCCACCTGTGAAATGAAATGTGTAGTGATTAACGCCCGCTTTTACTACATACGCCACCGCAGGCGATGACATTGATGATGCATGAGATGAAGATGGAGCACCGGTGGAATGAGAATGGCTGGGGAAATCGGAGATCCCGGAGAAAACACCTCAGCGCCGTGTTGTCCACCACAAATTTCACTTTGTGGTCGCCTGGGATCGACCCCGGGCTGCCTTGGTGAGAGCCAAGCGGTCAAACCACTCCCGCCTGTGAGAACCAGGCAAGTTCAGACATATTCAGTATCGCCTACCGCTGCAATGGAGGTAACATGCAGTTAAAGTTGATGTTAGAGGAAGATCCGAAGCTTCTTTCAAACGTAATCACTGCTTATGAAACTTGGCTACATCATTTTGATCCTGAGACCAAACAGCAAAACTCAGTGTAAAAATCTCCATCACCAACTCCCAAAAAAGTGGTTGCTTCTGCTGGGAAAGTTATTGTCATCTCATTCTTTGGTATTCATGGAATGGTTTATCAGCATGTTGTACCTCCACACACATCAGTAACTGGACAATACTACAGGGATGTCCTGGAAACATTGCAAGCTCATATCAGGCGCAAAAGACCACATTTCCGTGAAACAGGCTGGATGCTGCACCACGATAATGCGCGGCCACATATTGCCAATGTTGTTGCTGAATATCTTGCAAAAATCAACGTTAAGTACATCCCTCACCCTGCCTATAGTCCGGATTTATCCCCAGCTGACTATTTTCTATCCCCTAACTGAAGAAACGCCTTCGTGGAAGGCATTATCCATCATCAGAAGCAGTGGTGAAGGCTGCGGAGGCAATTTTGAAGGTTCTCTCAACAAGTGGTTTCCAGCATTTCTTTGAAGACTGATAGGAAACACTGGGACAAGTGCAACGCATTCAGGGGAGACTATTTTGAGAAGCACCATCAAAATTATGAGGGTAAGTAAAGGTACGTTGTCAAAAACATTGTGATCATTCTTTATTGAACAGCCCTGGTATATTTAGTTTTTGGTGGTGAGTGGATCATTTGGGGAAGTGATCATTTAAAAAATATTCTTTGTCACTTGTTTAAGTTATCCAATATTTATTCTTTTTCTTCGTTTTTATTTTCTGGCTATGCAAGGGGAAAGAAAGTCATCACATAGTGACCAGCTTTACAAAAGTTAATTACCACATAAACCTTGCATCTACAAGGAAATTAGTAATAATATAAGGTTTATCTCGATTAATATTCAGTAGGTAGATACAGGAATAAGCGTTAGTAGTAGAAAAAGTTATCTGCCTACGACAGTTCAATTTTTTTACCATATCTCACTGATGTGATAATTTCTGTATTAATAAAAGTAGAGCTATGACCCAGTAATTAGATAGGTTACATGCACATTCCAGGTCAGCTGCATAATAGTAGCAAAATTATTGAGGTGTAAATAAACATATTTCGCAGCAAGGCTGAACAATGTGGCGCTCGCTGCCTTTGCTGAAGCACGCGGTAATTGTAGGTAGTGAGGCTTTAATTAAATGAAATAAGCCAATTTAATGCCAAAACCGCAAAGTGAATACGACCGTGAAAAGCTCCAGGGCATCGAGTCACATAAATATCCTATAACGCTTAGAGAACACCCGGTTTCATCGCCCGTTATGTCGCTACAGGGTGTACCTCTTTGTACTTGACTCCAATGAATGAATGACTTAATACTTACATTTCTTTTATATGACTTTTTATACAATTTTACAATTAAACTAATTTATTTTCCATTTTATAATATATAAATAATTTACAAACAGTGTCAAAGACGAAAAATTCTCACCTTAATACTTCTTTACTTTCAGCAAAATCCTTCGTTTAATGTTAACGTAAAATCAGGCTGTCTTTTACACAAATACAACAATTGAAGCGCCACTACACTGCTCCTTCAATCTATGTAGCACGCACCTATGGAACCCCACGCACTCACTCTTGAACTTCTTTTTACCCGTTGCACGGCCTGCCGACTCCTTTTCACGGGGCTTGCAATGCACAACACCGAGCCCGAAGTACCACACTGCTTTCACTGTACTACTTACTGGTGACTGACTTAATCTTGACTCTGTCGGCCTTGCTTCGGCTTTTATATTCCATGTTAGATCCTTCTGGAATTGGCTCTTTCTCGACTTACAGTCATGAAAGTGCATTTTGCGCATTAATAACACGATTTTCTTCCTCATTCTGACTTAAGCCAGTAGCTGATCATGTGCGCCAGTTAATTTCTCGAGACACATTTGCTTGATAGCCGAGGAGACAATACAATTTTTTTTTCATTCTTATTGCTAATAGTCTAACATCTACACATTTAGGAGCCTATTACACTCAACCTTCTGTTATATGTATAATAGACCTCCGAACTCCTACATTTCCTGATTTTATTTCACATTGTCTTTCTTGACTACTCTGATCCATTTCTTGAATATTTTCTGATCACGTTAAGCTTTTATTGCTGTGACAGCTAAAATACAAGGGCTGTCCAATAAAGAATGATCATAATTTTACGGTAATTTTTCGCACTAAAATTCAATCTTATTATTTACTGTTAGCATAACATTAAACAAGCAAGCCGTAGTAGTTTCATTGTTGGTACTCCTGGTTCCCACCTGTGAGAACAAGGCAAATTCAGATATGTACAGTATCGCCTACCGCTGCAAAGGAGGTAACACGCGAGGAACAATATGCAGCTTTGTAATTCTGCTTTCGTCTAAACAAATCTTCAGTTGAGGCCTATACAATGTTACAGGAGGCCTATCGCGAGTCTGTTCTTCCCTACAGCACAGCTCGAAGGTGGTTTCAAATGTTTGAAGAGGGGAGATAATCAACTTCAAATGAAGGTTGACCCGGAGCTACAGTTACTGCTCTTACGGAAGAAAACACCAACACTGCTGCTGCCATTGTGAGAGAGGATCCAAGAATTACCTTAACATCCACTCTCTGAATTACTGAAAACTTCATAGGTTGCCACCCACACGTTGGTGACAGAAAAATTACACATGAGACGTGTTTGTGCGCCATAGGTTCCAAGACTTTGATTCCCCAACAAAAGGGCATTCGCATGTAGGTCTGCATGCAGTTAAAGTTGATGTTAGAGGAAGATCCGGAGTTTCTTTCAAACGTAGTCACTGCTTATGAAACTTGGCTACATCATTTCGATCCTGAGACCAAACAGCAAAGCTCAGTGTAGAAATTTCCTTCCTCACCAACCCAACAGAAATAAGTGGGTGCTTCCACCGGGAAAATTATGGTCATCTCATTTTTTGATATTCATGGAATGGTTTATCAGCATGTTGCACCTGCCCACACGTCAGTCACTGGACAATACTACAGGGATGTCCTGGAAAAATTGCAAGTCCATATCAGGCGCTAAAGACCACATTTCCGTGAAGCAGGCTGGATGCTGCAGCACGATAATGCGCGGCCGTATGTTGTTGTTGCTGAATATCTTGCAAAAATCAACGTGAAGTGCATCCCTCACCCTCCCTATAGTCCGGATTTAGCCACATGTGACTTTTCTGTATTCCCTAATTTGAAGAAACGCTTTCGTGGGAGACATTATCCACCATCAGAAGCAGTGGTGAAGGCTGCGGAGGCGATTTTGAAGGATCTCTCAGAAAATGGTTTCCAGCATGTCTTTGAAGACTGGCAGAAACGCTGTGACAAGTTCATAACATTCAGGGGAGACTATTTTGAGAAGGACCATCAAAATTATGAGGCTGAGTAAAGGTACGTTGTCAAAAAAATTTTGATCATTCTTTATTGAACAGTCCCCGTATTAATTCAAGCATTCTCTCTCGTCAATCCTTTATCCCATCGCAATTTATTGTAATATTCCCTCGTTTTCCACAGCTCTTCCATCGCAATTTTTTTTTTTTTTTGTCAAATAAAGGCTATAAGTTAACATACAGATGTGGTTGATTACAGCTTCTTTGTCCCTTAACAAAACTGTTATGTGTCGCATATACAGAATACTCTGTATAGTTCTTCCATGGCTTTCTCTATTATTATCATTGCAAAAGTATCTTCTTTTATTTCTTATTGATAATGCTCATTACAAACGGATATAAGAACAAGAGAACAACATAAAGCCAGTCACCGTGACGATATAGCTCTATGACAAGTTTAGAGAAGAGACTAGCATATCTGCTAATAGAAGACCTTTTCAGCCCACCTTGGTAAGGTTGATAGTAACGTGTCTGCCTCATATTCAATAGGCCTCGAGATTCAATCTCAGTAAGGGTGAGTTATCTGTATAGGAATTTTTCCGAAGTTTTCTTTTATCTTAACACCGCTGTACTGACAGCGCTGCGCTCATCAAAAGTAGGTGGTATAGTGTCTGCTGTATATAAACCCTGTGCACCAAACATCTGTCTCCTCCCTTTACAGCCGTCAGCTCCACGCCATTGGCAGGTGGAGTGAGAAGTGGAGGGTGGCCATTAGCCCGCAGAAGAGCTCGGCTCTTATGCTGGCTAAGACCCGTAGCTGGCGCCCAGAAGGTGACCTGCGGTTAAGGCGGAGAAGAATCCCCTGGGTTCGAACCGCCAAATACCTGGGAATCCAACTGGACCACGGCCTCACTTTCACTCCGCATGTCAGGGCAAAGGCTGGCCTCGGCCACGCTGCGCTCAGGGAACTCTACCCCATCTTCCGATCTACAATGTCCATCTGCCTCAAACTGTGGACGTACCGTGCGATCCGCCCACCTCTGATGCTGTATGGATGCGAGGTCTGGGGTTCGGTGGCTCATACCGCCCTCCGCAGGCTGCAAGCCGTGCAGAACAGAGCCTTAAGGATGATCTACGGTACCGACCGCAGGTTCCCATCTCACTTCCTGCACACCCAGTCTGGCATACCATACGTCGTAGTCGTCGTGCGTGAACGAACACGCAGTTTGTATGCCAAGATCACTCCTCACCCTAACCAGCTGGTGAATTCACTTGGTCAATACGACCATCGTCTCCCCAGGAGACGGAGGAGCTACCGCCTACCCAAGGATGCCCTTGGGTGGTAGAGTCTGCCTCTCCTCCTGCCCCTACCAATCACCGCCAGGTTACCACGCGCCTTGGCCGCGGCTGGAAGGTTGACACCGGCAGTCGTGCCCTGGGACTCGCGCACAACCTGGTCTTATTCAACCCAAAACCCATTCCCATCTAGTCTCTCGCTACTGGTTCCCCCTCTGCTTGACGGATCGCTAGCGACCGCACAAAGCAAGGTGGAACGGGCACTGTCCCCCCCCCCCCCCAAGGGGGAATATGGTGGCACCAGAAGCATCAGTATAGGCCAACTGCGCCGTCTTACTAAACGACACGCAAGCTTGCGCATATACATTTATCTACCATACCGCACAGCGGATAGGTACCGTGGCGTGTAACCCTCCGCCCGGGAGAACCCGGGTGACTTGCGCCTGCTCTTGGCTGCTGCGGAATAGAACTGCAACGACTGAAGCTGAAGCCTAGGAAGTGCCGCATGCGACCATGTGCAAGTAGCTGCTGGATATCCCTAGTCAGCTTTGATCCCGAGTGTGGGGGACGGCTTTCCTTGCATATGACTTGTGTAGACCGCGGCCCCTCAGGGATAAACAATCCCTGCCCTATGTTATTATGCCTATGTGTTCCTACGTATTCTCAACTCATTTTCAAGTACTGCCAACTATACTCCGCACCCAATTTTCGGCACACAGGCCCCAAATAGAGAAGCAATGCCATCAAACTCTCAAACGCGTACAGCTGTGAGCAAGAGATAGTCTCTCTGTACGCTCGAGAGGGTTTATTCGTCGTCCGATATGGCTTAAATATTGGGTTAGATTTATATTGTGCATATTCCAAAATTTTACAACTTACAACTTTAGGCTGCATTTATTTGTCTTTCCCTTGTTGGTACCTTGGCTTACATTACACCCCGGTCTCCTGTTCTGCCAGGCAGCTCTTAAGCTCCATGCCTCCTTGTTAATTAATTAGTCCCATTCTTCCCCTTCGTCTTCCTTTATTATATTCTTTACATTTCTGGCCCATTTTCTTTTAATTTCTGCAAGAAGTCACCAATACTTCTTACATTATTTTCCTCCCTTCCCGTTAACATTTTTATAGCTACTATCCTCTTCTCTGATTTCTCCCATTTTCCCTCCCAAACCTTTTTTCTCCACATTGCAACCTCCTCACATTCTGCTACATAGTGTTCTATGCTTTCTTTTTTCCCCCACACGGTTTACAAATTCCCTTTTCCCTACCTGTTATCCCTCTTAGAAATATTATTCCTTTTCTCATCCATGCTAACCCTTCTCTCTCTTGCCTATTGCAGTAATCTACATATGCTTCTCGTTCCCAATTTCTTTTTATTCCCTTGTAAAATTGTAAAGATGTCATAATTTCTAGACTTCCCCATATTTCCTGTCTTTCTATATCTTCTATTCTGTATATTACCAATTTACCCACATCGCTTGTATTCCTTTCCTCTAATCTCCATATATCTCCCATCCCTATTTTTTCCAAATTCCTCCTATCTCTGCCCACCAACTATTTGAGTTCTCTAATGTTTTTTGCTATCTCATGCATCATTTCATAATTTCCCCATCTTCTTTGACCAAACACCTGTACCAAAATGTTATTATTCTTTCCATTATTATTCAATTACTTCCTGTCTTTCCTAATTCTACTAAAGCTACTTCCCTAGGTGCTGATCTTGGTAAGCCAAATAGCTCTTTACAAAACCCTCTGTAGTTTTGGTCCATCGTTTTGTTTACCTCTGTGCCCTCCTCCCAGATCTTCACTACATAAACGGCCAGGAGACTTTTCCAATCTGGTGGATGAGGATTTACAATGACATGATTCTCTGCCAAGCAACACCCTGGTCACAGACGGAAATGTGAAGTGAAATGAAGGGACACAAAATGCGGGTTCGAACAAAGAGCCACGGGAATCGAACCGACGACCTACGCGTGAGCCATTCCACTCTTTGTTTCACGTAATACAGTGTTCACTGGTATGAGAGTTCCTCGTTAATGGTACGTTCCGCACATATACAGTACAGCAATGCTTAGCGGAGCTGACCTCACTTTCTTCAAGTGCTACTTCGTCAGCCAAACGGGAGAATAAGATTAAAGTAAGAGAGACTCGAGTTGGAAAAACAGAGGAGCCCGAAAGGGCACACAACAATGGAAGAGCACGTAAACTACGTAAGCAATCCTCTTGTCGTACCCTATCTTACTCTTTGTTTTCTTTACGGGTTCCCCTTTACCACTTCTCTTTATTTTCTCTCCATTCTCTATGTCTCTTAAGGTGACGATTGCCTACTTCAAGATAACGTCATTTTCTAGCCGAGATGAAACAAAGGGACCGGAAAAGGAGAAACCGTTTGTTTCACTTACCTTTGCCTTACTTACGTGCTTACTAATACGTGTTTACATCTGCATTTACATTTCACCGTGTGCAAATTATTGGACTCATTCATTCTTTTTTCCTTTGCTTCAGTTTAACATTCAAAATAATAGTTATTTTCCGCCGTAACCTATTTCAATTTGTTGTAATTCTTTTCTTTGCTATAATATGAAGCATATTCAATGAAATTTCTCTCTTAATAATAGCTGGGGGATTTTTCGTTTATTTACAGTAATATGGTGGTAGCTCTGAATTAAGAGCAGCCATTTTCTTCATGTCTGTTTTTGCAACTGTTTGGTGATATTGCCTTCATTTCGTGAATGTAGTAACTGAATATTGTTAATATTAGCCTTTATTGTGTTTTATGGCTAATATATCCTCGGTAATTATTACTAATTGATCCCAAGCCAGGTAACATCGTGTATCTTATCCTTAGCATTCACATTAATTCAAAAGTGAGGTTATGGGTAAAACTGCTGACTTATCCCCAAGGAAAGTAGCTGTAACTGAGAGTCTTTTGAAGGAAACTCTTAATTCACAACGTGAAATAGCTAAGAAACTGTGCATTTCACAAAAATCTATTAGTCACATTAATCAAGCTTTAACATTCGGCGAGATGATGACCTCACAAACGGATAGAAGATGCAGGAGGAAAAGAAAGCTATCACCAAGGATGCAAAGAAAACCTGGGTAAGTGGCAAAACAAAAGAGAAGAGCAACCAGCATTGACCTCAGTAATCAACTAAAGCAGTACGGTACAGAAATATCAGCCTCAGAAGATTATGTGAAGCAGGTTTACCAGCACGCAGGGCTCATAAAAAGGCTAAACTGACACCTGGAATGGCAAAAAAAGCGTTTAGAATGGGCCAAAGAGGTGCAGAAACAGCCAGTGGAATTTTGGAGAAAGGTAAATAGTATGAAAATTGTATGTAGCATAAAATTAAAATATGTACATGTAAATTTTATGGAAATGAAATAAACAGCCTAAACTTTGTTTCTCTCATTGGTGGTTTTCGAATACTATATTTGAGCAATTTTAAAACTGTTTCAGGTAAGTTTCTCAGATGAATCCATGTTTAAAGTATGTAAAGAGAGCAGCCAATATGTGAGAAGGACAGATAAAGAAGCATTTTCCCCTCAGTGTGTCGATCAAAGAGTAAAGCACCCAACATCAAAAATGGTCTGGAGCTGTATGTCTGTCCATGGACCTGGAAGATTATACATAGTTGTGGGAACTCTGGAGCAGAAACAGTATAAAAGTGTATTAGAAACAAGACTATTTCCTCAAAGTAAAGAATTGTTTCCAAATGGTGATTTTGTGTTCACGCATGACAGTGCTCCCTGCCATAGAGCAAAATCTGTAACCCAGTGCCTCAAAGAAAACAATGTAAAAATACTACCATGGCCGGGGAATAGCCTTGATTTAAATCCAATAGAGAATCTGTGGGGTATTGTTAAACAGAGACTGAAAAAATTGAAAATAACAACAAAAGTTTAGCTTATTGAAGGCCTGATAAGCATTTGGCACAGAGATGAAGAAATAAAGGAAAAGTGCTCCACCCTTGTAGAGAGCATGCCTAAACGCATCAAAATGGTAATAAAGGCTAAAGGAATGCATACAAAGTACTAAGAGTTGAAAAAAATATTTTGTAATATTATTTCTGTTAAATAAATAGAAAATAAACGGTATTTGTTAAAAAATTCACTATTGAGTCTAATAATTTGCACACGTCTGTACGTCTTAATGCAATTAAATTGTAGTAAGCTTTTTGTATTCAAACCAAAAATTCTACAACAATACGTAAGTATAATTTTGAGACTTCGTGAAGTATTTTTAGAAAAGGTCTTTGCCTTTCTGTTTTCTTTGTACCTGTGAACAACTCAGTTTGAGTTCAGTAACTTCCAAGTACTCGACACGCAGATCTAAAAAGCAACATCCCACATCACGAATTCATTGAAGGGTAAAAACAGTCAAATATTTAGTTTTCTCAAACTTATGTGCTTTTACTAAATTACCTTACTTTAAGATATATTCACGATTCTTGAAATATAAGGATATATACTTTGAGACGATGTGGATTGGTCGGTGAACTTCGGTAGTTACCTGTGATGATAGATGATAATATATGCAGGCTGGTTGGAGTTGAAGTACCAGGTTCTAAGCCCGTTCACAACGTCTTTTCTGGTTCGTATGTTTATCTCTCTAGATTCACGTGCTTTGTGTGCTGTACACCCAGGCTAGGATTCCCTCAGTGGAGACAAAGTTCTTCGCTAATGATGGTAAGCAGGAATGTGGATCTCAGGTTTAGGAGGTACAGCAGGTAATAAAACTGATATTAACCTCGCTGAAGTACTTCAGTTGTATTTTCTTTTCACCTTCAATCGAAACACACACACGCACGCACACGCACACGCACACGCACACGCACACGCACACGCACACACACACACACACACACACACACACACACACACACGTTGAAAATTGTCCTGCCGGTTTGCCGAAATATTCTTGGGATTTAAAATTACACTACTAATTCTGTTATTTCAGACGCGAGTCGGGACTTGTTAAATACAAAACTATGTCTTTCTCATACAGCGCTAACCCACTCATACCTCTTTAGCAAAGGCCAGCCACTGCAATGTGAAGTTGCAACACCCGCCTCACAGTAAACCATCTCTTCACAGAATGCAAGGAGTACGCTTCATGACATCACTGGAGACTTATCCGCAATTCTGAACACGCCATCCAACTTCAAACGTGTACTGTTATTCCTCAAAAGTACAAAATTGTATACGAAACTCTAATTCAAAGAATACCAAATTAGAATATACATAAGTTATTATGCAACAAATTCTAAATACTACTATTATACTGATTGTTGTTCAGAACTTTACCGTTATGGAAGGGTAGAGCATGACTGAAAAATTCAATGCCATAGCCGGGATTTAAACCACGGATCTTCTGGTTGCCGTACAGCAGCTCTAACACTTGAGCTACTATGGCCAACGTGCCAACTTAATTGTTCTTTCACACTAGCCATGTGTAGGACGCACTATGAAAGGGCAGAGCAAGACTGAAAAATTCAATGCCATAGACGGGATATGAACCACGGATCTTCTGGTTTCCGTCCAGCCGCTCTAACCATTTGAGCAACTATGGCCAACGTGCCAACATGACATTAAATTCTCAACTGACTCGTGTTTTTTCGCGGTAAGCTACTAGGGGTTCTCATAAACACATGAGACAACTACCTTAATGACGACTTACTATGCTGTAAGTACTTTAAGGCCCGGGCTTTATGGCCGCGCCGTGGCTCAGTGGTTAGACCGCTTGGCTCTCACCAAGGCGGCCCGCGTTCGATCCCAGGCGACCGCAAAATGAGATTTGTGGTGGCCAACACGGCGCTGGGGCGGGATTTCTCCGGGACCTCCGGTTTCCCCCGCCATCTCATTCCACCGGTGCTCCATCTTCATCTCATGTACCGTCAGTGTCACCGGCTGCGGTGCCGTATGTAGTAAAAGCGGGCTTTAAACACTACACATTTCTTTTCTGGTAACTCTAAGCTCTCTGTACTCATTTGAGCATTATTTCATTCATCGTGGGATATGATTTAACGTTAGAGGTTTTCCCTTATCCTGAAAGATAAATGCCTGCTAACTCTAAGCTCTATGTACCCTATACTCATTTGAACATCATTTCATTCATCGTCCGATATGACATAACGTTGGAGGTTTCCCTTATCCTGAAAGATGAATATCTGGTAACTCTAAGCTCTAAGTACCCTGTACTCATTTGAACAGCCTTTCATTCATCGTCCAATATGACTTAACTTTGGAGGTTTTCCCTCATCCTGAAAGATGAATGTCTGGTAACTCTAAGCTGTATGTACCCTGGGCTCATTTAAACTTCATTTCACCTAGTTTACTCTTTCTCCAATGAGACGTAATGTTGGAGGAGGTAAATTGAAACAAGTAAGCTGTTCACAGAAGCATATAGACACATAGTATGAAAACATTTTTCTAGAAAGCTTTCTGTTCTTTTTTTTTTTTCATTCAGAGCTTTCAAAAATATGTATTTCCACTGAAATATCTTTATAGAAATTTGGGAGAAAATACAACACTTTCTCTATTCACTGTAAGTACAAAGAAGAGAAAGTAAAAACGTGGTATCAACAATTAATTTTCTTTTACAGATTTCTTTTGGAGAGAAGAAGTAGGAAACATGAGTGCTCCCTACACGGTCATTTATTTGCCAACAGAATCTCTGAGGGTAGCCCCCTCACGTGTAATACATGTTGGGCTGTCATAATGCCACAGTGGTGATTAATAGAAACCCACAGCAGAAAGAAAACTGCAGAAGAGGCTCCCATAGCGCTAGAGGTAGAACAACATATACCAGAAGACAAGGGGAATGTCCTATACATTTGTTCTGAGAGCCCTAGTGACCTCATAAACAACTCGAGATCGATTGATTCTGAGATAATTATGTGTTTTATTCTCTAGGGTATTTATTTGTTTGTTTATTATTTGGTAATCGAAATGAGTGGCTCAAATCATACTGTATGGCCAAGATTCGGGAGGGCATGGGTTTGACGTTGGTTCGTCTTAGTTTTCTAATACACACACGGAAGAGCCTTGGGTATAATCCAGAACCTTGCTTTACTCATTTATTTCTATTATGTGTTTCAAATGGGAAGGTGTTGGTCCTTGAGCGCTACCAGGTAAGCAACCAATCGGAGTCCTGCGGTGTTGTCGTATTCCATTCCCACTAAGTGGTGTGTGACGAGCGCCAAACTAATCAGTCTCTAATAAATACTACTCGAACTAAGACTAAAACTCTTATTTTGTAAAAACTGATCCATACGGGAAGAGAGATGATGTATTTAACATAACCATAAAAACCCCATAGTTTTAGCTCATATAGTTCTCCTAATACAAATAAATAAAGCAGATAGCATTATATTATGACGATGGCTTGCGACGTAAGCACTGTAGTGAATAATATGATTGGTTGGCATGTATGCGTGAACGTATATTTGAAATTACTCGTAACTGAAACGTAAACGTTTGACATGACATGGCAAAAGAAATATGTACTTTGAATAAGCCAAGGTGTTTGTTAAATTCGATGAGAGGAAACGATACACTTCTTACTAGTCTGGCAGAACGTGTCTCGTCACATTATATCTTTGTTTATGAACAGTTCGTAATCTCTATTTACTCTAGAGTTGAAATAAATTACTATTCCATGAAGAAGTGTATCAGCTGGATCAATGAGACGTGATCCACCTCCCCCTCCCCCCTCCTCCCGTTAATACTGCTAGAACAATCCAATTGAGTTAATGTGGGCTCAAATTATGTTGCAAAAAGAAATTATATTCTTAAACTGACTGACGTTGAACGACTTATTCAAGAAGAAATTGACGAGGAACACAACAAGACTGGGAAAACTGCGTGAGTCATCAGATAAAGTACAATAAGACGACGTTTGGAAAGAAATAGCATGTAACGAGATTTTCAAACCTATCATCATAAATTTGCAGTACTCAGACGTTGAAGACAATGACAATAACGAATTATCTCTTAACGTAACATTCACAGCTATACGGATGCACCACTGGTATTTTCGTTGGGTTATAAAAATAAATAGTTCATAAATTATAATTAACTTTAAACTAAATATTGAAAACATTTGCGTAATATACGAATTTTCATGTTGCATTTGTGATTTCAACAACTGCATTATTATAAAACTTTGTAAAATTCAGATTGTGTTCCCTTTCGTCTAGAGCCATGAACTCTCTTAAGTGTGCGAGAGAGAGGGAAATATATAAAGAGTAGGGGTAGTGAGGTGGCAATGCTGAAGGCTCTAACGCATCTGATTGGCTACAGGCGAGAACTCTTCCCATTTGAAACATATAATAATTGATTCCGTCATATTTGATCTGAAACTTTGAGTTGATATAAAAGCCCTGGATGTAATTTCCGGAACATATCTTCTAATAAACTGTCACAATTAATATATATTTTCTCTAAAACAGTAGTAATTTACGATGTGAACAACAAAACAATAAATGACGTTTCAGAGTTTCATAGTGGTTTTATTGTTTGCACTACTAGCAGTGACTACACTGATTGGAGCTGGCTCTTTATTAAGGACTTCAAATAGCTCCGAACGCTACCTCAATATTGTCATCCAATTATAGGAAGGCACGACCAGCTGGCAGCTGGGTGGGTGACAGGAGGCATTTAGGCCACGCCCACACATTTGTCTTGTGGCGTTCACATAGAGGATGGTTAGAAAAGCGTCAGTAGCCACTGTACCATCTGTTTACCCTCCCCCTGACGTCCGGAACAATCGGGATGATGTTCCGAGCCGCGAGACTTCGGGATGCAGCGATCTGGCTATATGAGTGGCGCATTAGGCGACTCAGGCAGTTTACAAAGAATCTCCGTCTCACACAGCAGTGGTGTAGGCGTTGGCGGATGTCCGTTAATCCGGACAAAAGCCACGCCATACTTTTTACAAAGCGCCAAACCCCCGCGGACTGCCCCAACTTCAGCTACCGAGGTCGAAGGATAGAGTAGACCAACTCTGTCCAGTACCGAAGTGTTAACTTGGACAGAGGTCTAACTTTTCGCCAACACATCAGGGATCGATCGGCTAAGGTACAGGGAGCAATTGCTTCCCTGTATCCAATGCTGGGGTCAACCTCGATGCCAGTGCTGGTAATCCCGGTTATGCTTTACGCCTGCGAGATCTGGGGCATGGCCGCAGACAACTGGCTAGCATGACTTCAACGTGCACAGAATAGAGGACTTAGGTCTATATATTCTGTGGGACGTTATTTTCCTAACAGGTTGCTTCACGAGGCCTCGAGTCTTCCATATGTGGAGATTGAAATTAGGCGCCGGGCATCAAAATTATACGCGAGTTTACCCAACCACAGAAGCGCCCTTGTCAGATCCTTGGAAGATTATGACCTCACTAGACGTTGTTCTAGACAGCACCGGTTACCCCACATGGCTTGCGGGCATCCGAGATAACCCAGGAGCTAATCCGAACAGCAGCTAAAGCTGAGCTCCTCATAATACTTCCAAGCTGCTTGGCATAAAAATTATTCACCAAAGTAAAAACAAATAAAAACACCAGGGTGCAAGGTGTTGCATCCTGTCCTTCAACCCCCAGGTAAATCTTGTAACCTCATAAAAATCACCATTCTAAAAACCCACATTACACCCTACAACATCCCGAAATTCACCTTGCCTGCGGTAAAACCCTTAACGGGTGGGCACGCAGCAAAAACCTTCTGGCTATATACAGCCAGCCAGCACCACATGGCATGGCATGGCATGACTCAGACAGTTCTCAGTTTTCAGTCCGCAGTCCCGAGTTCTTAGTCGGATCGAAAGAGCGAGTTGTCGCTGAGTAGCGAGTGCAGTGTTACGTAATAGAGAGTGTGGAGTGGACCTGTGACAGACGAACTGGTGGATTGTAATTGTGTACGCTACGTAGTTCTATGTAATGGGCAAGTGTACCAACTGTAATTCGGTGGAAATAAAGAACATTTTGAGTTGTGCAATTGGATTTTTAATTCTACGAACCCACAAAGTCACAAGCTAGAAGGTGAAACATCCAAGGCTAAACGGAGGAAAGAAATCGGGCACATTTATAGAAGACTCTATTAAGAAAACAAAATTACTGCAGTCAACTGACCACTAAGATGAACACATATCAGGCAAATTGCTACTCTCAGCAACTTCAAAGTTAGGAATAGTTCATAGAGTAAATATTGCAAACTACGAGGCGAGGCTGATAAGTCCCGGACTGCATATAGAGATGGTGCTATTGGAACAGATTGATGGATAGCATCATATAGTTTAATTCTAGACTAGCTTTTATCCATAGTTACAGGTTAAACGCTTGTATAGTAAATACGTGAAATATGAAGCTATTAACAGTGAAGCAAACAAATCTATACAAATATAATAATTTGTAACTAAAAGCTACACTTATCTTATAAGAAATGATGGTAATTCTTATAAATTCTCTAAGATCGCGATTTCATGTAAAATGATACACATCTTCAGCTGGAAACAACAAAGCTGTCGTCATTGGTAAAAACGCTAGATGTTAATATGTTCTTGTTAGTATTACCAAAATCTGAAAATAAAACAAGTTTAAAAACAGAATCGACTACCGCTATTTCAAAATTCATTACGCGATGTTTATTTTTTAACATAAATATACTTTCCCAAACCATTAAATCTATCGGACCTTTTAATCCACTACAATATCCCAGCATACCTTATACACCTCATCAACACCTACCTCAAAAACCGTTCCTTCGTGGTTGCCAGGGACGACATCCATTCTCAACCCTATGGTATTCAAGCTGGGGTACCTCAAGGCAGTGTCCTTGGTCCCCTCTTATTCCTCACCTACATAAACACCCTCCCCACCCTAATAGGCTGTAACCTTTATCTATTCGCTGATGATACAGCATTAACAGTCTCTTATAAGCGACACGTTAATGCTGTAACCGAGGCACAGCGTCACGCCGGTATGCTATCTGCCTGGTTTATCACTTGGGGCTGAAGATAAATGCAACCAAATCTCAGGCAGTCACATTCACCCGCCGCACTCCACAAGATGTACCCAGTCTCCGCCTAGCTGGAGATGTACAATGGTCCACGGAGGCTATATACCTCGGAGAAACCCCGGATTGGCATCTGACATGGAAACAACACATCAGTACTGTGGGAAACAAAGTGTCCATAAGGATGGCCATGCTATATCCTATGTATGATACGAACTCAACAATGAGCCTGCACAGCAGATACTCCGCCCTGCACTAACCTATGCATGAACAGTCTGGGGAGCTGCAGCAAAATCCTATCTCCACAAACTCTAAGACCTTCTAAACCACTACCTTTGGATAGCAACAGCTTCCGATTGGTCTATCCTGATACCGAAATTATGGTTTGCTAGAAGCAAAGAATCATGATAATTGTCAAAGGAATGTTGGTTCTTTGTCACGACCAGGGCAAGGCCAGTTGAGTTGGGGAAAGTGTATAACAAAGCCATGTAAGAAGCAGTGTCCTTAGAAGATTTCTAAAGGAATTGTCACTTGACGTGTATGAATAGGGATTCTTTGGATCATGTACAATGGCGACAAAACAGCCACAAAGGGATTTTGGTTGAAAAGGAATTTTGAGAGTGAAAGTTAGAGATATACACACGCAGCTGTGGTCAGAAAAGGACTCCTCGGCGTGAGGCCGATATGGCTAGTTCGCGGCTAGAAAGCCATTATAAACAGTCTTCGGCTTGAAGCCGAGCAGAACAGTCTTCGGTGTCAGGCCGATGAGAGGAGTCTGAGACGTGAAGCCTATTAGAGCGGTCAACTTGTTCTGTCTTGAATATTTGTCGGGTCATCAAAATTTATCGAGTAATAAGCATTTGCAGTCAGTGTCTCCGTAAACAGAGATTGGTAATCTCTGTTCGCCACAATATTTGCTTCAAATTGGCGCGCCAACGTGGAGCTCGATACGAGGAGGAGGTTCAGCACGATACGAGGAGGAGATTCAGCTCGATACGAGAAGGAGTTTCAACCCGACGACGAGGTTCAACAGGAGGAGGTTCAACCTGAGGAGGAGGTTCAACCTGAGGAGGAGGTTCAACCGAGAACGAGTTTCAACCCGACAACGAGGTGCAACAGGAGGAGGTTCGACACGAGGACGTTTGACAAGTAGCTCTACAGCACTCCTAACTGGAAAGAAGAAAGGAGACCGACATCATCAGAGACATTAGGAGCCAGCAGAAAATCAGAGGTACAACGTGATAAATCATATACTAGACTATGGTGAATTTATTTGAGGAGTGAAAAACAAGATTTTAAGTAAAATTTGTAGAAAACATGGAAGTTGAAGAGATTTCTGGTAATCACAGTAGGCAGGAAGTAGTCGAAGTAGCAGAGCGTGGTAGAACTGTACCAAATAATGTAGAAAGGGAAATAAATATGTTAGAGGAAATTAGAAAAGTGTTCGCAAGTGTTCAAAGTTTAAGTGAACGTTTAAGTAAAAAGATAGATGATAATACTGAAAGTTTAATAAAAGAGATGAAGGATAATAATCAAAGTTTAATAAAAGAGATGAAGGATAATAATCAAAGGTTAATAAAAAAGATAGAAGGAAAGATACAAAGTGGTTTTCAGAAGTTAGAGGTACGACAAATAGAACTAGGAAAGAAGTTAGACAATCAACAACGGTCGTTAGAAAATTTCGGGAAAGTTAG
This sequence comes from Mantis religiosa, assembly GCA_030765055.1. Lineage (NCBI taxonomy): Eukaryota > Metazoa > Arthropoda > Insecta > Mantodea > Mantidae > Mantis > Mantis religiosa. The sequence goes on along the minus strand of CM060960.1, from coordinate 54,340,133 downwards.
TCAGGAAGTAGAGAAAGTAAGAGAAGAAGCTGATCAGGTAACAGTTAGTGTAGGGAAAGATGTTAGTGAGGAGACGGAGAATGCTGAAAATGAAGTTATAAATCTAACTAATGTAAGGTCAGATAGTGAAAACAGAAAACTGAGGGCGAAAATAGGACAGAACTTAGGCAAAGTAAGAGAAATGGCTATAAAAGAGTTAGAAGAAACTAGGAGTAGACTAGAAGTATCAGAGTGGGAAAATAGAATACAGGCGAGGAATTTGGAGGAAATCACTAATGAAATGAATGAGGTAACAATAGAGATCATGGCGACGAAAGAAACATTGAAAAGCATTCAAAATCCAGGGATAAACGAAACAGAAATATTAACATATTTCGGGCAAGGGGCACAGTTCCATCAGAATATGTGTAGGAAATATAGGACAAGATATCGATGTACAATACCTAAGCTAGATATGGAAAAATCATGGGGATGTAGAATAAATAAGTCCTTTGTACATGGAAAAGTCCGCAAAATTCTCTTGTATTTTCGAAGTACGTTGTGGGATGATGAATTTTCTTGTAAATGGTGGGAACTTAGGCTAAAATATTTAAAATTGCCATAACAAATTGTAAAAGGAGAAGCAAACTTGTAAAATGTGTGTGCTAAGTATAAATAGTGTAGTGTACAATGTATAGTTTAAGTAGAAACAGTGTCGTGACAGTGCAGTGAAACTTAAAACTAAACAAGTGAAATAAAAATATATAGAAATCAAAATCAGAACACTTAAAGACTTTTGAAAATAATATTTATGTAGAATCCTAAAGAAGTATTCGGAAATGTATAAAAAAATAACCAGTTACAAAAAATCAGAACAATGAAAGACTTTTGAAAAGAATATTTATATAGAATACAGAAGAAGAACTCAGAAATGTTGTATACAAAGATAATATCATTAATGTAACATTGATTTAAACATGGGAGTGTATATTTAGGAATTGTTTCAAGTGTAACAACAATATGAATTAATTTTAAGTAGATCAGATAAAAAAGAAGATGTAGATTGAAATATTTTCTGAGTAATATTTAAAATTTGAAAATTGCAGATCAGAATGTTGGTGAATTTTAAATGAACTGTTGTTATGTAACCATGTGAATAATTTTTAGGAAATGTCATGTAAAATTTAATGTTGTGAAAAGAAATTGTAAAACGAATTGGAAGTTGCTGACAAAGGTCTAATATTTTGCGTTATATTCGGGCAAGACATATATATTATTTCATTATGGGATAATAAAATAATATCTATGGGGACATTTGATACCGAAATTTTGGTTTGCCAGAAGCAAAGAATCATGATAGATGTCAAAGGAATGTTGGTTCTTTGTCACGACCAGGGCAAGGCCAGTTGAGTAGGGGAAAGTGTATAACAAAGCCATGTAAGAAGCAAGCAGTGTCCTTAGAAGGTTTCTATAGGAATTGTCACTTGACGTATATGAATAGGGATTCTTTGGATCATTTACAATGGCGACAGAACAGCCACAAAGGGACTTTGTTTGAAAAGGAATTTTGAGAGTGAAAGTTAGAGATATACACATGCAGCTGTGGTCAGAAAAGGACTCTTCGGCGTGAGGCCGATGTGGCTAGTTCGCGGCTAGGAAGCCATTATAAACAGTCTTCGGCTTGAAGCCGAGCAGAGGAGTCATCGGTGTCAGGCCGATGAGAGGAGTCTGAGACGTGAAGCCTATTAGAGCGGTCAACTTGTTCTGTATTGAATATTTGTCGGGTCATCAAAATTTATCGAGTAATAAACAATTAGCATTCAGTAACTCTAAACCGAGATTGGTAACCCTCGGTCGGCAACTTCCATTTCGATGTTTGAAAAGAAGCAGTGAATAAATAATTTGGAGACGGGCATTCCAGTGTTGTGAAAATCTCCTTCTCACACCCATCCACGCATACCCTGAGAGAAACCTCATTGCTCGCCAATCATATTTGTCATCGTTCACCAATCTATTTGTATCAAATTGGCGTTCCAACGTGGAACTTGTGTACACCCATAAACTTTATTGCTTCAATCCCTAATGATAATATCCATGCATACTTTCCTTATTATCACCGGTGATGAGTCATGGCTGCATCATTATGATCCTGAAGGAAAACAAGCCAGCACAGTGTGGAAATCGCCAGGTTCTCCAACACCAAAAATTGTTCCATCTGCAGGAAAAGTGATTTTGCTCACATTTGTGACTGTAATGGAATGATTTACCAGCATGGAGTTTCCCCTTACGCTACTGTTACAGAAGCATACTACACGTCAGTATTGGCTACAATGAGGAAGCACATTGCAAAGAACCGACCAGAGCTTTCTTGGACTGGGTGGTGACTTCATCATGACAATGCACGGCCTCACGTGACAAATGAAGTCATACAGTTTCTGTCTCGATTCAACATTACCTGTGTACCACATCCATCTTATAGCCCTGATGTTGCACCCTGTGACATTTTTATTCCCATTACTAAAGTCAAAGCTTAGGGGTTTTCGATTTGTGAACTCTGAAGCAGTGCTCAAGAAAATCGAGGCCGTTCTCAAGGACCTGACAAAGAACGGTCTGCAGCACGTGTTCAAGGACTTGCAGAGACGCCATAAAAAGTGCATTGAAAAATATCATGTAAACATTGAATTGCAGTAATGAACATTTGTGGAAGAAAGGTCAGTATAACTCTTTGTTGATCAGCCCTCCTACAAACTAACTTAACTATCTATTAATAAATGTTTTTATAGTTGAAATATGCTTAGTAAGCACTTGTGCGCTTTAACAAAGCGAACTCCAGACTCCACAGCTCAGTAGTAGTGCTTTTCCAAGGGACTACTTACACGGTGGAGGCATCATGAAAATTATGAAGAAGGCGCGCAACGATCAACGGTCACATGGTTTTGTTTACATCTATACTCCTCCACAGGAGAGAAAGTCTCCGTGGGATGAGACGTCGGGGGGTTGGAGAAGGTTCCCGCACCCTCCTTGGACAGCTTTTATGACACTATGTCAGTACAGTTAGAGACCATTCAAAAACATTCTGACGGCTTCTAGAGTCTGTTTAGTTAACTCATGTACACTTCGGCCGCTGCCTTTGACGAACCCTTATGATCGTTTTACAACACCGGCCCTCCTTCTCCCAGCCCTTTCTGCAAGGTTTCCATCTTTCTCGATACGTCATTGGTATCGTACGAGGTTTCGTCAAAATAAAGTATATTATGACCATTACTGAAAAACTTCCTTAGTTTTGACAAATATATATCTCGCCAAGCTACATTTCTACTGGATTCCATAATAACCCTTCACTTATTCAAAGTGCTGTATTAGAAATCCAGCTCCTTTAGGAGACCGCGCAAAGTGCAGTGCCCATAACGAAAATCACAAATTTCTTACAAATGTGCAACTAATTCGTCTAAGGTGGGCGCTCTCCCTTTTGCATAGAATCTATAAATTTCTCGACGAATTAAATCGCATGTGAAATTATCTACTTTAGAGAAACGTTTCCTTTTGTTTTCACACTTGATCGGCGTCTTTGGTATTCCTTTCGTCACAATATTTCTTACTGTATTTCTGTGAATACCCAGAATTAATTATCAGGTTCATTGCATGACCCCTTACCAAAGTTATTGTTAGCACATATTTATATGTGTTCAAAACAAGCGCTTGAATTTACTTACAAACGGTTTCCGTTATAACTTTGTTTTTTGAGGCTTTTCCAGTAACATAACTCGGCCCAGTTATTCACACTATTGTCATCACTTTGGTTATTTTCACTTGACTGAAAGGTATCTACTACTTCATTTGCATTTACCACTGCATTTCTCTCCCACGGTCTCCACATCGTGACACACAACGACTTTCTGCAAGTAATGCAACAGGTGAACTGAGTTTGTAACAGTAGTTTCGAGTTATATTTAGAAAAATTATGAAAAGTTTATTAATTTATAAAAAAAATGATTGTGTAAATGTATTTAGTAATTTAAATAAGTAAAAAATATATATAATTAGGTGAATGGCCGTAGTAATAATTGTATGACGTAGTGTTGTGACGTGGAATTAAATCGGCCAATCACAAAATTAAGATAGGAGTAACGATAGTTACGAAAAATCAATAATCTTGGTAGAGATGTTTTAAAATGGTGAGTGTGATGGATAGTGGAGCAGGATCAAGAACTTCTATATAATAGTTGCAACTGTTTAAATATAACAAAGTAAGAATTTATTGATATGTGGGAAGTAACCTGCAAGTGACTGGGAAAGGAAGTTCAAGTAAAATGTAATCTAAATAATACAATTAAATAGTTACAGAATTTGACTTCTCCGAAACTTTATTCCGAACCACGCCTGAAACCAATATTCTCATGACTTATTCAACAAACACAATAATACCCGTGGGTGATCCGGTACGTCTCCGGATGGGGTTGAGGGAAGCCATCAATATTCCCGGGTACTAGCCTCCAAAGCCAGTAGAAGCTGTGCTAGATCGCCAGGCGCCACCGAGGTCATATCGGTAGCCTTCACCCTTTGGTGTTGGCGCGCCTAAGTGGCGTATCCATTTCCATCCCGTCTTGTGTCCTTGGACCAGATGGGGGGGGGGTGCTTGTTAATAACCCAGGTCGTGTCCTATGGAAAGCCCCACGGAGGACGCCGGGCGTCCTTTGGGACAGCTCGGATACTCCCTGGTTGAAAGAGGCCCTGGTCTTGTGCCTACGGGTCCATGACTAATGGGAGTAGAACCTCTGGACTCAAAAATATAACTCGGCCCAGTTATTCACACTATTGTTATCACTTTGATTATTTTCACTTGACTGAAAGTAATCTACTGCATTTACCACTGCATTTCCCTCCCTCCACATCGTGACACACAACGAATTTCTGCACGTAATGAAACAGTTCAACTGGAAGTTGGAACTTCGGCAACTGAGACTCCACGTGGCGTAAACATGCGACCGTCACTTCGAGAAAATCAGGGTTGCTATTGGTCCTCAATGACAGTGTTCCATTTCTGAAGTGTGGAGATAGTTTTATGACGGTCATTAGTGGGCGGGAGGGTAGTTTCCTTTGCGGGGCAAACTGCACACGCGTTCACTAAACAGACGTTAATTTTGTGAACGAATCTCCTCGGTTTTAGTGTATAGAGAGAATAGGGCGTATTTTAAAGGTTCTGCTCCTTGTGTAGCAGGCGTTCACTGTCACACACGTTCGCTGTATAACAGGGCACAGTCGTTACAGGGACCTTCCCTTGCTTTGCTGGACTGTACTTTATTCTCCCGCTGCAAGCAGTTTATGTATTAGCTCACTGTAGAACAACAGAAGCGTTATTCACTTGTTCACTTCTTTCATTTGCACCTGTTCTAAATTCTGTAAGAAGTGTGCTATCCGCACGTACTCTCGCAGGACAATGAGCTTTCCTCCGTAACTTTCAGACTCCAATACGCTACGGTCCGAGAGCGAGGGATGCTGCTAATGTTAGAAATGAACATTTGAACGTGGTTGTGGAATTAATGACAGCAATAAACAGCGCTATCTCCATTCCAAACGTTGTGTAACATGAAGCCAATCATGTCAAACCTTTCTAACCGATGCGAAATAATGGCGACAACCCTCCAAGACGGAAGTTACGATCCGTGTGTACCCATTAACTTTTCAAAAGAAAATGGTTTCCTTCTTTTCTTTTTTCCTTCTCATTTCCTCTCGATTTTTTCCCATTTCTCTCTCCTTTCCATTCTTTGTGCCCCTGCTGGTAGAACCCGAGAGCCACTCTTCTAGCCCCCCAACCCCGCCCCTCCCGTGGAGTCAACTCCGACGGCCTGTTCCTTCCTTCCACCCCTTTCATTCAATCTGAATGACCGTCATTTTTCAGTTGGCGGACAACAATGCCGGTAACAATAGGCTGCCGGGAAACAAGCTATCAGCGACCCACACAGAGAGACATTTTGCTGCATTGCTCAAGCAAACAAACGTTTTCCCTCCAGAAGCTTGTCTGCAGCTCTGTGCAGAAAACGCGATTAAAAATAAGTTTTATACTGCTGTGATGTACATCTCTGTTCCTATTGTCTCTTTCCTTATTCATCTGTCGCATTATTTTGTTTCCCTAGCGCCTAAAGCTCAAGCCAAGCCATCACAAGTTTAAGTTACTTTCTTTATCCTGAAACGATAATTGTGCATCCGATATATACTAACAGAAATCACAATAGGACACACACACACACACACACACACACACACACACACACACACACACACACACACACACACACAATAGGACACACCTGCAATTTTGGGAGAATACATTTCACTATTTACATCTCAGAGGATCTTTCTGTAAATATATTTTGGGCTTACCGGTAGCTTCACCCAATGGGGCAGCACAATTAGAGTTTGGAAGACATTCAACAAGGGTTAAAATTGTCTCAAGGGTATTGAAATATCTATACAGAATTGCTAGTTTGGAGGAAAGCAATATTATCAAGGAATGTTTGCTTTTGCAGACGAGAAGCAAATGGGAAGAGTCGTGGGCGAAGAAAGTAAGGAAACTGATGGAACAGATAGGTATGGGACATATTTGGAGAAACGAGGAGTATTATTATAGGGGCTTTTGGAAAGAGGTAGAATTAAGGCTGGAAGATTTAGATAGCCAAGTTATATTTACCAATGTAAGGTAGAGAAGTTCATTGAGGACATATAGCGAAATAAAGACAGTGTAGGGGAGGGAGAAGTACAGATGTATTATTTTATCTTGACAGTAATCTTGCGCGGTAGGGATGATTAGCAACTGTGGTGGGGATAGTGCACCTATCGCCACATTGCGTCACACGTGTAAGATTACGAGAGGGGAGGGCAGTGCATAAGGTGTCGATAAACAAATTTCATTCTCGAAGCCAGTTTTGCAGCTCTTATAAACTAAGTTGAAATTCTTACTATGGTAGTAATCTCCACGCTTTTAATGGATCTTATATAGTACATAGGCATTTGTAACAAAACCCTGTTCTCCAGCAGGGCATGATACACAACTGTCGGCCTTTCAGTATCACTGCAGAGTCCCTGTAACGTATTTCACCCCAGACATATGGTCTAGTATGTGCTGTGTTTATATAAGTTTCATCCATATAAACTATAAAAACTTCACTTCGATATCTCCGAATATTTCGTAAATACTTAAGTCTTTTTGAACGTATCGTGCGATGTTCGATAAAAATTTGTCTGTCACGCTTTTTTGTTTTTCCCCCCAAATAATCCTAGCTTCAAAGGAACTCTTCTTAATGTTCAGACACTGCCTTGGAAGTCAGTAGAATTTTTAAGCTTCATATGCACTTTCCTCAAAGTTGGTCTTTGTTTTTCTGTGTTTTAAAGATTATCCACAGCTCGCCTAACTATTTCTGAATTAAAACATACAAATTCGATTTTGTGCTTGTTCTTAATCTTTGTTTAATGGGCATAGAGAAGGACGTTGTTGCAGTAGCACCAATGGATTTTCTTTCCTTAACAACTCACCTAAACTGCTTTCAGACACAAATGATGCCTCAGATACCATTCCCCAGATTTTTATAGCTAACCCAGACCATTGTTGCTTTTTTATAAATTTATGGATATTGGTTCTTACTTCTCGTGCTTTTAAATGTAGCACTTTATTACCTAATGTGCTGCTAGGAGGCGTCATTTATAAATGCTCTCTTGGAACCAGGAGACAGGCACATTTTGAAACAAGCTGTAGTACTACCGAGTAGCTCTGCAAGTGTTTAGTTGTTCGCAACTGGTACGCAACTGACCTGCCCTCCCCTCCAGTTGCAACCTTTCTGAGGTGGACTCGTCCAGATACCACTGCGTATCGCTCTGCACTTTTCAAGATAAAAAAATACATCTGTACATAGATGTGTATAATAAGTCAGGGCGAGAAGGATATTCCTGGGCAAGGACAGGAGTTAGAAATTTGAAAGGTATTAGATCTGAAAAGGATACAGGGAAATGCCCAATGTGTGGAGAAGAGGATGCAGATTGGCCTAGTATACTTTATTGCAAACAAACAAAGATATGGAGAGAACAAATTTGGCAACAAAAGTGGGACAGTTTTAGGGATGGAGGGAGGTATTCATAATAAAGAAAATGTTATTGGTAAAAGGAGAAAAGAATGTAAGAAATATAGGTGAATATCTGGGGAAAGTTAGAGAGAAATGGTTAAGATTGATGAAGAATAAATAACAATTAAGGGCTGGAAAACTGGAAAGAGGGACACAAAAGAGAGGAGTGACATCAATACACGTAAAACCAGGAGTTATGTGTATTGAGACCGAGACTCGAGGCAAACAGGTAGGAAGGGTATATTAAATGTGAATAAGTCATTTTGTTATTGTGTGAAAGAAATGTACAAATGTCAATGTATCAATAAAAATGTAAGTAGAAGAAAGATGAGAAATAAATACAAATACTGATACATCTCAGAGAAAATGTTGGAAGTGTACAACACTAGCATCTATACATGTTTGCACTCACCTCGCCATATTCTCTGAAGTTTTACGGAGAGTATCCTCGCCAATGTTAGTTATTTCGGTTCCAATGGTTTCCTTGAGAACATTAATTATCCGTACTCTTTTCTTGTATACACTATTTTTAAATACCCCAACAAGAAAAAAATCCGGTGAGGTTAGGTCAGGATATCTGAGGAGCCACAGAGCTTTTGAGATTATTCAATTATAAAAGAAACTGGTTAAAAGCCCATGGTGTCATTAGATGTATGCAATGTTACTCCATCTTGCTGGAAATAACCTTCTCTCAATCCGATATCGTCTCAGTAAAACTTCAGAGAATATGGTGAGAAAAGTGCAAACATGTATAGATTCTGGTGGTTTTCTGAGATTTACGAGGGCTGTTTAATAAAGAACTATCAGAACCTTTTTTGGTAATGTACCTTTGCTCATCCTCATAAATTTGTTGGTCCTTCTCAAAATAGTCTCCCCTGAATGCGATGCACTTTTCCCATCGTTTCTGCCGGTCTACAAAAACATGCTGGAAACCATTTTTGAGAGATCCTTCAAAATCGCCTCCGCAACCTTCACGACTGCTTCTGATGATCGATAATGCCTCCCACGAAGGCGTTTCTTCAAGTTAGGGAATAGAAAACGTCATACGCAGCTAAATCCTGACTGTGGGGAGGGTAAGGGATGCACTTCACGTTGCTTTTTGTAAGATATTCAGCAACAACATTGGCAATATGCGGCCGTGCATTATCGTGGTGCAGCATCCAGCCTGCTACACGGAAATGTAGTCTTTTGCGTCTGATATGGACTTGCAACGCTTTCAGGATATCCCTGTAGTATTGTCCAGTTATTGATGCGTGTGCAGGTATAACACGCTAATAAATCATTCCATGAATATCATAGAATGAGATGACCATAACTTTCATAGCAGAAGCAACCAATTTTGTTTTTGGGGGTTTGGTGATGGATATTTGCACACTGAGCTGTGCTGTTTGCTGTCCGGATCAAAATGATGTAGCCAAGTTTCATCTGCAGTGATTACGTTTGAAAGAAAATCCGGATCTCCCTCTAACATCAAATTTAACTGCATGTAGACCTGCATGGAAGGTCTCCTTTTGTTCACGAATCAAGAGTCTTGGAACCCATCGCGCACAAACACCTCTCATGTGTAATGTTTCTGTCACCAACGTGTGGGTGGCACCCAAAATGTTTAGTATTTCAGAAAATGGTCTTAGGGTAAATCGTCGATTCTCTCTGACAATGAGAGCAGCAGTGTTGATGTTTTCTTCCGTAAGAGCAGTAACTGGAGCACCGGGTCCACCTTCCTTTGAAATTGGTTGTCTACCCTCGTTAACATTTTAAACCATCTTCGGGCTGAGCTGTAGGGAAGAACAGACTATGGATAGGCCTTCTGAAATATAATATACGCCTCAGCTGAAGATTTGTTTAGACGAAAGCAGAATTTCAAAGCCGCATATTTTTCCTCGCGTGTTACCTCTATTTCAGCTGTAGGCAATACTGAAGATGTTTGAACTTGCCTGGTTCTCACAGGTGGGAACAAGGAGTACCAACAATGAAACTACAACGACGTGTTTGTTTCACATTAAGCTAACAGTATATAATAAGACTGAATTTGAGTGCGAAAAATTATGGCCGTAAATACATTATGATCATTCTTTATTGAACAGCCCTCGTATATCAAGAAAAAGATACTTTCTCGGCCACGTCTTTCTTCCTGGACGACCCGTCCAGCTGTGTCCGAGATTCCCCTCTCGAAAGTGTGTTATTCACACCAAGAATTCTCTAAACTTGTGGCCCTCTTGTTACATTCGTTCCGGTGACCAGCTGCTAAGGAAGGGTCCAAGAAAGCCTCCTGTCAAGTGTCGACAATATGGCCGGCTACCTCTAAAACATCCTATGCTGCCCGCCTAAGTAGTGTAGGTGGCAGTATGTCTGCCTCAGGTCTAAAAGGTCCCGAGTTCGAATCTCGGTCAGGGCGAGTTACCTGGATAAGGCTTTTACCGAATTCTTCCCTTTTCGTGAAACAGGAATGTTGGGTAACTCTAAGCTACATGGACCCTGAACTCATTTGAGCATCATTTCAACCCTCTCATTCATCGTCCGATAAGACTTAAACTTGGAGGAAGAAGATTACAAAAAAAAAATCTGTTACATTTAACGAATAGATCAAATGTTCACATCTAATCTAATACGATTATTTCTTTATTGAATCCATAATTTCGGTATCAAGGATTAGGATGGTCTTAGTATATAGAACTCTTAGATTTCGAGGTCTCGTGACCTGCAACCTCCTATGGTTCCTTCACTCCATCCGTTCCTCGCAAGGAAATATCATTCGTAGTAGATCTATGTAGGTGTATAAGCCAATGTGTAAAGATATGAACTATTCAAGGTTTTAGACTGAATACTCATAAATTTCTGATGCATTCCTCTTTAGCAGAAAATGTTCCCTTAAAAAAGAATTGGAGAGGAATAAAGTTTGCACTCATCTTGTAATACAGACGTGTGCAAATTATTAGACTCAATGGTGAAATTTTTAACATATACCGTTTATTTTCCATTTATTTAACAGAAATAATATTACCAAATATTTTTTTCAACTCTTAGTATTTTGTATGCATTCCTTTAGCCTTTATTATCATTTTGATGCTTTCAGGCATGCTCTCCAAAAGGGTGGAGCATTTTTCCTTTATTTCTTCATCTCTGTGCCAAATGTTTATCAGGCCTTCAATAAGCTGAACTTTTGTTGCTATTTTCACCTTTTTCAGTCTCTGTTTAACAATACCCCACAGATTCTCTATTGGATTTAAATCAGGGCTATTCCCCGGCCGTGATGGCACTTTTACATTGTTTTCTTTGAGCAACTGTGTTACAGATTTTGCTCTATGGCAGGAAGCACTATCATGCATGGACACAAATCACCATTTGAAAACCATTCTGTACTTTGTGGAAATAGTCTTGTTTCTAATACACTTTTATACTGTTTATGCTCCAGAGTTCCCACAACTATGTATAATCTTCCAGGTCCATGGACAGACATACAGCTCCAGACCATTTTTGATGTTGGGTGCTTTACTCTTTGATCGACACTCTCAAGGGAAATGCTTCTTTATCTGTCCTCACATATTGGCTGCTCTCTTCACATACTTCAAACATGGATTCATCTGAGAAAATTACATGAAACAATAAAAAACTATTAATATTAAACGGTGTTAAAATTGCTCAAAGATAGTATAACAAAACCAGCAATGAGAGAAACAAAGTTTAGGCTGTTTATTTCATTTCCATAAAATATACATGTACATATTCTAATTTTATGCTACATACAATTTTCATACTATTTATAGTTTTCCAAAATTCCTCTGGATGTTTCTGCATCTCTTTGGCCCATTCTAAATGTTTTTATGCCATTGTAGGTATCAGTTTAACCTTTTTACGAGGCCTGCGTGCTGGTAAACCTGCTTTACATAATCTTCTGCGAACTACTGAGGCTGATATTTCTGTACGGTACTGCTTTAGTTGATTACTGAGGTCAATGCTGGTTGCTATTCTATTTTGTTTTGCCACCTGCACAAGTTGTCTTTGCATCCTTGGTGATAGTTTTCTTTTCCTCCCACATTTTCCATCCCTTTATGACGTCAACGTCTCACCGAATGTTAAAGCTTGATTAATGCGACTAACAGATTTTTGTGAAATACACAATTTCTTAGCTATTTTACGTTGTGAATTAAGAGTTTCCTTCAAAAGACTCTCAGTTACAGCTACTTTCCTTGGGGAAAAGTCAGCAGTTTTACCCATAACCTCACTTTTGAATCAATGTGAATACACGATGTTACCTGGCTTGAGATCAATTAATAATAAACACTGAGTATATAAAGGCAAATATTAACAATATTCAGCTACTACATTCACCAAATGAAAGCAAAATCACCAAACAGTTGGATAAACAGACACGAAGAAATTGGCTGCTCTTAATTCAGAGCTACCACCATATTACTATAATTAAAATCCCCAGCTATTATTAGGAGAGAAATTTCGTTGAACATGCTTCATATTATAGCAAGGAAAAGAAGTACGACAAATTGAAATATGTTACGGCGGTAAATAACCATTATTTTGAATGTAAACCGAACCAAAGTAAAAAGCATGAATGAGTCTAATAATTTGCACACGTCTGTATATGTTATAGCATTTGCCTGCTGAGCTGCTTCAATTCTCACTATGCCTCTCTTATACATCCATCAAAAAATACAACAAGAATTAATTCGTGTATAAACTTCGCAAAGTGTAATGTCGCAACTTTCTCCTCCATTCTATTTTTTATTGTTATTATTTGTGGTGGACTTTTATGCTTCTATCTGGTAAAAATTGTGTGACTCTCTCTCCCTCAGCCTTTCCCCCTTCCCCTAAGAAACATATATTTTGCACCTCAGTAGACAAAAGGGACCCATTACTGTTATCCGTAAAATACCGACCTTCATAAATGTGTGGGATGAGAGAAGTGAACCCTCCCCCCCTTCCACTCGAGAAGGCCAAGTGCGGCGCCACCTGAAGATTCATGGGCCCAATATACCCTTGCATACTAAGAATCTTAACAAAACAACCACTCCAGCAAACTATTTATTCTAAATTTCTCTTCCAGCGTTTGCTCTTTGCCTCCCCTTTGCAAGTTCTCCCAAAAAGCGACGTAATATCATCGTTCACAAATACTGCTCGTTTCGAATAATTCACATTTAAAGAGAAAACTCTACACTGGTATTTCTTACAGCTCTAGAAAACGCAAACATGAACCTAAAACACTAAACGTATATTAAAACCTTAAGTTGGTTTAAAAATACCAACTGTTCAGAATGATAACGCCCATTTATTGCTGGTGACACATGACAAATGGCTGAGAGCTATCAGGGCATATCGTTTAAGGAAATTGTATTTTCTTTCAAAAATACGAGGGCTGTGCATTGTGGCTCAATGATTTGCTTCACTTAGGAAATTCGTGGTGCACTGCACCATTTAGAAAGTAACTGGAAACCTCTAGATAATGCCAAGCTATGGTTTTGCTGAGCAGATGAGCGATTTTTTTATCTACATCAGCCTAATTTTACTTACCATGTGTTTCAAATGGAAAGAGTTCTGACTTGCAGCAAATCGGATGCGTTAGAGCCTTCAACGTTCCCACCTCGTTGCTCCCACTCTTTTTATATTCCCTCTCTCTCGCACACTTGCGAGTGCGCTAGAAGTAAGGGAACGCAGACTGAATTTCCCAAAGCTTTATAATAATCCAGTTGTTCAAATCACATGGATATTCGTCTATTACACACATGTTTTAAATATATACGAGGCATGTTTTTTAAGTCAGTGCCATTTTGGAATTAAACACAGACGTGCATAGATATCGCAATAATTTTATGTTTACATGAAAGCCTGTACCTTAATCTACTTTTCTACATAATTTCCGTGAATATTGAGGTATTTTTCATAACGTGCCACCAGTTTTTGAATACCCTCCTCATAAAATTCTGCCGCCTGACGTGTTAACCACTGTATTACAACTGTTTTAACTTCGTTATCGTTTGAAGAAGCTGACCGCCAAGATGTTTCTTCAAGTACAGGAACAAATGGTAGTCGCTGGGTGCCAGATGAGGGCTGTATGGGGGATGATCTAGAGTTTCCCATTGAAAAGATTTGATGAGATCTTTGGTCCGATTAGCCACATGTGGACGGGTATTGTCATGCACCTAAACGATACCCTTACTCAACTTGCCACGTCTTTTGTTCTGGATTGCACGGCGCAGATTGTTCAATGTCTCACAATAAGACGCTGCATTGATTGTCTCACTACGAGGCAGAAACTCCACTGGAAATACACCTTTTCTGTCCCAAAAAACTCTGCACATGATTTTCCGGGAAGAAATTGTTTGCTTAAACTTCACTTTGGTGGGTTATGATGAATGTCGCCATTCCATGGATTGTTGTTTCGATTCCGGTGTGGCGTAGGCCACCCATTTTTCGTGACCAGTAACAATTTGGTCTAAAAACACTTCACCTTCATTGTGGTACCGCTCAAGGAAAGTCAATACACTGCCTAAACGTTGGGTTTTGTGCAAATCCGTCAACATTTTCGGAACCCAAGGTGAATAGAATTTCCGGTACTTCAAGTTCTCGGTCACAATGCGATACAAAACACTACGAGAATATTGAGGAAAATAGTCGCACAATGATGAAATTGTAAAGCGTCTGTTTTTTCTCACCTTTTCGTCCACTTTTTGCAGCAAATCTTCAGTAACGACCGAAGGACGTCCACTACGTTCTTCATCATGCACATGTGTGCGGTCATTTTTAAATGCTCTCACCCATTTCCTTACCATTCCTTCACTCATAATGTTTTTTTCGTAAACTGCACAGATCTCACGATGAATATCGATCGGTTTTACGCCTTTAGCACTAAGAAATCGTATAACAGCCCGTACTTCAAAATCGGCGGGCCTCACGATTGTCGGAGCCATCTTAAACACTCAGTAATCAACGTATACAATGAAGAATCTGTCTGTAATGGCGTCAGTGCGTAGACAAGAGATGTAGGTAACCAGCGCGCATGCGCGGAACGCCGACCGTAGCGCTGCGGCGGCGGAATCGCAAAACGGTACTGACTTAAAAAAACATGCCTCGTAGTTTAAAAATTATTATAGTTTATGAATTACTCATTTGTCTAATCAAACTAAACTGCCAACGGCACAACCATATAGCTATGAATGTCACTTCCGTTAAGATACAATTCTTTACTGTCACTTTCTTCGTCTGAGTGTTGAAAGTTTATCATGACAGACTCCAAAACCTCGTCACGCGCTATTTCTTTCCAAAAGCAGAATTCTTGTAGTTTATCTGCATGTCTCATGCAGTTCTCCCAGTCTTGTGCAACCTTGCCAATTTCTTGGTGAATAAGTCGTTTAGCTTCCATTTATTTGCAACATAATTTAAGCCCACATTAACTCAATTGGATTGTTCCGGGAGTGGTAAGGGGGAAGCTGGTTTATAACACCTCGTTTCTCATTTCAATTGCAAGCTGATCCAGCTGATACACTTTCCCTGGTTTTTAAATGGAAGAACAGCTGAACAATACTGCTTTGAACTCTGTGGAGTAATTGGTGATTATGTAGAATTCATAAACAAAATATAGTGTGACAAGTCACGTTCTGCCGATGCACCATTCTACAAGCCAGCAGGAAGTGTATTGTTTGCTCTCGCTCGAATTTAACAATCACCTTCGCTTATTCAAAGTAATTCGTTTATCACGTCACGTCAAGCAAATGTAAGTACACACATACATGCCAACCAATAATGTTATCCATTACAATACTCACGCCGCGATGCATTGTTATAATATGCTTTATTTATTTGTATTAGGAAAACTATTTGAGCTAAAAATATGGGGTTTTGGGGGTTATGTTAGGTACACTGCTCTCTACCTTCCTCATGGATCAGGTCTTCCAAAATCGAATTTTTGTTTCAGCGCCAATAGATTTTATTAGAGATTGATTAGGTTGGCGCTCGTCTCACACCACTTATATGGGAATGCAATGCGACAAAACCGCAGGACTCCGATTGGTTGCTCACCTAGTAGCGCTCAAGGACAAACACCTTCCCATTTGAAACACATAACTGCCTAAAAGCACTAAAAAAAAGACGTATTTTCTCACTTTCTTCTCGGGCAACAAGCCAGGTGAAAAGAGGATTAGATATCGACGTTTCGGGAGTGTGCATCTCTCCCATCATCAGGATACTTATAAAATGTTTTAACCACAAATGAAACACTGGTTATGTCAGAAATATAAACAAAGGTAAAACACTATCAAAATTCGCATTACTGAACAAAAGACTGTTTCCAGTAAATTAATTGCCAGGTCGGAAGATGGCGCGAGTAAAGAAAATTGTGTCAAATAAACGTAACTACTTAACTTGCTCAATCTGTATTGACCTTTGCTTCTTAAATCGACGGATTTCCATTGGTTTCCAAAAGTTAATGGGAGTTGAGAATTAAGGAGGCTTTCGCGATTTCCTCTGACAGGAGCACGCTTCAATTCGTTTTCAGAGTAGAGGTGTTTGTTTTGTCGATTTGAATGGCATCGTTAAGTCGTGTGTTGAACTCGAGATGAAATATTGTTAATATTACATTAAATTATTATACACATATCTCTTTTCCAGTGTTTGTGATGTCCCTCGAAGCTGGGACAAGTGATTTTTCGATCAACAAACGTGAAGTGATTCATTCTCAGAGCAGACAAATTATATTTAATATGAACAAGCTTTTACGAAAGCTCTAGAATCCAGGATATAGGAGAACTGTAGATTTTTCAAAATCCCAGCAATTAACTGTAAACTTTTGGTGTAGGTAGTGTGCACGCAGTGTCAAAAATTTGTAGTGAAGCAGTTCCATCCTTAGAAAAAGGGAGCGTGCCAGTGTTTCTATCTCCGGGAAAGATACGCGAAGTCGGAAAACGAGTTGCTGGATTGGAAACCGTACTTGCTGCTCCACTGCTGTGACGTGTGTCAAAGTAAGATCTTAATTTTTTTGGAACATTTAATTTGTTATTTAATTACGGGAAGAATAGCCAAAACCTTTTCTGGCGTGTAAAACAGCTCTTATGTACAGGGAACCTCTGCAGGTGCACGTACTAAGCTTGGTAACAGCGCTCCGCTTAGCCAAGAGCGAGAGCCAAGAGCGAGAACAAGTCGTCCGGGTGCTCCCGGACGGTGGGCAGAGCGCCACGGTACCTATCCGCTGAGCGGATTTACCTTGCGGTCTTATAGGATTGGTCTTATCTCCAAAGCTTGGATGTCCTTGTTAACTGATGGACCTGATTTGGCCTCTGCTAGTGCTCCTGGCGGCGGGATGAGCTTCCAGGTGGGAGGCCAGTGCCCTATGCCGCCACGCTAGGAGCGGCCTGCTTTGCAGAGTCCATCCAGTGCGGCGGGGCCAGGAGCGAGAGGTCGGGTGGTGGGGACCATTTAGGTTGTGGTTCGCATTTGGGTCACACAGGGGGACCTGACTGCCGTGGGTCAGCCGACAGGCCAAGTCCAGCCCTAGTGTGGCCGGGACATAGTGTAGTGCTGAAGGGATGAGAGGCTGGTCTCACCACCCAAGGGCGTCCTTGGGGGGGGGGGCGGTAGCTCTTTCTCCTCCTGGGCACACGGTGGTCGTATCGCCCTAGTGTTTTAACTTTGCCCTAGTGTTTGGGATGGAATATAATCCTGGCATACAATGTGCGCGAGCGTTCACGCACAACGTCCTCAGCGTAAGGTATGCCAGAATGGGTGTGTAGGATGTGTGATGGGTACATACGTTCGGTATCGTAGATCATCCTAAGCGCCCTGTTCTGCACGGCTTGCAGTCTGCGGATGGTGGTACAAGCCACCGATCCCCAGACCTCGCATCTATACAGGTTCAGGGTTGGGATGATCGCTCGATACACCCGTAGTTTCAGGCGAGTGGGCATAGTCGATCGGAATATGGGGTATAACTACCTGAGCGCTGCATGGCCGAGGCTGATTTTTTCACGGACATGTGGGGTGAAGGTGAGGCTGCGGTCCAGTCAGACACCCAGGTATTTGGCAGATCGGACTCAAGGGATCGTTCTCTGCCTCTACCGCAGGTCTTTCGGGCGCCAGCGGAGGACCTTCCCCAGCTCTTCTCTGGGCTGATGGCGATCCTCCGAGCATTGGCCAGCATTCATATAGCTTTAACTTTTGCGAGCGGCATGGATATCTATAATAATGTTTAAGAGGATCAAGACACAGGAGATAAAAATCAAATAATAAAGTTGTAGACTTCAAAACATTTCCAAGTATTCTTCAACCATCCACGTGACAATATGTAGCTAGATGTTTCCTTGGAACTTAGGTGATGATAAATAGATTAAGAACTGAAAATGAAGTGAGGCATCCAACAAAATGCGAGCTCCAGATTTATTGCAGCAGAAACCCGGGATGGAACAAGGGAACCAGAGGAGGTCATAGGTTACAGAGACGCGTGCAGATCTCTAACAAGTGATGAAGATTCTTCATTCAGAGGTCAGGTTAGCAACTCTCCAGCTGTAGTGTCGACAAACTATGCCCACCCACGTGAGCATATCACCCACATACGCCGAATATAGCACAGGGGAAGACAGGTAGTGGCGGTGTGACGTCACCTCCGTTAACTCTAACTGCCAAATATGCTCACGAACGAAAGGCAGGATAGCGTGTGACGTCACTGCGCTGATTTCTGCGGCCCAAGAGGAAGCATACAGTTTGATGTGTTGGGGATTCCGATAGCGTAGGAAAGACAGGAAATGTATCGGGTATTAATACTAGGGCTGCTCAATAAAGAATTATCCCTTTTTTTTGTTTTTTTTTTTATAACGTACCTTTACTCATCCTCATAATTTTGATGGTCTTTCTCAAAATAGTCTCCCCTGAATACGATGCACTTATCCCAGCGTTTCTGTCAGTCTTCAAAGACATGCTGGAAACCATTTTTGAGAAATCCTTCAAAATCGCCTCCACAGCCTTCACCACTGCCTCTGATGATGGATAATGTCTCCCACGAAGGCGTTTCTTCAAGTTAGGAAATAGATAAAAGTCAAATGGGGCTAAATGCGGACTATAGGGGGGCTGACAGCTGCACTTAACGTTGATTTTTGCAAGATATTGAGCAACAACATTGGCAATATGCGGCCGCGCATTATCATGGTGCAGCATCCAGACTGCTTCAGGGAAATGTGGTCTTTTGGGCCTGATATGCACTTGCAATGTTTTCAGGACATCCCTGTAGTATTGTCCAGTTACTGATGTATGTGCAGGTACAACGTGCCTATAAATCGTTCCATGAATATCAAAGAATGAGATGACCATAACTTTCCCAGGAGAAGCAGCCACTTTTGCTTTTTTAGAGGTTGGTGATGAAGGAGATTTCCACACTGAGCTTTGCTGTTTGCTCTCAGGATCAAAATGATGTAGCCAAGTTTCATCAGCAGTGATTATGTTTGAAAGAAACTCCGGATCTTCCTCTAACATCAACTTTAACTGCATGTTACCTCCATTGCAGCGGTGGGCGATACTAAACATGTCTGAACTTGCCTGGTTCTCACAGGCGGGAACAAGGAGTACCAACAATGTAACTACTACGGCGCGTTTGTTTCACACTAAGCTAACAGAATATAATAAGATTGAATTTTAGTGCGAAAGATTATTACCGTAAAAAATTATGATTATTCTTTATTGAACAGTCCTCGTAAAATGTAGAACTCACATCTTGGGTGTTGTAATATTAATGCTGACTGCTTTAATTACACAACTGGTCACAGTTTATAAACAATTACATTTTGGAGCTGTGCAATGAGAAAATATATAAAATTTCAACTCGTAGTTTATCTGAACGTCAGGCATGTTACAAAGTAAAAAAAATAAAACAAAGTAATTTTCTCTGCAAATTAGAGGAGACCCACTAAGAACAAAATTACGTGGACATTTTCCGACACTTTCTGTTTCGTTTTTGTTTAACCAGTTTATCAATGTCAGGACGAAATGTCTGGGAAATTTGTAATCGAAGACTGCATGTTGGATTGTGATACAAGGTACTTCGGAGTTTTGCACTTAGCTAATTTCATAACAGATTTTTTTTTTTTTTTTTTTTTTTTTTTTTTTTTTTTTTTTTGCTCGCAAATGTCCAGCCAAACATTCACAATGTGCGTGCAAGTAAATACAAGGGGCGTCCAGAAAGTAAGTTCTGTTTCAATTTATCTCCACTGTAGCGCTGCGATTGCAGCTCGGCACATACGCGGTAGACGCTCTGTGTCAATGAGAAGAAACGTGCGTCATTGTGAGATCGCTGTCAGCCACGTACGCTTTGTTGTGCTTGTTTACAATGTCAGTTATTTTTAATTACGTCCTCTAACGTTAAGTCATATCGGACGATGAATGGAATGGGTGAAATGATGCTCGAATGAGGCCGGGGTCCATAGAGCTTAGAGTTACCCGACATTCGTCTTTCAGGATAAGGGAAATCCCCGGAAAAACCTTATACAGGTAACTCACCCTGACCGTGATTCGAACTCGGGACGTCCTGAGCGTGAGGCAGAGATGCTATAACCACGCTAACGAGGCGGGCTACAGTGTCAGTTTTGATTGTCAGTGTTGACTGAAAATCCCGCCGTTTGTGAAATCAGATCTGTGATTTGTTTTCTGAATGCTAGGAAAGTGGAACCAATTGAAATTTATCAAAAGTGTTGTGCTTCTTCACGACAACGCATGACCACACACTCCAAATGCGAAGAAAAAATCCCACAGGGATTTGGCTGGGACATGTTTGACCACCACCACCCCCGTACAGCCCTGACCTCACTCCTAGCGGCTTCCATCTGCTTTTGCATCTCAAATCATTCCTTGCCGGTCAACACTTCAACAATGACGAAGAGCTGAAAGAAAATGTTTCCAACTGGTTAGAGACACAGGCGGCAAACTTCTATGAAGAAAGTATACAAAAACTTGTGCCAGGCTATGACAAGTGCCTACAAAATTTTGTCATCTTTATGGAAAAGTAGTTTAAGATTTGTAGAATTTTGTGCAATAAATAATTTTTCTGTATCTGTACACAATTTAATGTTATTACCAAACAGAACTTACTTTCTGGACGTAACTCGCACGATCAGTAAATCTGGTTTGGAGGACATTCTTGTAAAATATGCCAAGTCTGTCCTGTGTGTGTATTTGTCCTTCAATAAATCGTCACATTGTAAATTTAACAGTTCCATTTTGTACGTGACAACTACACTGTTTTCCTCGAATGTGCCACACCTGACTGAACCCTCAGATTCTGTACTCACAGCACCGCTTATATAGACAACTTGGTACTACACGCTCTTGCCTGACGTCACATTCACTGCAGGCCTCGTTCCTCGCTGAAATACGTCAGAACTCTCAAAGTTGTCTTCCTCTGTTATAGAATTTACAGCGAGTAAACAACCGCGCCATCTGTCGATACCCCACAAGCCTGGAAGTACACACTTCAAAGATCAGGAAATGAAATGACGGGAAGCGGTTTTTTTTTAATTTACGTCCTCCATCGTTAAGTCATATCGGACGGTGAATGAATTAAGTGAAATGATGCTCAAATGAGTCCAGGGTCCATGGAGCTTAGAGTTACCCGGCATTCGTCTTAAGGGACAAGGGAAAACCCCGGAAAAAACCTTATCCAGGTAGTTCACCCTGACCGAGATTCGAACTCGGGACCTCTTGAATGTGAGGAAGACATGCTACCACCATGCTACCGAGGCGGGCGAAATGACAGCAAGGAAACTGTGTTATGAACATAAGCAAACCTGGATTTGCTTAAGTGATAAGGGATAATCCAAAAATCCTATGTTTGAGTCGCGAACCTAGGACCTCCCGAATTGGTTAGCGATGTTTGCACGCCACTGTTCAGCAACTAAGGCTTGAAAAATTGGAGGGAACGGAGAGAGAGGCATGTAGGTGTTGCGCTCGCTTGGGGACTTACATGCTGGGGTTTTGTGCTAATTGGAGGCGCCCTCTGCAAACACAACCCTGCTCTTAATCTCCAGCAAACACAATTCCTCTTGGTTTCATAATGTCCTCTGACCATACCTTCTAATTTTCTTTCTTCCATTTCTTTTTTAATCCACTCATTTCAACCGGTCTGTTTTTATGCCTTCTCCTCGCTTTGCATCGTTTCCTTTTAGGCCTATGAACTTTTTTAGTTTTATTACAAAGAAAGGTATATCTCAAAGACGTAGTTTGTATGTGAAGTCACAAGAAATGATGAGGGTAGCTTTTCCTCTTTAACGAAGGTAATGCTGCCTCCGAGAATATCCTGAAATCCGACCTTCGCGAAAAACATATTTGTTGTCTTTTCAAAGAATGATACCCATTTGCTATTTCTGTAGAAAACATAAAGGGGTTAGAGACAACAAAACATTTCGTATCAGACGCGGCAAACCCGCATACAATTGTTCAATTAATTGGGTTCTAATTGGAGCTTAATTGGAGCTATGAGTTCTTTTATCCACAGGTGAATGGTTGTAGGAAATGGATTTTGGTGGTTGTTGTTGGCTACTCAGTCATATTAATAATACTTTGTTTCTTGTAGAATTATTTGGTTTAATTCTTGAATCTATGTTTGTTTATCGACTTGGATCGGTGACCACCTTTCAGACTTCTGAAGCAAATGTGATGATGGTGGCGATCAAGGGTTACCACAGCTCCACGTTGTGCGCCAGTTTGATACAAAAATGATTGGTGAACACAAGTTTCACGTTGGAACGCCAATTTGATGCAAATATAGGTGGCGAACAAAGAAGTCGGCGAGCAATGAGGTTTCTCTCAGGGTATGCGTGGATGGGTGTGAGAAGGAGATTTTCACAACACTGGAATGCCAGTCTCCAAATTATTTATTCACTGCTTCATCTTTTCACACATCAAAATGGAAGTTGCCGACCGAGGGTTACCAATCTCGGTTTAGAGTGAATGAATGCTAATTGTTTATTACTCGATAAATTTTGATGACCCGACAAATATTAAAGACAGAACAAGTTGACCGCTGTAATAGGCCTCACGTCTCAGACTCCTCTCATCGGCTGCACGCCGAAGACTCCTTTGCTCGGCTTCACGCCGAAGACTGCTTATAATGGCTTCCTAGCCGCGAACTAGCCAAATCGGCTACACGCCGAAGAGTGCCCTCTAACCACAGCTGCGCGTGTATATATCTCTAACTTTCACTCTAAAAACTCTTTCAAACAAAGTCCCTTTGTGGCTGTTTTGGTCGCCATTGTAAACGATCCAAAGAATTCCCTATTCATACACGTCCAGTGACAATTAATTTAGAAACCTTCTCAGGACACTGCTTCTTACATGGCGTTGTTATAACACTTTCCCCAACTCAACTGGCCTTGCCCCATGTCCTAACAAAGAACCAACATTCCTTTGACATCTATCATGACTCTTTGCTTCTGGCAAACCATAATTTCGGTATCACTTCGAAATCTTCACTTCCCTTCTTAATGCACATGAACACGTTCTTCCTGTCGTAGTATCAATTTGTAAGTAAAGTTTTTCTTACTTCACCATTCAGTTCGAACCTTATTCTGATCCCCTCTCTAACTTTATCACATGACCAAACTAGCTCACCCTTCTCAAATGTTACATTATTATTGGTTAATCATTTTATTTCGAATTTTTGCATTGGTTTGCAAAAGTCATATTAGTCACTGACGTTCTGCCCACCCTGAGTTGGGGAACGCCTACCCTGAGTTGTTTGTAACGGTATGCATCGTTATCAAATCAGCGAAGTAAATCTCTTTAGCGTTCATGCTTAACTGCATTTTGAAAGTTCTTTGTCCTAAAACATTCCTGGCTGAAAGAATACAATAGTTCTCAGACATTGAACTCTTACTAACACAAAGAAAGTAACGGTCCTTCTTTCCTGTCTCTCCGAGGTGTACAGATTTTTACAAGAATATTTTCTCTTTTTTGCCCGGATGCTAGTATATATGTCATATTAAATTATATTCTTCCCTTCTTATTCCTTAAGTAAACTGTCATTTTATCCATCCTAATTTCACATTATTATAACAAGATTGTTATATTAGTTTAGCAAAGCATTTCTATTAATTTTTTTAATCATCTGACGTCGATTAATTCGCCGCCTCCTAATTGCTACCTGATACTGCAGTTACACAGACTTAACATAGACTCTACCTGCAAATTTCGTAAAAGTATACGTCAGCCATCTGTATCTCATCATTTCCAAAATAAATTCAGTTTAATATATCTACTATAGTGCTGTAGAAAAATTGTAATTAATTAACCATGTTACTTTAATCGATTAGTCTATCAATTAATAGAGCTTTATCTGGAAATTAATAGTTCTTTCACACTAGCCATGTGTAGGACGCACTATGAAAGAGTAGAGCCAGACTGAAAAATGCAATACCATAGCCGGGATTTGAACCACGGATCTCTGGTCTACGTCCAGCCGCTCTAACCCATTGAGCTACGTGCCAACATGACATTACATTCTCCGAGTCAGTCACACGAGTCAGTTGGAGAATTTAATGTCATGTTGGCCCGTTGGCCATAGTAGCTCAATGGGTTAGAGCGGCTGGACGTAGACCAGAAGATCCGTGGTTCAAATCCCGGCTATAGCATTCAATTTTTCAGTCTGGCTCTACTCTTTCACACCTAGTAGGTGTTGCTCCGTCCATGCGCGAACACGGACTTTGATGAACTTTCAGTACGTGTTGCCCCTTTCACTCGCCAAAACAGAGCTTCTGCTAGCAAACATCAAACTTTGCCTTTGTAGAAATTTCTCATTCCTTTCGCCCAATTTTTGGACACTTTGTGGTCATGTGACCCTACAACTCGTTCGTTATAGGTTGTATTTGATTCTTACTCTTAAAGTGCATGCAATTTTCAGTTTCTGAGGCATGTATTCCATGCAACTTTCTCTTACCCATGGTCTAGGTCATTAATGCGGCATCACGCATGCAAAAGCGTCGCTTAAATCCCGGTGTCTTTTCTCTACATCACGTATCATGTGCAAATCAAAGCTAAGACGGGTGACGAGTTGTCGCTTGGGTCTAGCCTTGGGCGATTCTCGAACATGTAACGGTTCCCCTTGGTCATAAATAAAGTCGCTTAATATATGTTGTATCAAAATAATATTAGGCTAGCATAGATATTCTATACTGATTATTTTGCATGGAATGGAAATACACAGCGATTACAGGAAAACACATTTTAATAGATAAGGCATGTATATAAAATAAGAGGTGTAGATGAACGAAGAAACAGAAATATGAGGTCCCTCAAGGTTGAGAACACATGGTCGGTGGGCTTTCTTTTATAGCAGGTCCACTCCTAGGAAAACAATGCCTCCGAACCGTGTGGAAGGTCGGTCTGCCGCCCTGTCTTCTCTTTAATGCCAATACGTACGTGATCGATACAATAAATTCGTAGATTATCAGAATTTTTAAAACTTTTGCAGCGCACGTGCCTCGGAATTACGTGAGTGAACCCTGTGGGAAAATTCCTACCAACGTTCGGTCATGCGCACATACAAAATTCATAGGATTGTTTATCCTCGAAATTGAAACCAACCAATTACACACGTGATTCACAGAAAAATTCAAAATGTAACTATAGAGGGGGGAAATCCAGGAGATAGTTGATCCGTGATTTGGATAGCTGAGACACTCTGTCGGTTGGGCGTAGTGGAACCACGTCGTACATACCAGTGTGGTAGGAATACGCTGAATACTTAACACGTGTAAAGAACTCTTTCGTTACCGCCAAACGCAACACACGAGTCTACAAACAGCGACTTTACAGGTGGCGAGTGAGGTAAATATAAATGTGAGGATCTACTCCCATTAGTCCTGGCCCCGTAGGACCAGAACCCGGGTCTCTCGGGTCTATTTACCGTAGGACAGTACCTATTTTATGAACTGCCCCCCACCTGCACACGGCAGACAGGACGGAAGTGGATACGCCACTTACGCGCCGGTCCTTAATGAACCAGCTACCAGAAACCTTGGTAGGGCCGACAGTGTCTAGCTCACCAGCTACTAGCTCTGCAGGCTGGCACCCGGGACTTATGAGGCAACCCTCTACCGCCTCCGGGCGGCCAGTAGCATGGCCGGAGGTACCCAATTGCCCGTGGGTGGCGGGAACACATTGCCTCCTCGAGTGCAACCCAATCCGAACGACTCCTCTACGGGAGGAGCTCGGCATGTTCGGACCGAGGTTCCTCTAGTAACGTCAGAGGTACCATGAGTGCTAGGGGTCCGCAGCGCCCGCACCTTGGCGAGTGAGGTTGAGTCCAGAGGTTCTACTCCCATTAGCCTTGAACCCGTAGGAACAAGACCCGGGCCTCTTTCAACCAGGGAGTTATCCGAGCTATCCCGTGAAGGGTGCCCGGCATCCTCCGTGGGGCTTTCCATTAGGGCAAGACCTAGTTTCCTAACAAGGCCCCCCCCCATCTGGTCCTAGGGACACAAGACGGGACGGAAGTGGATACGCCACTTACGCGCGTCAACACTCAAGGTGAAGACTACCGATATGACCTCGGTGGGGCCGCCTGGTGATCTAGCACACCTTCTACTAGCTAAGCAGGCTACTACCCGGAAACTTAATGGCTTCCCTCAACCCCGTCCGAAGACGTACCCAATCTCCCACGGGTATCGGGAACACACTGCCCCCTCGAGACCATCCTAATCCGAACAACTCCCGAAGGAGGGGCTCGGCTGTTCGGCCCAAGGTTCCTCTAGTAACGTTAGAGGTACCACGAGTGCTAAGGGTCCGCAGCGCCCGCACTTTGGCAGCTGAAAGGGACGGATCCCTTCCCCTACGGGAGGCGAGTGAGGTATCTAATTGCAGTAGCGAATAAATTCATCATGGAACAGTCGAAGTGTTTTCTTCGCTGATCACACGACTTCCAGTCAGGACGTATCCCGCACGCTGGAACAAAGAAAGGAGTCCATGCAGAGGAACCCCGACCTGTCTAGAAAACCTCCCCCATCCGTAAGCCTCACCCGTCACCTTCCCTTCTTTATGACGTGTTAGGTGCTGGGAGGACTCAACCAGGTTCCTAACGGGCAGGGACCACCTCAAACAATGACCCTTTGTCGGCTCAACACAAGGAAAATTCCTGTAAGAGTACGTGTTCATTTTCCCGGCTCTCTACTCACTGGATTCACGTACTTGCAATAAAATGTATGTATTGGTATTGCCTGTTTAATTTCTGCACCTGTATATTAGGTTATTATCCCCTATAGTTCTTATAGTTTAACTTAATTCATAGTGTGATATCTATCCGTCCGTAATCATGCATTTAATATGACTTTCATGGCTATTATGGTAATGCTACGCCTAACAGAGGTGATATCGTTTATTTATACTTTCCACAGCTTATGACTTATAACATTTGGAGGCAGTTTATCACATTGTGTAATCAAAAGTATTGATGCATCAAACTGCAGGCAATCTGCACATCTGAGTTTAAAGCATTTCCCATCCCAGCCTCAGTGGCCATAAGCTTCCAACAAGAAACAGAATAGGGAATGGAGAAGTGCATGAATTTTTCATAAATGATTAACTCCCCAACCACAGTTCATTCACTGCTGGCTATGCAAGACCACCCGAGTATTTTCTTCATAACTTTCTTCACATCTCGTCTTTTTCTCATTTTCGCAGCTCCTCTTTACTCGACGGAATTTTCCCTTTTTTGTCCCCCTTTCCTCTCCATTCCCAAAACGTTAACTTTGAGACTTGTTTCTTGCTACACAGCAACGACCTCGGTTGGTGAAGGGCACTCGCGAACCTCGGGGCAATTCCTTGCTTCTGTATCGAATTTCAGGAGCAGCCAAACACATAGACGCCGACTACAGTGAAGAGAAAGCAACTAACAAAATGGAAGAATGTACTCAGATGAAACGTTAGTCAATATATTTCTAATTTTTTCAAATATTTACGTATATTAGGTACTCAAAGTATTGTATGATAAACTATACTTTCTCTACCACATATTCTAAGCAGGGGAAATCGTTGTAGTCAACCCAAAAATTCAATATCAAAACACAAAATTCTTGCATAAAAACATACCTTTTTACTAACTCTGAATAGCATAATCCAAAACGAAAAATCCCTCACCAAATTACATTGAAGCAGCACGATCATTTACATGAAAATCCACGTCACCCCAGACTACTCTATGCATGGAAATATTTTCGAAAATATTGATTTTGTCCACAAAAAATACCTGAAACGATTTGTATTTAAATTATACAAACTTAACATGAAATTTTCCCAAAATAAATATTTATCTTGAATTATCTGTGGCTGTCCTCAAATGTCCTCTTCTTTTCAAATGCCTTATGCACAGTGCAAAACGAAAGCGAAAAAATCTTACTACACGAAAATGTAGATCAGGTTAAAACACACAACTGATAGTTACACTTTTTATGAACCATTTCTAAGGAATTCCTTGTTTGAAGCTTTCTTACTTATTTCTCAAAAAAGAATACATTATTCATCATTTTACCACTTGGCCATTCAAACGAAATTGGATTTCTAAGGAATCACATAGCGATTAACACTTAAAACACTTGTATACCACATAAAGTACACTGTATTCCCACATTCCCTTGCACCTACAAAATAATTAGCAATAAGATCATGCTTATCTCTATTAATATTAACTAAATAAAGGAATAGGTGTTATAGCTTGTACAAGAGTAGAGAACGGCAGGTTGGACCGACAAATTAGATAGACTAGCCAAGGCTAACTACTCATGTCTAGCCTTTAGGAAGTTTTTCAGTTCGAATAATTACATAGATAGAGGAATAAGTGTTTGTAAGAATAATTTGTACAGGAGCAGAGAACGGCAGCTTGACCGACAAATTAGAGAGGCTAGCCAAGGTGAAATATACATGTCTTGCCTTTAGGAAGCTATTCAGTTCGATTAATTACATAGAGGAATAAGTGTTTGTAACAGTAGTTTATGCAAGAGTAGAATATAAAAGGTTGGGCCAACAAATAAGAGAGCTTAGCCAAGGCCAACTATTCATGTCTAGCCTTTGGGAAGTTATTCAGTTCGATTAATTACATAGATAGAGGAATATGTGGTTGTAAGAATAGGTGAAAGAAAGAAACAGTTGAAAAATGATGTCAAATGATAATGGAGATGAAATGGAGGCACATGAAGTTCGAGGGATGTTACTTACCAGAATAAAATGGACATAATCTCCAAAGCTGCACTGTCACAAATGACATTAGCAACAAACGTGGCGCTAAGGGTTAAGAAACAGAAGTGAAAATGGTGAGGTCATATCGCAATGTTGAAGAGCAACTGAGGGACCTTTAAGGTTACCCTTTGGGACCCGCACACAGAAAAACGCTAAAGAGGATGAGGTGGTACTTGCCCGTTAAGTACCCCGTTGAGCCCTCCCGCCACTCAACACCTCATATGATCCGACATGTGACGGGTGAGGGCTACGGATAGGAGGTTTAGAACAGGTTGGAGTTTTTCTCAGGGTAGGTCTGCATGGATTCTCTCCTTTGAGTTTCAGGGAGTGGGTGCGGCCTGACAGTATAGGGGTATTGTCATATAGAAGACACCACACGTCGTCCTATCCACTTGTCACTGTTGTGTTAATGTTATCCGCACATTAGGCGCGATATTCAGGATTTGCCCATTGCTGTGCGCGTGACATAACGGCTAGTTTGAATCACAGTCGCGAGTGAACTTGTAAGTTACTAGGACGCGCCGAATGATGTATGTAGCTGTGTACGCGTTGTCGTTCCTGAACGTCGAGAGAGTTTTACTTCGCACAATACAGTATTTCCGGAGGATTATTCAACAACAGAGTTTGGTAATGTGCGCACTTTCTCTCACTCGCTAACACAGTGTTCGATAGCACTCGCTAACACAGTGTGTTGCTCCCTCTATTCGCGAACACGGACTTTGATGAACTTTCGTACTTGTTGCCCGCTTCACTCGTACACTCGTTCCTTATAGGTTGTGTTTCATCCCTACTCTTAAATTTCTACACAATTTCTAGTTTCTGCGGCATGTATTCCACGCAACTTTCACTTCCGCACGGTCTAGGTAATTAATGCAGAAGCACGTTTGAAAATGTGTACCTCAAATCCCCGGTGTCTATTCTCTCATCAAGTATCATGTGCAGACCATTGCTTCGGCAAGCGACTCGCTGTCACTTAGGACTACCCCTCGGGCGATTATCGAACAATGCCACCTTTGTCAGCTCAACACAAGGAAAATTCCTGTGAGGGTAGTGTTCATTTTCCCGGCTCTCTTTACACGTTGGATTCACGTGCTTTTTATAAAATACATGTATTGGGTTTGCCTGTTTAGTTTCTGCACCTGTAAATTATACTGGTCGCCAATCTAGAAAGTGATTGACAATTCGTACGGAGAGAGAGGGGTCGTTGCCGCTCATTGCTGCCACGTGGAGAGCGCGATAGCACTACGCGTGCGAGGATGATTCAGTTGCGACTGCAATGGGTGTTTTATTATTATTGTTATTATTAATTATTTATTATGTTGTACACAAAGACAATAGTACAGTCGTGGATCTACATGCAAACGCTAGAGCATGCAAGAACACATCAATGTAAAAATAATCGTAACAAAAGAGGCATACCTGTGACATTTTGATGCTTATTGAAGTGGGAAAATGCCGCTTACATAATTTTTCCCGGGAGTTTCTAATTTACACCCCAATGTCTAACTTTCTTCTTTAAAATACATTTCTTTCCCGGTCTTAACCTTAATGCCCTTACTGATACCTACAGCACATGAAGTCCTATCAAGCACTTATAGAATGGAATACTAGACTCCCCTTTCAATTTCTCCTCTTCGAAGTATACTCTCACAGAGCATATTATTTCCCGTGTATGTCCTTTACTTGGAATACCTTTACCAAATACAGTTTTATTTGGTTCCCAAGCACGTTCAGGTTTTCGCGTGTCACTATACTTAGACATAATTAAACATTCATTAAACACAATTGCAAATGATCACAACACGCACTCAGATACACGGACTTAGGCACACGTAAACCAAGGTAAATTGCCACAAATAACATTCAAAGTAACTTGCCTGTACAGTAACTCTAACTGTGAGAGCATTCTGTTTATGCAGCGTTATCAGAAGAGAAATAAAAACCCAGATATTGTATTTACTGCAGCGTTTGCGTAACTCGCTTGCCCGCGTCATGCTAAACACGTGTTAGAATATCGGCAACCAAGGTTTAGCGTCTAACGTTGTCATGGAAACGTCTTGACTCTAATTGGTCATTTCAATCGTTACCATGACAACCGTTATGACGTACTCATCCCCTCCCATTTATTTAGACCGTTACTCCATGTGGTTACTAACTTTCAATCACATTCTAGTTTGGCGACCAGTATAGATCATTACCCGCTATACTTGCTATAATTTAGCCTAACTTATAGTGTGTGGTATCTATCCGCCCTTAATTATGAATTTAATATGACTTCCGCGGTCAATGTTATGCCTAACAGGGACGGTATCAAGGAAGCGAGAGGCCGGCTTCTATACAGCCCAGTAATGGTCTACAACATCCCGAGACAGAAGGAAGTGGGAATCGGTGGGCGACAAAATACAAGTGCTAGCGTAGAAGTAGGCGAGTGCGAGTGCCAGTGAATATCTGCTAATATTAACCATAGAAAGTGACAAAAACGGACGCAAACTTTACATGAAATAGCCCAAACTTTTGGAGTCCACACAGCTACCCAAAGTATAGGAAGCCTTTACCCTTCATGGGACATAATAGCTTATCTATAATATTTCTAATTAACCTAAGCAGCATTAGCCTGGCGAAAACCCATGGGTCAGCTAGATCAGCCACGGCAATCGAACTCGTGCCTCCCGAATGCTGGCTACAGACGAAACCACTTGAGCCATCCCGCTCCGTAAGGTACATGATAGAAAGGAAATTGTGAAATGAATATAAACCTCCCAGCATTTTTCTAAGTGGCACTTCGTGCCACATCGCTCGGTTTAGGAATCGTGCTCTCAGATACGGGCACCCTTCGTATCCTTTCACCCCTTACACCTCTCCCTCACAGAGTTCAAGGTACTGCCTCCCACCTCTGAACATTGTCAACAACATTTCTAACAAGTGATATTAAACAAGAAAGAAGAGTCAGCCTTGGCATTGCCTTGGTTTAGCTGCATGGTTTGGAAGGACATCACGCGTAAAATGTAAAACTCTTTTCAAACTTAAGATGTCAAATAACAAGAAAAAAAAAAAGAAGTCTCTTGTATCTGAGAAGAAAGAAAAGAGGCGCGCACTCCAGTTGGAAAGGAAGATGAGGTTTCTCTCTCTCACTCAGCTTAACTTTGTGGTGGCGAGTTCCTCCTCTATTTAGAACCCTACTTTTCTTTCTTTTTGCTTCTATATCGTGTATTTCATTTCTGCTTTCTATTTTTAATTTCTGCCTTTAAAACCATCACTCCCTTCTCGTCCTCGTTTTTCTGCCGCTTTCATTCCTCTTTCATTTGCTTCTTTTTGCCTCCTTTTGTATAATTATGATTCACGGTGCCCAGATCTCTAGCTCTGAAATTTTCATTAAAGGGAGAACATGGAAAGCGCATTAGTGGGGAGCGAAATATATTTTTCTCAATTGTTGGTATCTCATGATTATTCAGATTACAGAGTCTTCTGCTGATTTCTAAGACGACAGGGGTAGTAGTGCTTGCTGCACCACAAGCCTTGAGGAGTCGTGACAGTGATAAAGTTAGGTTTGTGGTTGGGACTGATTCCTACGTAGCCAGTAAGGGAAGTATTGTATTCCACCCAAGAATTCAATATCGAGATATACTTGATTTGGGACTAATTACTCTTAGTATATTGCGTACTAAGAATTGTGATACTTATGTCGAGAATGCTTATTGGGAATACGAGGTCTCTAGGACCGAGATATAATAAATAACTTACAGTTCGTGGTTATCCAATTATTTTTTCTAATACTTAAAGAAACCGTAAAAACCAATAATAAATCAAACTTGCTTTTCCATATTTTATTGGACAAGAAAAATAACGAATTTAAATGTCACAGCAAATGTCTATTCAGCAGAAAAAACTGTATAGTTTAGCTAAAATTGCTACACAATATGGAATGAAACTATTAGCAAATAAATCCAAAACCATGGCATTTAAAGGAATTTATCCAGTAAGATCAAAAATAGTGTTAGATGACATAATAATTGAGCAGAAATCACACTTTATGTATTTAGGATGCAATGCCTCGTACCAAGGGGAAGCTGATGTAATAGACAAAATAAATAAATCTAACTGAGATGTCACAAACGACTCTATTAATTACACTCTGGTGACTCAAGTAGTAGGTGTGGCGTCACTCCCTCCCCTCCTTTATGACTGGATGAGTGGTCTTTGGGCGATAGATGCCCTCTCGTAATCTAACTGTTGGAGAAGCAACATGGGTAAGCGACTCCGCTACTGGACAGGTAAATGGCCGTTGTGGCCGACTTTGTAATCTGCTTGATGTAGTAAATATTCTTATTAAGTGAATTCCACTTTTAATTAGCTTTACCTTACCTTTCTACCAATGAACCTTTATAGAAATGATCCCAACCTCTCGCTAAAGCATGTATTTATGCTCTGAGTGTTTGTTCCCAAGTGTTTGACCTGACCACGTGTTCCCTAATATTCAGGTCGTCACAATATAACAGGCACAATAAAAAGAACATTAAAAAATAAAGTAATAAAGGACTCTATAATAAAACTATACAAAATAATGGCAATACCAACTCTGATCTATGGATCAGAAACATGGACACTAACAAAAAGAAATAGTACGAGAATACAGTCATCATAAATGAAATCCATAAGAGCCATAGTTGGATGTACCAAAATTGATAAAAAATGTAGTCAGGATATTAGGACAGATTAAAAGTAGAAGAAATAAACCATACTATTGAAAGAAATAGAAATCAATGGAATGAACATGTTCAGAGGATGAATAGTAACAGAATACCAAAAATAGCATTAAACTATAAACCTATAGGAAGAAGAAACCAGGGAAGACCGAAGAAAAGATGGGCAGACCAATTTGGAGCCGGAAAGGGTTAAACAATCCAAAGCCGTGAGGTTGAAGAAGAAATGTCAACAAATGAAAAGCTACATCTAAATTATATAAGCAAAGCCTCCTTAAGCACTCTTTTATTAATGAATTAAATGAAGTAGCATATGTCTTAGTTTGGTTATTTGTTTATGTAGCCAAATTGAATCACTTAATTTTTATAAATGTCGATAAAATTTGTTGTATACAAATACATAATGGTACTTATAGTTGTGATCAAGAGTAATATTACATCACTTGAAGCGTGTGTTAGGATGCGGTTTAGTAACAGTCCTACATCAGTTACATTTAAATATTAAAAAAAAAAATATTAAAAGAAATGAAGAATAGGAAGTACACAGGTGAAGATGCAATAAATGCGGAATTATTGAAATATGGTGGACCGATACTAAAATAAAGAATTTTGAATTTAATTAATAGGTGTTGGAATGGATGCCAAATCCCAAGATCCTGGACACATGCTCGAATTATATCTATTTTTAAAAAAGATGCTCGAAACAGATGTGAGAATTATAGGGGAATAAGTATTTTAAACACAGGATATATATTAATATGCAAGAATCTTAAGTAAAAGGTTACAAACCATTACAGATGTTCTACTTTTAGAAGAATAAAATGGTTTTAGAAAAGGACGGTCCTGTACAGATACTACCTTTACAATTAAGCAGATAATAGAAAAAAGAAGAGAATTTAATCTGGAAACACATATAGCTTTTATTGATTATGAAAAAGCGTTTGATCATGTAAATAGAAAAAATTGTGGGAAATCATGACTCGAAGAGACCACCCAAATCATCTCATTAAAGTTCTAAAATCTATATATAAGGATACAACATTCAGCATACATTTTGGAAATGGAATGTATAGTAAATGGATACATACAAATCAAGGTGTAAGACAGGGTTGCAGTTTGTCTCCTATCTTATTCATAATTGATACAGATGATCTGATTAGAGAGTGGATGTTTAAGATTAATGGAGGCATTCATCTTGCACCAAATTTTATTCTTAAGACGATGCTATTTGCGGATAACCAAATAAATATAAGTAAAACTGAAAACGAGCCTATAAGAGCAGTGTATATTTTACAGAAGTAATATAAGAATTATAATTTCAAAATTTCCACAAATAAAACAAAAACAATGGCGTTTCGAGGTAAAGACACTGTTAGAACCAAAATATTAATTGGTGATATTGTCTTAGAGCAAGTTACGGGTTTTAAATATTTGGGAACATATGTCAGTTATAAATATGAAAATGATTTTAAAAATAAATTACCAATGTTTCAACAAGTATGCGGCATAATAAATAGAAGCCTAAAATCTAAACCAGAAAATAAACACGGATGAAATTTTATAATGATACTTTTCTTTTTGGTTCTGAAACATGGACATTAACAAAATCAGACAAAAACAAGATACAGGCTGCCGAAATGAGATTTTTAAGAGCAGTAAAGGGATGTACTCTTTTAGATAAAATCCCAAATGAAAAAATAAGAGAAGATTTAGAAATAAGTTCTTTAGAAGAAAAAAAGTAATAAATTATAGAAATGAATGGAGAGAGCATATTGAGAGAATACCAAGAGATAGGATCCCAAGAAGATTTATAAACTATAAACCTAGAGAAAAGAGACATCCGGGAAGACCACGAAAACGATGGTCTGACATGTTTTAAGCCGGAACAGGCAGCAGTGCCTAGCCCTTGGAGTGAAGACGAAGAACAGAAATATTGCATTATAATCAAAAAAGAAAACAAAAACACTTTATGATACATACAAAACATATGATATTAAATGAGCAGATCGTTGTGTCGTTTTGTTTTTAGTCTTCTATTTTGCAGTTGTGGAGGAGGGTTTAGGAAAATGTCTTGTAGTAGTGGATTTGGATGATTGGCAAAATTTTGGTGTAGTCTGGTGTAGCTTGTTCTGATGACATCCATCACTTCTGGTAGTTCAGGGCTCTGTGAAGTGTGGTGTTGCTAACATACCATGGGGCATCTGTGGTCAATCTTATGTATCTGTTCTGGATTACTTGGATTCTTTTTACTTGTGACGCTGTAGCACAGCCCCATATGGAGCAACCATATTGCCAAATAAGTTTGATAAGTAAGTTGTATAGAATGCGTTTATATGGGATTGCAAGAGGCGATTTTGACTGTATTATGTGTTTGATTTGTTGTCTCAGTCCTGAGAGAAGCTATGTGATAAAATCTCAAGTTAGTTTACTGTCCAAAATGAGGTCGAGGTGACGAACTGACTGAGCGGTGGGTATAGTGATTCCTCCAAGAACTATGGGATATGTTATCCGCTTTTTGTATGT
Organism: Mantis religiosa; assembly: GCA_030765055.1. Lineage (NCBI taxonomy): Eukaryota > Metazoa > Arthropoda > Insecta > Mantodea > Mantidae > Mantis > Mantis religiosa. The sequence goes on along the minus strand of CM060960.1, from coordinate 54,303,610 downwards.
AAAATATACTATTTGCGATTTCTGTGGATTCATCACCACTCTCGACTTAGAACACCATTTTGTGATTTCAGTGCAGAAGTTATTTAGTTTCTCAGCTGCTGATTCACAACTGCCTTTACTAATGATTGCAACACCATCAGCAAAGCTCAATTTTTTATTGTCATTATAAAGCAGTAATATTTTATAAAAATGAGCGACATTACTATTCAAGAAGCTGTGGATCTAGCATGAACATCACTTTTACCAACGAAGTCGAAGGAAATGGTCCATTTCATGAAGCATCTAGTAGAGTTGTCTGAGATAGGCTTAATAATTTGTATAATTCATATGACAATCTGCGTTCCACCTTAAGATGTACTCAATAAATAAAAAAGAGCTTAATCACCTTTTAATGTCAAAAATATCCATATGCACATTTAACTTTCAATGCAATAAATAATTCATACATTTGTATAATTTTCTAAGGATTCCTTAATAACCCATTTTTAGGTTACTATGCTTTGGGTGTTACGTCACTTTCTTACTGGTACAGTAAGTATTACTGACCAGTAAAACTAGCACCATAGGTATTGATGCACTTTACATCCTTGTTTGCATGACAATTGACAAATGAATTATAAATTTAGCTTACACAACCAAATACGTGTTAACAATGATTAACTTACAAATAAAGTGTTGCAAAAGATGTAATACGATTTTCAAGAATGTCCTCTCCCCACAGAATGCTGTTCACATGGAAAATTTTCCAAATATTTTCATTTTTTCAAAAATTACTGCAATGATTTTGATTAAAATACCATTATGTGACGACAGCGGTGAATGTCTGCCGTGGAGATACTATATTGTGACTTTGTGGGTTCGTGAAATGAAAAGTCCAATTTCACCACTCAAAAATGTTCTTTATTTCCACCGACTTACAGTTAAACACTTGCCAATTACATAAAATTACGTAATGCACACAATTACGATTCGCCAGTTCGTCCGTTACAATTGCACTCGTAATTACGTACGGTCTTCTCACTAGCACTGCGTCCCTACACCAAGAACTGACTGTCTCCTCGCTCACACTCACTAACTAACTGACTAACTGACTAACTGACTTCACTTCGCTCCGGCAGCCCCTTTTTATAGGAATATCGCCGCCTTCTGGCTTGCACAGGAAGGTTCCAGTAGACGAAAGATCCCGTAATTTCTAGAACACAGGTGGAAGAGAAACAGACCGCACAATCATGTTTTTTCCCCCAGCCATCCCTGTCACCACTATAAGACGGACGAGGGGGAGGCGTGGCTAACACGGACCTCCCCTGTCTCCCGCTCTCAGCTGCTTCCATAGGGTGTTCCAACGCCCGCGTGACAATATCTAAGTCATTCTCCTCCATCACCTTTGTCTTGACCGGCGAGAGAAGCAATAAAATAACACATTCAGGAGAGTCACTAACTTACGTCAAAAGGCAACGTTGTTCCGTGCGTAATGCTTCCAGAAAGTTGAATTTCCGGAACTCGAAAAATTTCGATTTTTAGAACCTTCTCGCCACGATAGGTAGGCTAAATATAAAAGGTGGTGCAATATTCTTATTTAAAACCAATAACACACGTAAACTGTTCTGAATAAAACGCCTTTTTGCTGTTAAACCCTACTGTATGAGTATCAGTAGTTTATTGAACCACCAAGTTATTACACAAATTGGACTGCCCACTCTGTTTGATCCTGGTCACTATAATGGTTAGTCCACAATTACATGTTACTACTGTAATCTATAGTTCTTCCATTTAGTGTATTATTAGTTCTTTCCTATTTTAACAGGGCGTTTTGCAATAAAGTTTTTGGACTTCCAACAGCAGCAGAAAAGGAAGTGGCTCGAACGGAAATGACGAGCTACAAGGAAACAATAATTGGTTATGGAAAGAATCTTGAAATACTGGCAGAGCGTCCTGATGAAAATTTGTTAATACAACGTTTAAAATATCAAGAAACTAAATCTAAAAAACATGGGATGGCTATATGAATTAAGCACTATGTTAAGTAATTGTATGGGTGATATTTGGAGAAAAGAGGAACAATCAACAATGGTTTCTGGAAGATTACCAGAAGAAGATTTGAAGATATTGAGATACAAAAACTTAGCCAAGTAATGGAAAAGAGAACATTGGTACTTTATGCCACAGTAAAAAGTCATTAGGAAAGAGTGAGAGTTATATAGACAATATTGATAGAGAAGAAGGAACGGATGGCACTGTTTATTTCCATTAGCTGAAGTGGATAGAGGAATATGCTTTATAAGCATATTTTGTTCAAAATGGGTAGAGAAAGTCATAAATATAACATACCAGACTTACTTCAATATTTTGTTATCACAGCAAAAATATTACGTGTAAGAATGTCAACTTTATGACCAATGGCAACAGTACTAGTACGTACTGAAAATCTTTTATATTGTGCAAAAGGGTAGTTTAAAAATGTATTACATACATCCAGCACAACGTTTTGGTTATTATATTTTTACAGCCTCACCATATGTCTGCGTTATAATATTTCGTAACATCCCTTACGGGGTTGAGGGGGAAGAAAAGTTGCTTGCTAGCACTTGCAAGAATATAAACTGAATTCTTACCATTTCATTTCTTTTGCAAGTATATTATAAAGCGAACCTTTTTACACTATTTTCAAAACTGAAAATTTCAATTCGTCTTGACGGACATGAGTCTATAAAGAAAACTTCCAATTTCATTTCACAGATTGCTAAAAGATTAAAGAGAGTGTACAAAGTCCTTGTGTTAGACTACGAAGACATTGGAGCTATAGAAAAACTCTTACACTGATCGTTGAAACTCACAATACTGTTTGAGTTGTTGCTATCCAATATTGTTGCTTTAGCTCAATTCTGAAAGGCTTTTAACGCGTTGGTAATGCCAACTTTGGTTTCTTGCGAAATGTGACAATCGTCTCGTTCAAGAAGGCCGTGAATCGGATTTAAATTATAGTTGAATAAGATGGCAGATCATTTGATTGTGAAATACGTACCTACAGTCTGTTGAAATTTTAAAAGCAGCAGAGAGAATGAAATTAGAATCGTTACCCCCGCCCCCCCCCAAAAAAAAATCAAGAAACCAATATGATATTACAAGTTCCTGTACTTGTGTAAAGCAAACAACATACAAAACAACTATACCTAAAAGTGTTGTTTGCGTTCTTTAAAGGAACAGCTGAAATATTGTCAACGATCGCATTATTTCGTTGGAGCTGCGACAAGCCAATGCCGAGCTCGCGTGGGCAAAAAAGAGACAGATAGTTGCGTGCGCGCTGGACACTCGCCGAAAGAGAAAGAGAGACAGATGTCTGGATATTTCCGTCTTAAAAACCCGAACCTTCGTCGTTGCCAGGGACGACATCATCTCTCAACCTTACGCCATCAACGCAGGGGTACCCCAAGGCAGTGTCCTGGGGCCCCTGTTATTCCTTACATTCATCAACACTCTTTCAACCTATAGAGGCTTCAACTTATATCTGTGTGCAGACGACACAGCTTTGACGGCCACTTCTAAACATCACAGTTATGCGGTGAAGCGGGTACAGCCATACGCTGACATGCTGTCCGCATGGTTCATCACCTGGCGCCTGAAAGTTAACGTCACCAATTCCCAAGCTGTAACTTTTACCAGACGGAATCTTCAAGATGTCCCCAATCTCCGGCTAGCAGGAGAAGAGGTACCATGGTCCAACACAGCGACATATCTAGGGGCAATGATGGCAATGATGTATGCAGTATATAACAGAAAGTCGACAATGGCGTTGTGGAACAAGATCCTCATCTACAAGCAGGTTCTGCAACCTGGTTAAATATATGCCTGCCAAGTCTGGGGAGTTGCCGCAAAAACACATCTCTACAAGTTACTAATACTACAAAACCGTTATCTTCGCACCGCTACCCATGTCCATTGGTACATTCCCAACCACAATATCGACTCTGACCTCAAATTTCCTAAACTTACAGACCATATCCTGCACCTTTCTCGAAGCTTCTATGCTAAACTTCCTTCAAGTTTCAATCCCCTCATCCGCGGCCTCAGGAAGTACGACCTCGACCCCGGAGAAACTTATGGAAGACCTAGACTTGTGCTAGGACCGCCATAAACAAAAACCCAAAACCACATCAAAAAAGTAAAGAACACGTTCATAGAACTACGCAAACATTCTCAAAAAATATCAACACCATCCCTTTGCTAAAACACAATCTCTATGCCAGTAAGGGATGCAATCCCGGTATGGGAACAGTCGAAGGTTCCTCCTTCGCGGAGGAGAATTTCCTTCAACGACCTCTGTGCTTGTGTATTTCCATCTTTCCCTTGCCGCGATCTTTCTCGGGAGATATACCACATTTTTGAATAACGACTGGAGGAAAAAATAAACGGCAAAGTGTGAAAAGTTAGTTACAGTTTTGCAGTGGTGTGAGTTGTGTGATAAACCACAGTTGAATCTTTCCTTTGTTTACGTGAGACGGGGAACGAGACAACCTTGAAGACTGCTGTTTATAAATGTTACGTCATGCTGCTGAAGCCAGGGCTGTACAAATAAATAGTGTTTTAAATTTCTGCAAACAATACTTTTGCTTCTACCATTCCAGGAAGTCACAATATGGACATCTTCAACAAACTACTCAATGATAAAGCTGTGTCTTAATAAAAATAAAAACCACCACATCAGTAAATACTACAAAACTTACTGCATTTTTGAAGTGTATATCTGAAGGTTACCATCTGAAAACATCCAAAATTCTAACCAAAGAACATATTGATACCTACCTCCCTTATATACAATGTGGTTTTCTAACAGTCTGATACTACGCAAGACAAATGAACATCGCAACCCTATGAATATCATGGCCATGAGAAAAGCAAAACAAGACCATATATTTAGATATGTTCTATAATATAAACTATCTAAACTAGTGTATTATGTACGTGGTAATAGGATTTTACCTTCTTCGTAGGTTTCGGCCTCCACCCTCGTTTCAGAATCACACTTACTCTCAAAATAAAATCCTTCTTTTAACCCTTGCATCTTAAATAACTATTCCTCGTCATTTATCAAATACTTACGTGTCAAAAGCTCTAATAATATTTATTCTAATCCTATAGATATATGCACTGAACTCTCTGGACTCTAAAAACATCTAATAAATCCTCCTGTACCCATCTATGTGACGTGGGTGTAAGGTATTGTTGCCGAGGCATTGTTGTGCGGCGGGCTGCGGCCGTCACTTGGGTGCGGAGCTGTAAACTTGCCGAGAGAGAGCGCAAAACAGAAAGAGACAAAGATAGTCTGAAATTTCTCGCTGCCATCGTGATTGTTACTAAACGATTCGCTGAATTGTAGAAGAATGGCTGGAGGTATAGAAGCCGGCAAAGTGTTAGTTGCTAGTCAGTTGCTAGTGAGCTGTTAATTGTGTGTGCAGCTATTTGAAGTATACTGCAAGTGATTGGTGAAGCAACGAGAGACCTTGAAGACTGCGTTTGTGTATGTTACGTCACTGCCACTGTCAGGGTTGTACAAAGCGTTTTTTACTGAAATAAAGAGCCTTTTAAATTTCTGCAAACGAGACTTTTTGTTCTAGGAACCCAAAAAGGTCACAGAATGTTATTCAACAATTATGAGATCATAAACGTGCATTTGTATAATGTAATATTAAAAACAACTTAGTAATTCCGAATGAGATTCCTCCAACGTCATACAGTATTTCTGGAACTAGGATAACTATCAGGTGGAGGTTCAAGAAATGAAGATGTTTTGCTAATGTTTCGCTTTATTTTTTATTTCCTTAATCCCTTATTTGAAGTATATAAAATACTGTGACCTCTTACAATTATAAGAGATATAGAGCAGGTTTGTCTATAAAATCTTCTATATTATTGAGCAACATTTTTGTAAGTAAATTAATATTTTGCTGGAGTAAAGCTACAAGCGCAATATAGGTTAAGCTAGCTGGTTCATTACAAAACTCTCCTTGTTACTATAAAGCCTCGATCTATAAAGCAAAGGATCAACAAAGTTGGGGAACCATAGCCAATCAAAGTAAGTATACTTGAGCAAACACAGCGTCCTTCTTCCTTATAAGCTTTGCGACCCTTCTGAACGTTAATTGTGTGATCGATCGATTCTCTCTTTGTACTTGCACTCAAAGGTATCCATCAATTAATCCTGTGTCCAGAACCTTCATGAGCCTCCATAAGGGTCGAAGAAGAGAAACCAATCGAGGTTTACCCTTCCCACAGTAGTGGATATTCTACTCTGGACAGTTAACAATGTAACAGTCATTCAAAAGCGTCTAGAAGAAAGGAACGTGGAAGTAAATTTCGTGGGCAAATATATGAAACTGAAGGAAAAAACACACACAGGGAGTCCAGTGGGGTTACAAGTTAAGAGAGGTTTGGCAATTAATTGTTCCTTCACACTAGCCGTGTGTAGGACGCACTATGAGAGGGTAGAGCCAGACTGAAAAATTCAATGTCATAGCGGGATTTCAACCACGGAACTACTAGTCTCCGTCCAGCCGCTCTAAACCATTGAGCTACTATGGCCAACGTACCAAAATAACATTAAAATCTCTAACTGGCTCTTGTTTTCCCCGGTAAACCACTAGGAGTTCTCATAAACACATGAGACAACTACCTTAATGACGACTTACTATGCTGTAAGTACTTTAAGGCCCGGGCTTTATAGTTCGGACCACTATTAGGTACAATTAATGAAAATTGATCTTTCACACTAACCGTGTGTAGGATGCACTATGAAGGGTAGAGCCAGACTGAAAAATTCAATATCATAGCAGGGATTTGAACCACGGATCTTCTGATTGCCGTCCAGCCACTCTAAACCATTGAGCTACTATAACCAACGTGCTAACATAACATTAAATTCTCCAACTGAGTCTTGTTTTTCCCGGTAAACCACTAGAAGTTCTCATAATCACATGAGACAATTACCTTAATGGCGACTAACTATGCTGTAAGTACTTTAAGGCCCAGGCTTTATAGTTCGTACCACTATTAGGTCAATTAATGGAAATTAATTGTTCTTTCACACTAGCCGTGTGTAGGACGTACTATGAAAGGATACAGCCAGACTGAAAAATTCAATGCCATAGCCCGGATTTGAAACAAGGATCTTCTAGTCTCCGTGCAGCTGCTCTAAATCATTGAGCTACTATGCCCAGCGTGCCGACATGACATTAAATTCTCCAACTGACTTGTTTTTTTCCGGTAAACCACTAGGAGTTCTCATAAACACATGAGACAGCTATCTTAATGGCGTCTTACTATGCTGTAAGTACTTTAAGGCCCGGGCTTTATAGTTCGGACCACTATTAGGTACAATTAATGGAAATTGTTCTTTCACACTAGCCGTGTGTAGGATGCACCATGAAAGGGTATAGCCAGACTGAAAAATTGAATGCCATAGCCGGAATTTGAACCACCTATTTTCTGGTCTCCGTCCAACCGCTCTAAACCACTGAGCTACTATAACCAACGTGTTAACATAACATTAAATTCTCCAAATGACTCTTGTTTTTCCCGGTGAACCACTAGCAGTTCTCATAAACACATGAGACAACTATCTTAATGGCGTCTTACTATGCTGTAAGTACTTTAAGGCCCGCGCTTTATAGTTCGGACCACTATTAGGTACAATTAATGGAAATTGTTCTTTCACACTAGCCGTGTGTAGGATGCACTATGAAAGGGTAGAGCCAGACTGAAAAATTCAATGCCATAGCCCGGTTTTGAAACAAGGATCTTATAGTCTCCGTCCAGCTGCTCTAAACCATTGAGCTACTATGACCAACGTGCCAACATGACATTAAATTCTCCAAATGACTCTTGTTTTTCCCGGTAAACCACTAGGAGTTCTCATAAACACATGAGACAGCTATCTTAATGGTGACTTACTATGCTGTAAGTACTTTAAGGTCCGGGCTTTATAGTTCTTAGCACTATTAGGTACAATTAATGGAAATTAATTGTTCGTTTACACTAGCCGTGTGTAGGACGCACTATGAAAGGGTAGAGCCAGACTGAAAAAATTCTATGCCAGTGTAATTTTCCTTGACAACGAAGTCTGTTGATGGACTGACGATGCAAGCAATTTGTTTGTGAAATCTGTCTCAATTAAATTGAAAAATTAACATCATTTTCTTAAGATAAATAAAGTTTTTGTTACAAATGTTCTGTTTCAGCACTTCTTCGTACAAATTTCCGCAACTTCAATTTCGGCTTTCATGTATGTAATTTCCAAAATTTGCCTTCTGTAAAAGATTTCATTCTCTCCGCAATATCCTTGCTAGTACACTTGTTTACCACGAGAAGCGTACATCATCTTGGCTACGTTTTACTTTGGCTTTCAGTTCATCGAGAGATATTTGACCAGCTACTCCCAATAATTTAACATCCCCATATGAACGTTTCCAATATTTCATATTACTTCTTTAAGCACAACAGCGCACGCTACTGCAACTCGAAAAATGAAGCGTTTGCTACACTTTTGAGGTCACGAATAAGTAGGTTTATGACTTGATACATTGGAAGCACTGTTCCTCAAGCCTAGATAGTATATTACATCCAAGTAAAGTGCACTATAAAATGTAATCACATAACTGCACTGTAATTGTGTATAAAATATGGTTAGTTTTAAATTTAAAGGCATAATTTAGAAACTAATTAGACATCTGCAATATATTTGGCAATAACACTTCCAGAGACTTCGTCTAAGCTATAATAAATGCAGTAATTATTCCCTCCTCGTAGGTTTGTTTCAATTGTGATGTTATTCTCAAATTTAATCCAATAATAAAGATAAATGCGAAGAATTTACTACAGAATAGGACATAATAACAAATAAAGAAACTAAGCTGCACTTCTTGATTTTTGTCCAATTTTCGCTGATCATAAACTTATACCACAGCATTATTATTGCATGCACTATTAAACTGAAACGGCCGGCATGATGCCTAAGGAAAAAAATTATTGTGGGGTTCGTGTAGACCAGAGGAAGACAGCTTCCACAGTTGTGACGTATTTCAACCGGGAACGTGGCCTGCAGTGCGTGTGACGTCAGGCCACAGCCGTGTAGTATAGTGACCGCGCCCAAAACATTCCCAGGCGGCTCTATTTGTAGGGAAAAAGCTGTTTTGCCTCCTAACCACAATGTCATAAACATCTTAGGATACACCAACCGGGGTCAGAGGTGAAGAATCTTAGGCTCGTGTTTACAGCTGAGAATACCCAGGGTTGCCGCTGTTTAAAGTAACGTTTAGAAGCATAGCATAAATAAATAAATACGAGGCATGTCTTTAACTCAGTACCGTTTTGCGTTCCACGCATGCGCGCTGGTTACCTACATCTCTTGTCCACGCACTGACGCCATTATAGTCTGACTCTTCATTGTATACGTGGTTACTGAGTGTTTAAGATGCCTCCGACAATCGTCCCGCCGATAGTGAAGTACGGGCTGTTATACGATTTCTTAGTGCTAAAGGCGTAAAACCGATCGATATTCATCGTGAGATCTGTGAAGTTTATGGAAAAAACATTATGAGTGATGGAATGGTAAGGAAATGGGTGAGAGCATTTAAAGATGGCAACACAAAATGTGCATGATGAAGAACGGAGTAGGCGTCCTTGGTCGTTACTGAAGATTTGGTGCAGAAAGTGGACGGAAAGGTGAGAGAAAACAGACGCTTTACAATTTCATCTTTGTGCGACTATTTTCCTCAATATTCTTGTAGTGTTTTGTATCGCATTGTGACCGAGAACTTGAAGTACCGGAAATTGTGTTCACGTTGGGTTCCGAAAATGTTGACGGATTTGCACAAAGCCCAACGTTTAGGCAGTGCATTGACTTTCCTTGAGCAGTACGACGATGAAGGTGAAGATTTTTTAGACCTAATTGTTACTGGTGACGAAACATGGGTGGCCTACGTCACACCAGAATCGAAACAATAGTCCATGGAATGGCAACATTCATCATCACCCACAAAAGTGAAGTTTAAGCAAACAATTTCTGCCCGGAAAATCATGAGCACAGTTTTTTTGGGACAGAAAACGAGTATTGCTAGTGGAGATTCTGCCTCGTAATGAGACAATCAATGCAGCGTCTTATTGTGAGACATTGAACAATCTGCGCCGTGCAATCCAGAACAAAATACGTGGCAAGTTCAGTAAGGGTATGGTTTTGATGCATGGCTAATGCATGGCCCGTCTACATGTGGCTAATCGGACCAAAGATCTCATCAAATTTTTTCAAAGGGAAACTCTAGATAACCCTCCATACAGCCCTGATCTGCCGCCCAGCGACAACCATTTGTTCCTGCATTTGAAGAAACATCTGGGTGGTCAGCGTCTTCAAGACGATAACGAAGTCAAAACAGTTGTGATAAAGTGGTTAACACCTCAGGCGGCAGAATTTTATAAGGAGGGTATTCAAAAACTGGTGCCACGTTATGACAGGTGCCTCAATAATCACGGAAATTATGTAGCAAAGTATATTAAGGTACAGGCTTTCATTTAAAAATAAAATTATTGCGATACCTATGAACGTCTTTTTTTTAATTCCAAAACTGTACTGACTTAAAAAGCATGCCTCGTAAGTAAAGAAGAATTCACTGTAAGAAATAGTCATTGATCTTTTCAAATACATTTTAAATGATTAATGTTTCCTATAATAATACCTTATGCTACAACTCTTTATAATATAACTGAAAAGAGATATATTACCTATACTGTTATGGTATAGTATTTATATTACGTACAATAACTAAATGCATATTATCAGTATGATGTCCAAGGAAAGCTTAGTAAAACATCATTACAAAATTCTAAAAGGATTAAATTGCATCACTGTGCATGAATTTCCGAGGGATATTTACTTGCAAATTAAAGAAGCACTTTGGATATTCTGGTAGTTAATAATTTATAAGTAAAGATTGCACGTTAGAGCTTTGTTTATTGCAATCGTGAGCCGATTTATCCTAAAACATCTTCCTTTATTCTATGGCAGCTAAAGGTAGTGAATTTCAGTTGACTTAACAAAGCAATAAATACTTCAAAAATAAAAAACGAACTAAGGAATTAAAGAAATACTAGTAAGGAAACTCTATTACTCCTTTTAAATGCTGGAAGCTTTTTACAAGGATGTCTGCTAATTTTACAAGTATAAATAAAGTTAAGCAGTGTAATTTTTTGGGGGGTGGGCCCCTTCTGTTAAACACAATTTCAGTAAATGATCACGTACATTCCGCATAATTATTAAATAAGTCTTAAACTCTTTAGAACTAAAAAAAGGGATAGAAACTCTGTTAGATATATATTACAAGCATAAATGGTAATCCATGTTAGCATATCGATGTTAGGTTCGATACCCACGGTCTCCACATCTTAATTAAATTACGCAAGTGCTAAACGCCAATAACTATTAAACACTAATAAATTTATAAAACTACACTAAGTAAAACACTATGTAACTTCTATAAATATAAGCTTAATTAACACACATAGGAAGCACGTTTACACAGTCTAAGATAATTTCTGAGGACACATGAAAAATATTGAAACAGCGTTCTAACTTGGTGAACGTATTAAGAAGGACCACCATTATGTTTAAGGGTGGAAAACCCTTATAATTGCTTACATGTGAGGAGGTGTGGTCAGAAGGGAAAGCTTTTGACGTCGCCTGGGATGCGATGGACGAGGCAGTTGCCTATATAAATCGCGCTGTGAGTACAGAATCTGAGGGCTCAGTCAGGTGTAGCGCCCTCGATGACAACAATGTAGCTGGTACGTACCTAATGGAACTATTAAATTTACATTGTGACGATTTATTGAAGGACAAATATACACACAAGAAAGAGTTGGCTGAGTTTTAAAGAATGTTCCCCAAACCAGATTTCCGAGTTTGTATTCTCTTGTCGCATGGACAAGTGTATGTTTGGCTCGACATATGTGTGCGAACAATTTTTTTCTGTTATGAAATTAGCTAAGTCCAAACCCCGAAGTACCTTGCATCACAATCTAATATCCAGCCTTAGATTACAAATTTCCCAGATAGTATGTCCTGACGTTGATAAACTAGTTAAAGGAAAACGACACCGAAAGTGTTGGAAAATGTCCACGTAATTTTGTTCTGAGTAGGTCTCCTCTAATTTGCAAAAAAAAAAAAAATGTGTGGTGTTTAACACCCGCTTTTACTACATATGGCACCGCAGGCGATGACACTGATAATACATGAGATGAAGATGGAGCAACGGTGGAATGAGATGGCGGGGGAAACCGGAGATTCCGTAGAAAACCCACCCCAGCGCCGTATTGCCCACCACAAATCCCACTTTGCGGTCCCCTGGGATCGAACCCGGGCCGCTTTGGTGAGAGAGTGTAACCACTGAGACACGGCGCGGCCTCTGTAATTTGCAGAGGAAATTACTTTGTTTTATTTTATTTACTTTATAACATGCCTGTACTTCAGATAAACTACGAGTTGAAGTTTTATATATTTTCTCATAGGATAGAGCCAAATTGTAATTGGACATTAATTTGTTTTTCACACTAGCCGTGGTAGTATGCACTATGAAAGGGTAGAGTCAGACTGAAAAATTCAATGCCATAGCCGGGATTTGAAACATGGATTTTCTGGTCTCCGTCCAGCCGCTCTAAGCTACTATGGCCAACGTGCCAACATGACATTAAATTCTCTAACTGAGTCGTGTTGTTCCCGGTAAACCACTAGGAGTTCTCATAAACACATGAGACAACTACCTTAATGGCGACATACTATGCTGTAGGTACTTTAAGGCCAGGGCTTTATAGTTCGAACCACTATTAGGTACAATTAATGGAAATTAATTGTTCCGGAAAATTAAATGCCAGACTGAAAAATTATATGCTATAGCCGGGTTTAGAGCAGCTGGGCGTTGACCAGAAGATCCGTGGCTCAAATCCGAGCTATGGCATTGAGTTTTTCAGTCTGGCTCTACACATTCAAAATGTAATTGTTTGTAAATGTTACCAATTGTGTAATTAAAGGAGTCAGCATTAATATTACAACACCCAAGATGTAAGTTGTACGTATTATTACAGGTTGGACAATGGTTTTGTGCCTGTGAGGACCGTATGCGCACTAGTCTAAAGCCAGTTGCCCAGTCTACACTTTCGGTCATGCGTAGTACACTGAAATGGTCGGTATCGTGCGAAATATGGCCGTGCTGCATTGTCTCCCGTCTTTCAGCGCAAGCAGAAGGTGCAAGTGACGCTTGGGTATAGACTCTCCTCAGTGCGCGAAGAAAGTAGGTCACCGGCGCCGAACAGCTGTCCGAGCTGTAACACTCAATAGCCGCCTCGGTAGTGTGGTGGTAGAGTGTCTGCCTCACGTTCAAGAGGTCCCGAGTTCGAATCTCGGTCAGGTTGAGTTACCTGTATAAGGTCTTTTCCGGGGTTTTCCCTTATCCTGAAAGACGAATGTAGGGTAACTCTAAGCTCTATGGACCCTGGGCTCATTTGAGCATCATTTAACCCATTCCATACATCGCTCGATATGGCTTAACGTTGCAGGACGTAAATTAAAAAGAAAAACACCCAATAGGTTTCCTCTCTTTCCTTTCCGCACAGATCGAACTATTCCTACCCCTTCGGCAGCAGTAATCAGGTGGTGACGTCACACGCTAACCTGTCGTTCGTTCGGGAGCATATTTTGCGGTGAGAGCTGGCGGAGCTGACGTCACACCGTCATTACCTGTCTTCCCCTGGTGTAGACAATGAGCTGCATTGCCCCACTCCCTACTCGTTGAAGGGCCTTGTGCCATTTTAATATTCTATTGCATTCATAACACTGTAACAGTACTTTTGGTTTATGTTTGAAGTATAAAAAGTTTATAAATTTATAAAAAATGATTATGTAAATATATTTATTAATTTAAATATGTAAAAATGTATGTAATTGTGTGATTGGCCGAAGTAATAATTGTATGACGTAATATGGCGTAATGTTGTGACGTGGTATTAAGTCGGCCAATCACAAAATTAAGAGAGAAGTAACGATAGTTACGAAAAATCAATAATCTGGATAGAGAGAGATTTTTGTTGTAATGGTGGAGTGTGATGAATAGTGGTACTAGATCAGGAACATTTAAGTAATAGTTTGAATCTTTATAAATATAACAAAGTAAGAATTTATGGAAATGTAGGAAGTGACTGGGAAAGGAAGTTCAAACAAAATGTAATCTAAACAATACAATTAAATAGTTACAGAATTTGACTTCTCCGAAACTTTATTCCGAACCACGGCTGAAACACAGATGTCTCATGGCTCTTATTTAGAATAAGATGATCCAATTGGTGACCAGAGGAAATAGATAGCCGCAAAAACTCACACGAGAAGAGAAAGAATTTTGCGCGCAACATAGAAATCCTGTCGTAATTGCGCCCGAACGCGTGGCTGATGAAGATGGAGACAAATTAACGACGAATGGTCACAAATTCCTGTCCCAACTCATAAAAAGAACTAATTACAACAACGGAGCAACTGCCATGTTTTAGCCTGTGTTCGCAGGAATTTACGTGTTGCAGGCCCGTAATAATCTCCACACCCGAGGAAGTAAAACCCCTGTACATATAGGCAACCCAACCTACTCCTCAGTATTTACTGGAGCCTCCCGATACATTGTCGGTACCAAAAACTATATACTTAATGTAAGACGAAGGTTTCACAGCGACCATTACTGAGCAAGGCTTCGCGGGTGATCAGTTGGATCAAATTAATAAACGTCGAGCTTTCGGCTACTGCAAACTCCATGGCCTTCTTCAGTATCTTCTTCTTCAGATCCTGAAGAAGGCCATGGAGTTTGCAATGGCTGAAAGCTCGACGTTTATTAATTTGACACGGCTGATCACCCGTGAAGCCTTGATTAGTATATACTTAATGTCAATTTTAAGCACATTTTTAATAAATCGAATATATTTTTAAGATTTTACATCACATTTTAAATACCCTGGTGTATAAAATTATGGCCTGAGATAGAAAATAAAATGCAATTTCCCCAGAAAGTTCAAGATGTACATCTCTTTCATTACTAAAATGTCTTTAAATTGTATTTTGTTTGAGTCATTTTTGAAAAAAAATCAAATTTTTCAAAAATGCAACTCAGGATAGAGGCATTTTTTGAAACTTCACGTTGAATTCTTGATAGTTATTGAAATTAAACACCGGGTTTGGGCTTTAACCAAATTTTGTTTTTAGTTATGTCTATTAAGATCCAAATATTATATACACGTCTGTAAAAGCACGTTTATTTAGCAGCGGTTTGTAGCAAGCTCTAGATAAAAGGGCTGAAAACTAATGGCATATGCACAGGCGAGAGGTCCGGTTAAGATAACCAGAGAGGCAGCACAAGAGAGGAAAGCTTTTATATAAATTATTTTAAAAAAACAGGAAATTGCGACCCCATAAATTCCATACTTTGTGAGGGCGTGCTGAGGCGTAGAAACAAGTGACGAAAGGAATAAAAGACGACCACAAAGGGGAGCGGAAGGAAAGTTTTTCCTCAAACACTTGTAAATGCTTTCTAGAAAATTACATGTCCCCAAAATAGCCGTACACTTTCGACACTAGTAATAAATTTCAGATACGTTTTATAATAATAAATGTAATTTTATCTTAAGATGAGCCCTTCTTTTGACTTCTAGGTTTCGTATAGAGAGACTCCTCCCTTTTCAAAGAGGCCCTTGCAGTTAGTGAAGGAAGGAAATCAGCACTGTCCGGTAATAGCAAACAAAGAAATTTCTGGACTGCTATATGCGGATGTCTTAATGGTAGGATCTATAACGGTAGTAGGATTGCAGAAGGCAATAAATGAAATCTATAAATTCTGTGAAGAGTGGGGAATAAAAATAAATATAAATAAGTCGAAGGTTATGGTCTTAAAGAAGTGAGTTAAACTAAAAAGTTATTTAAACTGGGTACTAAATTGCAAAAGGGTAAAAGTGGTCAATGAATATGAATACTTAGCAATAAGGTTGAATAACAATGGAAAGTGGAGAGCACAGAGGAGAAAAATTGAAGCAAAAGGAAGGGCAATAATGAATGAGATAAGAATAAGCAAATATAAGCTAGAAATGACAATCAAGTGGTTAGAAAGAAGCACTAGTTGAATCCAAAATGTTGTATGCCGTGGAAATCTGGGTGGGGCACAGATGTAAACAAAACGGTGGACCAAAACTACAGAAGGTTTTGTAAAGAGCTACTAGGCTTACCAAGATCAGCAACTAGGGAAGTAGCTTTAGTAGAATTAGGAAAGACAAGAAGAAATGGAATAATAATGGAAAGAATAATAAAATTCATATAGGTCTTTGGCCAAAGAAGAAGGGGAAATTATGAAATTATGCATGAGACAGCAAAAATGACAGGTGAACTCAAATATTTGGTGGTCAGAGATAGGAGGAGTTATGGAAAAAATAGAAATGGGAGATATATGGAGATTAGAGGAAAGGAACACAAGCGATGTGGGTAAATTAGTGAAATGCAGAATAGAAGATATAGAAAGACAGGAAATATGGGAAAGCCTAGAAAACATGAAATCATTACAATTTTACAAGCAAATAAAAGGAAATTTGGGACGAGAAGCTTATGTAGATACTGCAATAGGCAAGAGAGAGAAGGGTTAGCTTGGATGAGAACAGGAACGATATTTCTAAGAGGGTTCAGAGATAGGGAAAAGGGAATTTGTGAATTGTATGGGGAGAAAAGAAAGCATATAATACTATGTAACAGAATGCAAGGAGATTGCAATGTGGAGAAAAAAGGTTTGGGAAGAAAAATGGGAGAAAGTAGAGAAGAGGATACTAGCTATAAAAATGTTAACAGGCAGGGAGGGAGGAAATGAAGGTAAGAAGTATTGGTGAGTTCTTACAGAGAGTAAAAGGAAAATGGACAAGAAATGTAAAGAATATAAGAAAGGGCGATGAGGGGGAGGAATGGGGCTAGTTAAGTAACAAGGAGGCATGGAGGTTAAGAGCTACCTGGCAGAGCAGAAGACCAGTGTGCCATGTAAGCCAAGGTAGCAACAAGGTAAAGACAAATAAATGTAGCCTAAAGTTGTAAATTGTAAAATTTTTTAATATGCACAATAAAATTCTAAATCTAAATATTTACATAGGTATCAGTACACAAGGCACCTCATAAATCACCACAAGTGCAAATAACATTAAAAGTATCACTTGTTAAACCTATTCAGATACCTCAAATGTAACATTTGAAAACCAAGGTCTTCAAAAAATATGTATATTTTACAGGTTTCATCATCAATAGATGTTATAAATGCCAAACTATTATTATATTCACCTTTCCTGAAAGATAAATGTTATTTAACGCAAGCGCAATTTTGTCTTGAATAGGTGATTTCGTTGTCACGGGAGCGGATCTCTCACCTTATTCTTCATGAGGATATTTGAAATGCATCATTTGTTAAGACACAGTCTAATTTGAAAGAGTTAAACATGAGGATCCAAGATTTATCACCAGCAGTGTTAGAAAATGTTCAAGAACTCACACGTGACGTAGCCTCTACTGAATTGTGCATATTGAACCCCTTATTCCATAGAGTTTCATATGTTGCATTAGTTGTGTAAATTATCCATAACATTACTAAAGAAAGTCAAAAATTAACATCAATGAACATCCACAGAAGTTTGAAGTTCCGATCTGTCGTGGTGAGTTATATGGATAAGGTTTCTTCAGGTGTTTCCCTTATCTTGAAAGAGGAATGGCCGGTAACACTAAGCTCTGTGGAATCTGGACTCAATTGAATATAACTTCATTCATTGTCATATGTAACTTAATGTTGGAGCTTTTCCCTTATCCTGAAAGATCGTTGTAAGATCTGTGGATGATGAACTCATTTGAAAATTCCTTCATTCATCGTCCGATATGACTTAACTTTGGAGGTTTACTCTTATATTGAAAGATGCAAGTCTGGTAACTCTAAGCTCTATGTACCGTGGACTCATTTGAACATCTTAATATTCCTCATACGACATAACTTATCCTGAGAAACGAATTGCAGGTAACTCTAAGCCCTATGTACCACGGGCTCATTTTAACATCAATTCATTCATCGTCCAACATGACTTAATGTTGGAGGTTTCCCCTTATCCTGAGAAACGAATGTCCTCCAAGAAATGTTTTCATCTTCCCGAACAGGTGGTAGTCACTGGGTGCTAGATCTGATGAATAGGATGGGTGTTCAAGCAATTATAACTTAAATTCTCACATTTTTCCCAATGCAATGACTGAACAATGGGCGGATCATTGTCGTGAAGAAAGAAGGTTTTTTCATTTACACTTCATCACTCCACCGTTGCAGTAAGCTTGCCTAGTAGTCACCAGTGATACTTTCAACCTTTTTCAAGTAATCAATAAAAATAGTTCCCTCTGCATCCCAGAGAACACTATTCATAACCTAGTTAGCTGACAAAATTTAACTATCTTTATAGGAGTTGGTTCACCTTGCGGATTCCACTGTTTTGACTGTGATTTATCTTCCGGAGTGTAATAATGTATCCAAGTTTCATCCATGGTAATAAGCCATCTCAAAAATCCACTGGACGTTTTACGGTGGAGCTCCTAATTCTTAACAGAAACTGTTTTTCTTTGCAACTTTTGTTCAGGAGTCAAAAAACGCGGCACCCATCTTGCACAGACCTTATGAAAGCCTAAAATATTAGCTGCGCGATCTTTTAATATGTTTACAGCTCTAATAGTGAAATAATCAAGGCCTCCACTTAAAATATTGTTTTAATACACTATAAAACCAGTGTAAAATATGCGATGTCCGCATTTGAAACTAAACTTGGCTTATGCCCGTTTTTGAACCAAAGAATTCTTAGGTTAAGGAAATGAACTGTGATTGAATGCAATGAATGTTAATGTTATAGCTTCAGTTAAAGCACTACAAACTGAAAATCATATATTCCTTTTAAATTTTTATATATACAATATGCTTTCCATTCTTGTTAGGTACTGTATTTCTATGCAGATAATGTCTGATTCAGTGCCAGGATTTTTAAATTAATGATATTCAACGGTATTTTCTGTATCATTTTCACTACAATTTTGTATGATATCACAATGCCACTTAAGATGGATGCTTGGCTAGCAACCTTCCCATATCCACAAATGTTAGTTGTTTAACTTTTATACCTACGAGGACTGTTCAATAAACAATGATCACAATTTTTTTTTAAATGTACCTTTACTGATCCTCATAATTTTGATAGTCCTTCTCAAACTAGTCTCCCCTGACTGCGATCATCTTGTCCCAGCGTTTCTGCCAGTCTTCAAAGACATGCTGGAAACCATTTTTGAGAGATCCTTCAAAATCGCCTCCGCAGACTTCACCACTACTTCTGATGATAGATAATGCCTCCCACGAAGGCGTCTCTTCAAGTTAGAGAATAGAAAAAAGTCATATGGGGCAAAATCCGGACTATAGGGAGGGTGAGGGATGCACTTCATGTTGATTTTTGCAAGATTTTCAGCAACAACGTTATCAATATGCGGCCGCGCAATATCGTGGTGCAGCATCCAGCCTGCTTCATGGAAATGTGCCTGATATGAACTTGCAATGTTTTCAGGACATACCTGTAGTGTTGTCTAGTTCCTGATGTGAGTGCGGGTACAACATGCTGATAAACCATTCCATGAATATCAAAGAATGAGATGGCCATAATCTTCCCAGCAGAAGCAACCACTTTTGCTTTTTGGGGGTTTGTGATGAAGGAGATTTCCACACTGAGCTTTGCTGTGTACTCTCAGAATCAAAATGATGTAGTCAAGTTTCACCAGCAGTGGTTATGTTTGAAATAAACTCCGGAACTTCCTCTAACATCAACTTTAACTGCATGCGAACTTGCATACGAATGTCCTTTAGCTCGGGAATCAACAGCCTTGAACACATCACGCATAAACACGTCTCATGTGTAATGTTTCTGTCACCAACGTGTGGGTGGCACCCAATGAAATGTTCAGTATTTCAGTAAGTGATCTTAAGGTAATTCATCGATGCTCTCTCACAATGGCAGCAGCAGTGTTGATGTTTTCTTCCATAAAAGCAGTAACTGGAGCACTGGCTCCACCTTCTTTTCAAATCGATTGCCCCCCCCCCCCCCGTCTTTAAACATTTTAAACTACCTTCGAGCTGTGCTGTAGGGAAGAACAGACTCTCCAAAGGCCTCCTGTAACATTGTATAGGCCTTACTGAAGATTTGTTGAGACGAAACCAGAATTTGAAAGCCGCATATTGTTGCTCGAATGTTACTTCTACTGCAGCAGTAGGCGATACTAAACATGTCTGAACTTGCCTGGTTCTCACAGGCGGAAACCGGTAGTACCAACAATGAAACTACTACGGCGTGTTTGTTTCACATTAAGCTAGCAGAATATAATAAGATTGAATTTTAGTGCGAAAAATTATGACCGTAAAAAAATTATGGACATTATTTATTTTCTATTCCTATCAAAACATTAAATATCTAAAGTAACTGCTTCAGACATTAAATAAACGATAGCTTGCACCGAATTCCTGTTCACAAAACATTAAAAATATATCGGTGAGAAACTATTTTCCACTATGTTATCTAGTAACACAGCTACAGCGATTCTATTAGTAGCATAATAACATACACTTTATTACACTTAATTAAGGTCGTAAAAAGCACATGTGAAATAATCATGAAATTTTTTGTTAATGTACCAGACCAACGTCATAGTTAACATAAGCACGCCAAGTTCGTTAATTATGTTTTAATATTAACGTAACAATTCTCATTAACTGAATGTTTAATGGCAACCTTCAAAATTTAGTATTAAATACAATATTAATTATGCACAGAGGGGTATATGGTGTAAGCTTCTGGCTGGGGCAAATCTCGTTATTTCTGAGGATTCATTTCATAATTAAGTATCGTTATAGGGCCAGTGTGAGAACAGGTAGTCAGTTGTAAATAACTGCACGTCCAATGAAAAGGTGCTAAAATATCGGGTAGTATTTTATTGACTATCCGATAATAGGATTTTGTAGTAGCTGCAGATATTGAACATGGCATGCATTAGCATTCAGTGAAGGCAAAGCTTATAGTGAAAATATGTCTTACATTCACATGATTTTGCTATCCGTTTTGAATTGTAGCTTACTCGGTAATAATTAAGAAGGGTCGATATGTCCTATCCAATCTTTTCCCAAGAACCCTCATTTGATATTTATTTATTTGCACAGTATAAATTACAAATTCACTGCAATAAAATTTAATATTGTCACAAACGACTGTATTAATTACTCTCTGGTGACTCAAGTAGTACCTGTGACGTCACTCTGTCCCTTCCTTTATGACTAGATGAATAATCTTTAAGAGATAGACGCTTTCTCTGAAACTGCCAGCTCAGAACTGCCAGGTTTTCCTGAGCAGCTTGATGCCATTTCTTCTTGACGTTTTATTCTTTTACCCTAATCCACTTTTCTCTTATACTATATAAGAAATCTCCTATACATCCGTTTTTCTTTTCTCCCATTCCCGTTAACATGTGTACCGCCAGTATCTGTTTACTTACACTGTCCCATTTCTTATCCCAAATTTTTCTCCTGTAATTTGCTAGTTCCTTACATTCTATCAGGTAATGAACAGTGCTCTCTTCGTCTCCACAAAATTCACATATTCCTACCTCATTACTTCTCAACCCTTTTAAGTCTTGTCACGAACCCGTTTTCTACGATAGCGCGGCTTGTGTACACAAAGAGCCGGCAAATAAAGATAGCGGAGATAAACGACTTGCCGGCATACATTGTTGCTCGCGTGTTACCTCAATTCCAGCGGTAGGCCGTACTGAACCTGTCTGAACTTGCCTAGTTCACAGGCGGGAACCATGAGTACCAACAATGCAACTACTACGGCGTGTTTGTTTCACATTAAGTTAACATGAAATAAGGTTTAATTTTAGTGCGAAAAACTATGACCCTAAGAAATTATGACCATTCTTTATTGAACAGCCCTCGTATATTAGGATAGTAACTTGTGTTGCATAAATTTGTGTTAAGTGGTCGATAATTAAATTTACTATATAGAAAAAGGGAATATGTATTATTTTATTTCGTAAATTTAACTTAAAAACGTATTAATTCGAGGCAACCTGAGACGGGTACTGATTCTGATTCAAGATAAATTCATATTTCTGCAAATTTTTCATCGAATCTACACTTACCGTCTTTAAATTAACACTGTCTTAACGTGGATCCCGTAGGGGAGTGGATCCGTCCCCTTCAGCTGCCGAAGTGCGGACGCTGCGGACCCTTTGAGGAACCTCGGGCCGAACTGCGGAGCCCCTTCCGTCGGGGAGCTGTTATATTTCTTACATTCTTTTCTCCTTTAACCAATAACATTTTCTTTATTATTAACACCTCACCCCTCCCTAAAACTATCTCACTTTTGTTGCCAGATTCATTCTCTCCATATCTTTTGTTTGTTTGCAATAATGTGTACTATGCCAATCTGTACCCTCTTCTCCACACATTGGGCATTTCCCTGTATCCTTTTCATATCTAATACCTTTCAAATTTCCAACTCCTGTCCTTGCCCAGGCAAATCCTTCTCGCCCTGACTTATTACACACATTTATGTACTTCTCCCTCCCCCACATTGTCTTTATTTCCCTATATGTCCTCAGTGATCTTTTCTCCCTTACACTGGTAAATATAACTTGGCTATCTAAATCTTCCAGCCTTAATGCTACCTCTTTCCAAAAGCCCCTATAATAATACTCCTCGTTTCTCCAAGTATGTCCCATACCTATCTGTTCCATCAGTTCCCTTGCTTAAGATAAAGTAAAGAATGAAGCGTTGCGAAGAAAAAGTGGCCTAGAAGATGAAGCCACGAGAGCAAATAGGATCAAATGGCAATGGGCAGGACATGTGGCGAGAATTCGTCAAGACAAATGGGCGTGCGCCATAAGAGTATGGGATGCGCGACAAGGGAGGAGAAGCAGAGGACGTCCGAGGCTACGATAGTTCCAAGAGTTCAAGGATGGTCTAGATGCTAAGTGGATTAGAACGGTAAAAGACAGACATCAATTGAAGTATGTGGAAGCAGCTCGTAAGTGAAAGTTACAGTGAAAATGAAGTCATTTCTAGATATAACGATTCAGTATTAAGCATAGATAACAATAAGTGCAAAGAACTGGTATCTTTCAGGGATTTGCTCACCATGTAATAAACGGCCGAGCTGACCCCACCAGTGCGTGGGAGGATCTTGTTCTTAACGGATGTTATGGGCTCCCTTCCTCCCCTCCTCCCTCCCCTCCTCCCACCCCTCCTCCCTCCCTCCCCTCCTCCCTTCCTCCCTTCCTCCCTTCCTCCCTTCCTCCCTTTATTTATTTATGATATATTTTAATCCGCCAAAACAGCAACGTTTTTAGTTCTTATGCCGTTATTTGAAACCACACACATACACACACCTAACCTCAGGTAAGTCTCGAAAGCAAAGCAGATTATCGATTTACTGCAGCTCACTTCTCTTTGGTAAATCTGGACTTTGATCTCTTGCGGTGTTTCTTCGTTCAATTTGTGGTCGGCACTTCCAGGTGAACTCATGGCCGCAAAATGCCTGCTACCGCCAAAGCGTTAACTAATTAGCCAACAAAGTCCAAAATGCATGTAGGTAAGGGCCGCCAAAAATCGAAGTTTTCTTAAATTGACATAAATAATATTTTATTATTATATATCTTTCAAAATAAATACACGGTGTTCTTTTTTATCTGTGGTTTTACCGCGTATAATTTGACGTCATCAATAGCATCGCTGATGGAGCGAGTTTATATACGATTCCCCTAGCGACTTGCCATCGTACTTGATGTGCTGACAGCAGTTTTGAGGCCTCCCTCTATGGGCAGGTAAATATACTATCTGAGGGCTGCGTTCTGCCCGCGTAATAAAAGGGTGCGCAATTTCACCTGGTGCGTAGATTTGATAACTGTTGTAGTTTGTTTTAATGAATGTGAACACTTAATGACGGATAAATGCAAACAATATCTTTTAATTTGGTGTTTCTCTGCGAAGATATATAACTTAATATAGTTTAATAAAGGAATATCAAATTAATAACAGTATTAGTTTCAAAACATTTTAGTAAAGAAACAGATTTTTCTCTTTTGTCCTTTCAATTTTTTTGTTTAATTTACGTCCTCCAACGTTAAGTCATATCGGAGGATGAATGGAATGTGTGAAATGAGTCCGGGGTCCATAGAGCTTAGAGTTACCTGACAGTCGTCTTTTAGAATAAGGGAAAATCCCGGAAAAACCTTAAACCTTATCCAGGTAACTCACACTGACCGAGATTCGAACTCAGGAACTCTTGAACGTGAGGCAGACATGCTACCACCATACTACCGAGGCGGGCCCTTTCAACAGTTCACGTCATATCGAACAATGAATGAATAAATGAATGAGTGAACGAATGAATGTAACGGATGACATGATATTCAAATGAGTCCAGGGTCCCTAAAGCTCAGTTACCCGACATTCGTCTTCGTAGGATAAGGGAAAACCCTGGGAAAAACCTCATCCAGGTAACTCATCCTTAGCGTGATTCGAACTTGCGACCTCTTGAGTGTGAGGTACACAGGCTACCTCACACCACGGAGGCGGGCAAGAAACAGTTTATTTATATAATATATTTATAATTCCCATAGGGGAGGGATTCGTCCCCTTCAGCTGCCGTGGTGATTGCGCTGCAGACCCCTAGCACTCGTGGTACCTCTGACGTTTCTAGAGGAACCTCGGGCCGAACATTCGAGCCCCTTCCTGATAGGGAGTTGTTCGGATTGGGTTGGACTCGAGGGGTCAGTGATTCCCGATACCCGTGGGAGATCGGGTACGTCTTCGGACGGGGTTGAGGGAAGCCATATATTCCCCCGTACTAGCCAGCATAGCTAGTAGAAGGCGTGCTAGATCGCCAGGTGGCCCCACCGAGGTCATATCGGTAGCCTTTCCATTTTGGTGTTGGCGCGCGTAAGTGGCGTATCCACTTCCATCCCGTCTTGAGTCCACAGGAACAGATGGGGGAGGGGGATTGTTAGTGTCTAGGGCTTGCCCCAGGAAAGAGCCTCGGAGGCGCCGGGCCCCCTTTTGGGACAGCTCGGTAACTCCCCGGTCGAAGGAGGCCCGGGTCCTTCGTCCTACGGGTTCAGGACTAATGGGAATACATCCTCTGGCATGAATTGAATTTAATATATTTATAATATTTACTTCTTATGTTTATTACTGCTTAATTGGAACCGTCACTTTATAGCGTCGAGTATTTCTCATTTTATGACTAACTGATCTAGTATCTTGTAAATGTTTGATTCACCTATTGGTTTTAAAAGGCATAAAGATACCAACATTAATAAAGACATTTTAATTAAGTGTGAGAATGACAAAAAATTTATATAAAAGTGTCACCCGAACGTCGGAACCCCCGATAGAACCGGCCGGCGTTAGGTCCAGACGGGAAGCATTCATTTATTTATCCATTTATTTCGTGTCACTAACTGAGGGGATGATTAGGAGAGCGGCACGAACCCTGTACCGCCTCTTTCCCCTCCAACCAGACGTCTGGAAACCTCGGGATAGTTGTGCGCGTCAAACTTCCAGAAACGGCGATCTTCCCTATATAAGACCTGCAGTTGGCGAGTCAGCTCAGTTCTTGGCGTGCAGCCGTGAGTAGCCGTGTGAGTGTATCAGAGGAGTTGTACGTAACTGTGAGGGTGCAATGGACCTGTGACAGACGAACTGGTTAATTGTAATTGTGTGCGCTAAGTAATTCTATGTAATCGGCAACTGTTTTGTCTGTAATTCGGTGGAAATAAAGAACATTTTGAGTTTGTGCAATTGTACTTTTAATTTCACGAACCTACAAAGTCAGAATATACTGATAAAACGTAGGACGTATATGTAGTACACAAAAGTATGCAGGTTTGACGTTACCTGGACACTCTTGCCAACATTACGCTCCAAGGGACTTGTCTGAATACCGGATACCACTGCATAAATTACTCTATGCAGCGGTTTAAACTATATTTATATGTCGTACCAATTTTAATGCCGGTACGAAAGTAGTATTCAAACTTGAAAGCGCGGTGGTCTGTCTACATATCCACCTTTAGAGTATAAACGTGCTACTTTACATATGTACTAGAATGATAATCATGATTACCGTAAAGAGTGGTGAAATGCGAGGCCAGTTGTGTTAGTTATCAGCGCAATTACACTCAGAGCGTTGTAGTTAGTTAATGTTCCACAAATATTACCGCTTCTTCTCCGTAGAGGGCACTATGATATTAAGATACACTCACTAGTCAACTATGACGTCATTCTTGCTCAATCGGAAGCCTGGAAATAACGAATAAAATCAAACACAGTTATATAGTATAAGAGATGCACATATGCTGATTTTTGGGGGTACCTAATAGCGGAAGTAAACATAATCATTTTAAAAACCTTGTATTGTTCAGTTCAATCTACTTTATATGAAAATATGGTTATAATATGTTACCTAGTTGCGTTTTCTTTGTTTTCTGACTAAATAAAACTAATTAGGTTAAACTACAAAATGCTAAATTATGAAATGTAAATTATTGATAGATAAGGCTTCCATCAGTTCTTTCTGGTGCCAGAGCACAGTTCAGTAGCCCATCTAGGACACTGCCCAAGCGACTGGGATGGTTACAACAAAGACATGACCTCATCAGCTGAGACCAGGGGAACAAAATCGTCCTCGGAACAAGATGATGATGAGCCGCCGGCCTCTTTTCTTTTGTTTTCGCCGTTCTGTTCGGTAGCCGACGAAGAGCAATTGCAACATTCTTGGGTTATGATGCGAAGTTATCACCGCTGTTGTAATCTCGCAGGCCCACTTAGTTCGCCATTTCTTTGCAGTATTTCTGCAATGGCAATTTTGATTGGGCAGTGTAATATAGTAGCTGCTCTACCGGAAGGTCTTCATGTTGCATTAAGCCTATTGGACAGACTGTGTTCGTGGTGATCGAATTTGGAACGTAAGACATTCGCCCTTTTATAGACTTCAAGAGTTGATTTGCATACTGTACACTTAACAAGCTCTTAAATAACCCACCTTCTTCTCCTTAACAGCATTAAGAGTTTCCATCATGCACTGTGATTCCATTTTTTCCTCTGTTTCCAATTTTTTAAAGCGGACATCTGTAAAATAAAAATAAAGTTATCTACTCTTGTACAAACTATACTTACAAACACTTATTCCTCTATCTATGTAATTAATCGATCTGAATAACTTCCTAAAGGCCAGACATGAATAGTTGGCCTTGGCTAGCCTCTAGTTTGTCGGTTCAACCTGTCGTTCTCTACTATTGTACAACCATTCTTACACTTATTCCTCTATCTATGTAATTAATCGATCTGAATAACTTCCAAAAGGCTAGACTTGAATAGTTGACCTTGGCTAACCTCTCTCCTTTGCCGGTACAACCTATCGTTCTTTACTCTTGTACAAACTATACTTACAAACACTTATTCCTCTATCTATGTAATTAACCGAACTGAATAACTTCCTAAAGGCTAGACATAAATATTTGGCCTTGGCTAGCCTCTCTTATTTGCCGTTCTCTACTCTTGTACAAACTATTCTTACAAACACGTATTCCTCTATCTATGTAATTAACCGAACTGAATAACTTCCTAAAGGCTAGACATAAATAGTTGGCCTTGGCTAGCCTCTCTTATTTGTTGGTCCAACCTGCCGTTCTCTACTCTTGTACAAACTATTCTTACAAACACTTATTGCACTATCTATGTAATTTATCGAACTAAATAACTTCCTAAAGGCTAGACATGGGTAGTTGGCCTTGGCTAGCCTCTCTAATTTGCCGGGCCAACCTGTCTTTACTCTTGTACAAACTATTCTTCCAAACACTTATTCCTCTATCTATGTAATTAATCGAACTGAATAACTTCCTAAACATCAGAAATGAGTAGTCTACTGTGGCTAGCCTTTCTAATTTGTCGGTCCAATCTGTCATTCTCTACTCTTGTACAAACAATTCTTACACGCATTCCTCTATGGACATAGTCGAACTGAATAACTTCCTAAAGGCTAGATATGAATAGCTGGTCTTGACTAAACGTTCTAATCGGTCGCTCCAACGTGCCGTTCTCTACTCTTGTACAAACTATTCTTTCAAACACTTATTCCTCTAGCTATGTAATTAATCGAACCGAATTACTGCCTAAAGGCTATACATGAATATTTGACTGTGGCTAGCTTTTCTAATTTGTCAGTGGAACCTGCCCTTCTCTACACTTATTCCTCTATCAACTTCATGTTAATTAGGATATATGTTATCTTATTGCTCTTTTTGCTATTTTATATAAGAGAATATGGGAATAAATTCTCTTTGTGCGGCCAAGATTTAAAAAATGAATAAGGATTTCCGATTTGAGAAAATTGCATATAACTATTGGAAAATTGAAGCAAGTAAGAAGGAGTATCTGAAAATAATTCACTCCACACACATACACACAGACAATAATGTCTGTTATAAATTGTATGTTGAAACGAGCTCATGTTTTGTGCAGTGAGGTATCGTCCACTTTTTTATAATTTAGCAGTTATGTAAAAGACATGCAGAATGTAGAGGGCTTCTAAGGACATTCCTGGGAACTTCAAGATACATATTTTATCTTATATGAAAATATGTTTAAAATAGTGTTCTTATGTCCGCCCTTTTTGAGAAAATTAAAATTTTCGAAAAATGTTTCATGTGAAAGGTCCTCTGTGACAGGAAGATTTTCTTAAAAATCGTATCGCAGCCTCGGAAGATACTTATCCTAAATATCAAGTTTGGTATTTCATCGACTTTTTGTTTTTGAGTTCTTTTGTTTAAAGATACTCAAGTTTCTAAATATTTTTATCAGATTCATGAGTCACAAAACATGCATTTATGATGAAATCTGGATATCCAGGTTGGAATGCAATACTTCCTGTATACGTAGGTGAGAACAAAAAGGCAGCCGTGATCTCCCTGTAGAACTAGAGAAGGTAAAATCAAACCCAAATGGAAGGATTCAAGAAGCCGAAATTAGTAAAGGAGGTCGAAGAAGAAATGTATCTTGCATGGGGTGGAAAGAGTGACCGGAGGGTTCCGTGATGGATTGTCTCGACTAGTAGTCCTGTAAGAGAAAAAGGGACGCCCTGCACTAAAGTAGTTAATTAAAAATGGACGATGTAATTCATCCCATTTCGTTTACGTCTAAGTACTTAATCACAGCAAGGCACAGGTTTGCAGAACCAAGCACACACAAGAACTATAATTTAATTCCAAGGAACACTAAAACTGTAGCAGTGATTTATAACATTCTGATGATCACCAAAAGTCGCGACGCTTTAGTTTGGTTCTTTTTTAAGAATTTACATCCTATGCTGCAGCAGAGAACATTAACCCTATTAATCTGTTTCAAATGGGAAGAGTTCTGGAGTCCAGCTAATCAGATGCCGTGTCGCACTCAGCGTTGCCAGCTTGTTACCCCACTACTATTATATTTCCCTCTCTCTCGCACACTCATACAACATGCAGGTCTGCTTGGCGCAGACGTAAGGGTAAGCAAATTATATTTTACAAACTTTTACAATGATACAGTTGCCAAAATAAGAATCGCAACAAGCATTTTCGCAAATTATCTGTATTTTAAAATACTATAAATATAATTATAGTTTATGAATTACCTGTTTTTCTATTCCAATGGAACTGCCAGTGGCTCATCCATATCACTGTCAATGTCACTTCCGTTGAGAGACAATTCGTCATTGTCACTGTCTTCATCGTCTGAGTCTTGCAAATTTATGATTATAGGTTCCAAAACCTCTTCACGTGCTATTTCTTTCTTAAAATCGTCTTCTTGAAGGTTTTCGGCATGCCTTACGCAGTTTACCCAGTCCTGTTGTGTTACCTTGTCAATTTCTTCGTGAACAAGTCGTTTAACGTCCGTCAGTTTAAAAATATTATTTCTGTTTGCAATCCCCCTTTTTATTTGAGCCCACAACAACTCAATTGGATTATATTGGCAGTGGTAAGGTGGGAGGCGTATTACCTCGTGTCCCATTTCAATTGCAAGCTGAAATATCTGATAAACTTTATCCGTGTTTTTAAACGGAGGTAATCTTTGCAATAACTCATTTTCAGTTTCTGTTTACGAAAAAGTTCTGAAGAACGTGTACACCTTAAAAATAATGCTTCGAGCCTGACTTCGCAATACCTGCCTTTCTGACTCACCACTAAATGCACCACAAGAAGCCATTGTACTATTTAAATCTTACTCTACTATTGTGCAAAGAACAACTGAATAATATTAATCTGAACTCTCTAAGTAGTATACAATTGAGCGTTTCAGCACAGTGTAGATAAGATGTTGAACTCTCCTCTGTGTTAATATATGAGTGATGTAGAATGCTCATTGATTTAGAACTCTCCTATATGAAAATCGAGTTGTAAAAGAAGGGGAGTGTTGGCGTAGTGCCGTTCTCCCCTGTGCAGTGAGATGTTTTTGAGGGTTGGGATGATGATGATGATTGTGTGTGTGTGTGTGTGTGTGTGTGTGTGTGTGTGTGTGTGTGTGTGTGTGTGATGTGATGTGTGATGGGTGGGATGGGTAACGGGGGGGGGGGTTCCGGGGATGTTTGAATTAAATGTGAATTCTTTCCGATGTGTGTGTGTGCTTGAACTCTCATGTATGAATATCGAAGTCTAGGGTTCGATATTGTGATGGGGCGGGGTGGGTAACGGGGGTTCCGGGGATGTTTGAATTAAATGTGAATTCTTTTCGATGTGTGTGTGTGCTTGAACTCTCATGTATGAATATCGAGTGTAGGGTTTGATATCTATTACGTTTAGTGTATGAGATATGATGCAGTATCGTTATTCTTTAGATAAAAGAATATCGAGAGAATGATTAGGTATGTTTACTGGGAGAGATTTATGAAAATAAATGTAATAAGACATTCTGGTAAGGGGTGTTCCCTATGCAGAATCTCTCCTTGAGCTATTGTATCCAAGAGCGATGTAAAGGTTAAGAAAAGGTTAAATTCCATTCCCACATCGAGGTACGAGAAAATATAAATCTATTCCACATTGATGAAGTATAAGAATGGAAATGTAAATCTATGTGAGAGGGTCGCATGACAAAGAAATGTCCCCTCTAAGCATGATAAAAGTGGTACATAGCAAGTGTATATAAAATAAAAGCACTACCCATCTCTTTAAGAATGATAAAAAAAAAATTGAGAGAAAAGTATAAGAATGCAAATGTAAATCTGTTTGAAAGGGTTTTCATGATAAAGGAACGCTCCCTCTAAGTACGATAACCTAAAAAGAATATTCCCTCTAAGCATGATAAAAGTGGAACATAACATCGAAAATAAAATAAAAGCACTTACCATCTATTTAAAAATGATTAAGATAACGAGAGAAAAGTATCTCATCTTCAAGTAGATATGAGTAATACAAAACTGATCAATCAATACGATAATATATATACCAAGTAGGGGTCTATAGTGTAGATATCCTAACTATTCATGGCAAGGTATCACCCTCCATATAAAAAAAATTGTCTAGAAAATCTCCCCTCAGTATTACGAATACTCCACTGAACTACATCCCCCTTGGTATGTAGGTCAGAGAAAAAAGAGTTAATCTCTCCAGACTGGTGACAGGGGTGATCAAAACATTCCTATTGCTGTAGCGAAGTCTAATTTTGTCAAATAACGTTAGGAAAAAAAAAGAATATATTTTAAAATTAAACGAATGAATCTATATATTTGTATGAATGATGAAACAATACTATGAATGTGTTAGTATACCAAATGTAAAAAAAATCAAATGTTCAGAAAAATATATTTTGTACAAGTATGTATGTGTGTAAAGAAATGTGTAACTATATCACCCTCCCCTCCAAGATGTAGGGAACGAATCACAGTTAGTGTGCGCACGCAACATGGTGTTTGGGAAGGAGAGATACGGTTGGAGGGGGTGTAAAAAATGATGAACCTATATAAAGTTTAAACTATGATAATAAAGTTACTAGTAATACCTTCGAACTTATAACGTAGTCACAACTACTTTAAACATATAGCGTAATATGTAGACAGTAACACCTCTCCCGGACGGAGGGGGGGAGCGGAGCATCTGTTACTAAATACCGCAGTACGGATGTGTGAGGAGGCAGTCGATTCTCTGGAAATATGGATCCTACAGGTAAGATAGAAAAGTTGTATACTGTAATTCATTTTTTATCTCTGTTTACGAAGAATGTTGAAGTAATACTGATTCGTGTGTGCTTGTATGTATGTTTCAGATCATGAGATGCTACAGCTAAATCAACTAGCTGAAGGTGGAACACATCTTCCCACAAAGAAACTACGTGAATTAGATCAGTCCGTTCAACACATCATTCGATCCGTCAAAACCGTGAAGACCAGACATGGTGAACGGGTCGTCGTCGAAACATCAGATTTCCAAGTCTTCCTCCCGGAGAGATTCAAACACATGACCGCAGCGCAGAAAGATCTACTAAATCGTGGTGACTGCATACTCCAATACCATGGCGAGGAAACACTAGAAAGTGGTTTCAAATGACATAAATTGTCTTTTTTAAGCAGCCCGTAATGTCGTCAAAAGGTGAGTATAATTATTGAACAATATTTCATAAAAAAAGTGATAATGTAGTTACTTGCATATAAATGTGAAATCGTGCATGTTGTATTAGAACTTAAAGTGTTAATTATCGCACGTCATGTAGTATTAGTAATTGAATGTAGTTACTTGCATGTAAATGTGAAATCGTACATGTTGTATTAGAACTTAAAGTGTTAATTAGCGCACGTCATGTAGTATTAGTAATTGAGAGTGAACGTTGTAGGGTTAATTTTCATGTGTAATAATTACGTACATGTGATTATCGTAGTTCAGTTACGTTATTTCACATGCATGTTAGTTACGTTTGTTTTGTTACACGTAAAAGTAACGTTGTAGGTGAAAAAGAACGTTAATTTATATGTGTAAAACGTACATGTGAATATCGTAGTTCAGTTACGGTATTTTACATGTATATGGTTTACGTTGTGTGTTTTTATCATTTATGTAAGGGAGAGAGCATTACGTAAAACAGTTACATACTATCTGAATATTGTAGTTACGTGATGATAGCAATAATTGTAAAATACATAATCATTATGTAACTATTTTCATATGTAAAAGTTACATGCATGTTACGTTCTACGTAAAGTATAGAGTTTACGTAAAATTGAGATTCATACATGTAAAAGTTATTAACATGTATGTTATTTCTGTTACCACCTTACATACATGTAAATCAATGTTCCCGTATGTAAAGTTAATCGAATGTTGTAATTGCTTTTTTCAGAAACGACGACAAGATGCTCCGATACTGCCACTGGACAACCCTCGATTCAGCAAGATGAAACCTGTTCGAACGTGACCCAGGCTGAACGATTACGATGTATTCACAGTGAGTCTGCTTTCAAAAAACGATTATCTACCTACGAAATTCACAACTGTGTCAATATACTTGACCCCGTCATATTCTTAGCAGAATGCAAACCTTTAATTTTGAATGAAATTGATAAGGGCTTAAACATGTATAAATCAGGTCTTAAGATAGGATCCTGTTTATCCTGTCAATATGTCATAATATCACAAGAGAGCGATAATATTCATACATTTAACTTTAACAGTAAACTTGAGGTGATATTGCAATCTACAGATAAATCTATATGGTATGAAGAGAAGATTGTACAACCTATACTAGATCATATGGATAATTTTGAATCGCGTACCAGTTCAAAAGCTTTATACAGTATTGAGAAATTAACAATATATGTGACACAATACGATTCATTGAATGCAGGGATGTATACTGAATTACCCGACTTTATAAAATCGAAGAGAGCTGTTATTAACATTCGTAATACTGATAAATATTGCTTTGCATACTGTCTGTTAGCATCCAAATACCCAGTAGAACGTAACAAGAATCGACCCACCTCCTATAAAAGATATGATTTTCGTAACGAATTTAACTTTGAGAATATAACATTCCCCGTATCATTGAAAGATGTAGAAAAATTCGAGAATCAAAATTCAAATATTTCAATAACGATATACGGTGTTGAAAATAAATCGATTATTCTCTTATATCAACCAAGAGAGATAAAATCATATCATGTTAATCTTTTAATGTATAAAAGACATTATTGTCTGATAACAGACTTGTCACGTTTGCTAGGAAAGCAGCTAACTAAACATAATGGGCGAAAATGGTTATGTAACAATTGTAACTTGTATTTCACATCAGAATCACGTTTAAATAGCCATAAAAAGCGGTGTATGATGAATCAAATTATCAGAATGCCCGAGGCTGGTAAAACTGATCTCGTTGAATTTAACGCATATTCGAAATGTCTAAAAGTTCCATTCGTGGTTTATGCAGACATAGAATGTATCTTACGTAAGGTAGATTCGTGTCAAGATATATCGAGTAAAAGTTGGACACGTACCATTCATAAACATGAAGCGTATGCAATTGCATTACATTTGGTCTGTAGTTATGATAAAAATTTAACACGTTTCAAATCATTTGAAGGTCCATATGCAATTGAAAATTTTCTTAAAGAATTAACGTTAATTGCAAATCAGGTCATTAATATATATGCTAATAAAATTGAAATAAGTATGAGAGATGTGGATGAGCTAGAATATCAAAATGCAACACGATGTCACATATGCAAACGTGAATTTCTTAACTCGTGCATAAAGGTTCGTGATCATTGTCATTTGACTGGAAGTTACGTTGGCCCAGCTCATAAGCACTGCAATTTAAATAGGAAAATGCCAGGATTCATACCAATATTCTTTCATTGCTTGTCAAAATACGATGCTCATTTCATAGTAAAGAAACTAGGTTACGATACGGAACCTATCAACTGTATTGCACAAACCTCTGAAAATTACTTATCCTTTAGCAAAAGATATACAAATTCGAATGGAATGAGTATATATCTAAGATTTCTGGATAGCTATCGTTTTTTGGATTCAAAACTTAGTAACCTTTCGGATATGTTAGAAGCAGATGATTTTCATTACACCAATAATATGTACACGAATCCTTTGCATAGACAACTGATGAAACGCAAAGGTGTCTTCCCGTACACGTATGTGGATTCTATAGAAAAATTATACGAGAATAGTCTACCATCCAAACATCAGTTTGATCATGTAAGCGATGAGGATTATAGTCATGCTAGAACGGTATGGAATGAATTCAATGTTAAAAATCTGGGTGAATATTTAAATATATATCTTAAGTGCGATACATTAATACTAACGGACGTGTTTGAACGCTTCCGTGAATTAAGTATCGGTTTGTACGGACTCGACCCGTGTCAGTATTACACACTTCCCGGGTTAGCCTATGATGCAATGTTAAGAACGACTAGTGTACAGATTTCATTATTAACAGATAAGACTATGCTAGATTTCTTCGAAAAAGGAATACGAGGTGGAATTTGCACTGTGTCCAAACGGTATGCAAAGGCGAATAACAGATACATGACTAGCTATGATAACACTCAACCAACTAATTATTTAATGTACGTTGACTGCAATTCTTTATATGGATATACAATGGAAAATAATAGCTTACCATACACTGATATAAGGTGGCTAACTGATGCTGAAATTAAATCAGTAGATTTTATGTCTATTACAAGTGATTCTGACGTGGGATATGTGTTGGAAGTAGACTTTAAATATCCACAGGAACTTCATGATATACAAAATGATTTGCCATTATGCCCTTTGAATGAAATCGCGCCAGGTGATAAGTATACAAAATTGCTAACAACATTGAATGATAAAAATAAATACGTATTACATTATCTCAATTTTCAACAATGTGTTAAACTTGGTTTGATTCCATCGCGTATACATAGAGTAATAGGTTATAAACAATCTAACTGGATAAATCCTTACATCGAACTCAACGCTCGTAAACGTATTGAAGATAAGACGAAATTTGGTCAAAATCTATGGAAGTTAATGAATAATTGTGTTTATGGAAAATTTATAGAGAATGTAAAACGTTATAATTCATTTCATTTAGCTACCAGCTGGAAACGAGCGCGTAAATTGTTAGCTCGACAGACATGTATAAGGTACGTGATTTTTGATGAAAATTTAATAGGTATAGAATTGGTCAGAGATGAAATATTGATGAATAAGCCAATATACATAGGACAAGCAATCCTGGATCTATCCAAACATAAAATGTATGATTTTTATTATGAAATTCTGAAGAAAAAATTGAAAGATGTAACTTTAATCTATACGGACACGGATGCTTTTCTCTTTGAATCTAGCTGCGATATATATGAATTTATTAAAACCAATATACATTTATTCGATACATCTAATTATCCAATGGATAATGTGTATGGTATTCCGTTAGCAAATAAGAAAATTTCAGGATTATTCAAGGATGAGCTAGCCGGTAGAGTGATGACTGAATATGTAGGGCTGAAATCGAAATTATATAGTTATCGATATGATACTGAAGTGATTAAAAAATCAAAAGGTGTAACAAAAGATTCGATGAGATTCATAACCTTTGAACAATATCTCTCATGTATTACACATCCTGACACTATACATCGAAGCATGCAGACATGTTTCAGAAGTTATAAACATGATGTTCATACCATTGAATCTAATAAGATAGCTTTAAGTGGTATCGATACAAAACGATACATTCCCAATAATTCATTTTCAACATTAGCATGGGGACATTATGCTATAGAAAATTGTCAAGTGTAAATTTCTTTTTCTTTTCTCAATAAAGCATAGATTCAACTGAGTTAAAAGGCCACGATAATAACATATTACTGTATTTCAAAAAAATAAAATAATTGAGTTTCAAGTATAATTGTAAAGTGTGTTACAACTGAGTTAAAAGGTATTACTAGGCACATGATAATAACATATTACTGTATTTCAAAAAAACGAAATAATTGAGTTTCAAGTATAATTGTAAAGTGTGTTACTAATTACATGATAATAACATATTTACTTCATTTTAAAACACATTTACTAATTATATCAAAATGTTATTATCATGTCTCCGTTAAGGGCTGAGGGGGGATTTATATATAATCAATGTGAACTAGCATGTACAAAGGCTCTTATTTCAGCTATAATCATGTATGATGTTTGTTTAACGTATATTACTAATTACTTCAAATTGTAATTATCATGTTTACGTTAAGGGTAGGTGAATTTATATACTCAATGTGAACTAGCATGTACGTTATGTTAAAATCTCTACAATTAAATGTTAATTCAACTATAATCATGTATGATTTTTTTAAAAAAGTATAAAAATGTTATTATCATGTTTAAGTTAAGGAGATGTGAACTAGCAGTTACAGAAGATGTCAGGAATCAATGTGAACAAAAAAAAAAATAAAACACAATATATCATTAAAATTATATTTCTTTATTGAGTTGTGTGTTTTTTATTTATACAATGTCCACCTCATTAATCCATTCACGGGTAGGAAATCCTAACCATTTCACCAGAATCCTATCACCACGACGTCTGATAACCCTTTCAACTAAATACGTGTCTGGATATTGAGTTTTCTGTAATTCATAACCGTAGAATGCTCCTTCAATCAGTTTACCCTCCAGATCCTCGATGAGATAGGTCAATGGATGTGTCCTTTGCACTGTACGTATCCTAAAGACTTCAACACTCCAATTTGGTAGATAACCTTTCTCCATAACACCTTTATGCTTAGAAATCCTCACGTAGTCACCAACACGATGAAGCCTAGATCTTCGCTTCTCACGCAGACTTCTATCATATTTGTAGACGCTGAGCAGGAGAGAATTATCACGAACTTCTACAGGCTTCATACGAATCGTTCGATGATAAGTATTATTGTATGTATGAATAATTCTAGGTAGTATGTTTATCTATTTATATGAGCCTTGAACAATAAATTCCTTATGCAAAATCAGTTTGATCGTTCTTATTAAACGTTCCACTGCTGCAGCCTTAACGTGAGTGAATGTACTGTAATGATTAATATTATTACGAGTCATTAGTTCGCGGAAATGTTTATTGTAAAACTCCCTTCCTTTATCAGATTGAACATTCTTCGGAAACGATTCCATTTCATTCAATATCTCCTCCATAGCAGTCGAAACGTTAATACCACTTTTATCACGTAATGGTCGTGCATAAGCCATCTTGGAATAAAAATTGCATGCAAGAAGAATATACTTATAATTCCTATTGTCTCTTGCATAATTAGACATGTCCATAAGATCTATTTGTACTAAATCGTTCATTCCTTTGCTTATGATCTTACGACGTAAAAATCGTCTTCTAGCTGGTGCATGTAACTCGGTTGCAATGCGACGTTTTATCATGCTATAATTTTTGATGTTTTAAGTTCTGTAATAATTTCTTCTATCTCGGGTGAGTGATTCAAATTACCTGCATCCCTCGACGCAACTAATAATCTTAATCTGTTTATTATTTCATTCGGATCGTTCCAGTAGATGTAATCTAATTTCCTCTGCGGTACATGTTCTTTCCAACGTAAACCAAATCCAGTTCGATTACTAACAAGGTCACGAATGATATGACGATACTTGAACCCTCGATTTGCTCTTAAACGTCCATCTCTTGAATAACCGTTTCTGTAAACTTGAGTATTTTGTAAGATTTGCGAATACACGTCTAAATCATCATCTGTGTACGATGTCTTGCGAGGTAAACGTTTAAATAATAATTCATATAAGCCTGCTGTGGGTTCATACGTTTCTGTTCCTATCTGAACACCATCAGATTTAAACACAACTGTCTTGTTACCCAATTTATACTCATTATCCTCGTAACGTATGCCGTAAGTATTGTCCATGTCACTCGAACTGGCAGTTCGAACCTTGTGTAGATACTTTGACACGAGATCAGATCCGTTAGCATCATCTGTAGTTTCGTCGTCGTCGTCGTTGTTGTCTTGGTGTGCTTTCGCTATTACTTTCAATGGTTCGGTTACAGGTTGAAGAACTTCAGACATGACTCGTTGCGTTTCGAATTTCATTCCTTTGAGAGAACGTAACTTTTCTCTTATTGCCCTACTGTGACGGGCAATGGATTCCTTAAGTCTTATAGCTTCAGCATCCATATCGAAATGAATGTATAATTAATCAGCTACTGCTAATTTATATGAAACTATCAGTTCTATACTTAATATATGACCATCTTTAGCACGTCCGACTGGCGCTGTAAACGATAGAATATCGCCAGTTTCAACTCTTACAGGATATCTTTCAACTAATCGTCCGTTTATTGCAAACAATGTATCATTTACAGCATGCGGATGTACCGATGATACGATGGAACACGAGAGTACACTTCCATTTCCAGGAACTTTATAGTATTCGAGTCCCGATGTTAACGTATACCTTAAAGAGGGACCTCGAAACGGACGTGTTTGCAATGAAATTATGAGTTGTGCTTTCAATTGTTGTAACATAGTGTTTACAACATTTCTCATTCGTGTTTTCATAGTATGAATATCATTATTTATAGTGATTAGTTTATTATCAAGTTCCGTTTGTCGTGCGGTTAGTTCTTTCACTTCTTTTTCTACAGCTGTAGTAATAGTCTCGCTAGCGGAGGTGATTGTTCTAGTTAACTGACTTTGTAATTCATTCTGTTTCCGTGTAATAGTATCGACAATGTTTGTTATAGTCTCAGTTTAACCCGTTTGCAATTCATTATGTTTCTGTATAAAGAAATGATTAACATAACTCATGGTGACTGCATCACTATCATCTATCGGGTCGGCTAAATCCTTCAATCTCTTCATTCGAAATGATAGAGTTTCATTAGAGTCGTGAATTGGAATCCTATCATCTACATATTTTTTATTAGGAACATCGTGTTCGTGAAGGGGGTCCAACAGCGTTTTCATTCTTATACCATCTATAATGACATTATTTTCGGAATCACGTTTAAATGCATATTTACCTAAGTACTCCATTAAATTGTTGTATTGGATGTCGAGCGATTTTTGTATGTGATCCCTAAGCATAGCTTCAAACTCGCCCATACGCTGATACGAGGTCTGCTCGGTGAAGATCTGCATTCGATTCTCGACGTCAGCCGTATGCGTATCCACATAACGTTTAGTCGATGCATCGTCACCTTCTTCAGGGTCGTGAATATTGCACAACCGCTTTCCCTTGAATCGATAGTTTCCCGATCCATCTCTAGTTATGATATATCGATTGAACACACCCCTAGAGGGTATGATTCTTCGGGATCCGAACCTGTCGATACTCATTGCTTAAGTGATGGATTATTCTATTTATTCATTCTGATAAAGCGATCAAAACCGTGACGGTAGCGTCCCTCGTTCAGTGGATATTCTGGTACTATAACAACAAAGGATCGTTCATCACTCTCCCATATATG
Organism: Mantis religiosa; assembly: GCA_030765055.1. Lineage (NCBI taxonomy): Eukaryota > Metazoa > Arthropoda > Insecta > Mantodea > Mantidae > Mantis > Mantis religiosa. The sequence continues at coordinate 54,262,958 of CM060960.1, read as the reverse complement.
TTTACACATATCCTTAAATTCATCATAGGACATATCGGTATTTACATAATCTTCGTATATATGTTTTAAATTGAGATTATCCTGTCTAAAGAATATAATCATATTTGCATTATCTCTAATTAAATGTTTAGATACTTTAGCATATGATTGTGCTAAATATATAGCATCGACATTACGATGTCTACCCATACTGTAATATGAAGCTATCTTACCCTGTTTTTCATTTATCACATCATCAAATACGAATATCGAATTTTCTCTAGCATCCGACGTTTGAATTACTTTATCACCATCATCGAACGTAAATACACCTATATCGGGTATAGTTTTCAGTAACCTGAGTAAATATCGATATTTAGGTTGTTGCAACGATTTCGAGTATATGTAGAGGTTTTCGAATCTCAGACCATTCTCGTGAATAAGCAGGTTGAGTAAAACGTTCGTTTTTCCAGCATTTGAACTGCCCAGTATGAGCGCTTTAACGTTACTCGGAAACAACGTACCGTGTCGTCCTTTGCGAATGTCATCCTCGAAATCTAACACCTGTATGGGTAGTGTACACTTTTGCTTTACTATCTCCATATCGCGACTAATACTTATAAAGCATAAGTTTTGTCTTTTATCTCGTTCGTGATAAGGGCAATCTATGTCTTTACTGGATTTAGCCAATCGTCATAGGAATCGTATACTTATAAAGCACACGTTTTGCCTTTTTTATTTCATAGTGAGACATGCGCTCTACACGTGCACGCAAAGGTTCGGGAATTCTTAATTCCTTGATTAATTCATTACCATTTGAGGCACATTTACCGGGTTATCGTTTCTGCGGTCCCGGAACTAAACTACATAAACGCTTGCAGAGAGGTGACTTACCGGTGAACGGGTTAGATTCAGCGTGTCTCGATCACGATCGGGCTTACGCAGAGAGTACTGATACAGAATCTCGTCGTCTAGCCGATAAGGTGTTGGTAGAGAAAGCTTGGAGACGTGTAAAGTCTGCCGACGCTTCTTTGGGCGAACGACTTGCAGCTCGACTTGTGACTACACTTATGAAGGGTAAATTGGCAGCAGGCGCTGGCATGCGTAAACGTCGCAACAAGAGAGGTGGTTTCTTACCTTTGCTACCACTTTTAGCAGCTCTAGGTGCAGCAGGTGGTCTAGCTGGAGGTGCTGCTCAGATTGCTACTGCTGTCAATAAGAAACGTTCGGATGCAAAACAACTTGCGGAATTAACACGTCACAACGAGCGCATGGAATCTTTGGCTCAGGGCAAATGTCTTCGCCGTAAGAGACGTCGTAAGGGTAGAGGATTATATCTTCGATCAAAAAACTCGGGGCGAGGCCTATATTTATCCCGGAAAAAGCCCTGAGTGCTAACGAGATCGATTCGTATGCACGACGTCTACACATTCCACATTTTAGAGGTGTCTACATGATCGATAAACTACCTCCACATCCTCGATACTATGAGAGAATAGTAGTGAATCTGGATACATCAAATAACCCTGGTACACATTGGGTTGCTGTACGTAAGGATGGTGACGTTGCCTACTACTTTGACAGTTTCTGCGATCTGAGACCTCCGGAAGAGATAGAAACGTACCTTTCGGGTGTCAAGCTCCTATATAATACGACGAGATTTCAAGAATTCGATTCTGTGATTTGCGGTCACTTGTGCCCTCAGTTTCTCCTCGATGAGTTACACGATCACCGTGAGTGGTAGTGATACCAGCTTCTCTACATTTCTAAATCCACCATTACATCTGGATCCTAACGGACATTACGAGATAGCTCTATTGAATTTTGAGACTTTTTACTCGATTCCGAATGTGGACGAGAGTAATAATCTATTCCATTACGTTCGCGATGGAAAAGTCGAACGTATAGTAATTCCACCGGGTACTTATGAATTGGATGATATCGCCAGATTGATCAAGGATACTCTCGACATCGGTGACGACTTTATTCTACGTGCTAATAATAACACCATGAAATCAGAAATTCAATCTCCCTATATTATCGACTTTAGTCGTGAGAGATCTATTGCTTCACTTCTCGGTTTCACCTCTAAACAGAGGGTACCGGCAAACGTGCTGACCGAGTCTAATGATTTGGTTAACATATTCAAGGTCAGCATCATACGTATCGAGTGTAGTCTTGCAACGGGATCTTTCATCAATGGTAAAAGTGGTCATTCTCTGTATGAATTTTTTCCATCGGTACCTCCAGGTTATCATATTTCGCAGGAACCATCAAGTCCTATATATTTACCAATCAGCGATACGAATCTCATTGATCATCTCGACATTAGAGTGGTAGACCAGAACGGCGATAAGTTAGATTTCAGGAACGAAACCATCACTGTACGATTGCACATACGTCGTAATGGGTATAAGTTTTAAGAGACGATGCTATATTAAAAAACATCTCTCGAGATTGACCTCTACTCGATCATCGACCCGCAAGCTAATCACATCGTCTAATCGAAGATTTCTCGCTAACTTAGGCTTCAAGGTTCTATGATGGATGTGTTGGACGTGACCGGGATTCCGACCTTTGATGATAAGATCAGTAAGGAGGAAGAACACGTATTCCTACCGTACAATACGTCAGCTCTCGATGTGAACGATGAAATTAGAATTCCATGTCAAGCTGAAGATTTGTACACGCTTCCTAGTAGAAGTTATCTCTACATTGAGGGGACTCTCACTAAACCCGACGGCACCGTTGCCACATCGAAATTGAGTAACAATGCTATGGCATTCCTATTCGATGAGATTCGTCTGGATATGAATGGAACGACTATTGATAGAACTAGGAATCCGGGCATTTCATCAACGATGCGTAACTATGCTGCACTGAATGAACTGGAATCGAATCGTTTACTAAATGCTGGATGGATCTATCCTGGAGGTGTGGTAGACATCGTGAATACATCGAATGGTATCTTCAATGCTATCGTTCCTCTTTCGATGTTGCTGGGTTTCGCCGACGATCACAAGGAGGTCATACTTAATAGCAAGTTTGAACTTATTCTCATTAGATCTAAGGATTCTAATAATTGTATCATTGGAAACGATCCTACAACCATACAACTAACTAGACTCGAATGGAGGATGCCTGTACTTCGACTTTCAGATTCTGAACGAGTTGATAAACTTAAACTCGTCAGATCGGATAAACCTCTACACGTCGCATTTCGAACCTTGGACCTTCACACTCAACCTGCTGTACCTCAAACTAAAGCGTTCACATGGAACATTGCAACCACGACTAAACTTGAAAAACCACGTTTCGTCATAGTCGGTGCACAAGTGGATAGATTGAATCATCTCGCTAAGGATGCTTCTCTATTTGATAATTGTAATATCACCAATCTGAAACTTTATCTCAACAGTGAATCTTACCCCTATCACGATATGAATTTGGATTTCGCCAATTCGAAATTTGCATCTCTGTATGATCAATATTCCAAATTTCAATCATCCTACTATGGAAAGGAGAATTACCCTCTTTTGAAAAGGAATGACTTTCTGAAATATGCACCGCTCTTCGTCATCGATTGCTCTCATCAACCTGAGGATACTGTGACGGGGGCAGTGAATGTCAGATTGGAAGTTCAAGCATCGTCAAATTTTCCTGCACAAACTTCATTATTCTGTTTAATTATTCATGATAAATTATTCACTTATAAACCATTAACTCATGTTGTACAATCTATCATATAGGTGTAATAAATAAAACATTACAAATTCAAATTATCTTTTTATTGACTTTAACATACATCTCCAATATCCTCTTCCTTGCACTCCTGCTTTTTGCATCATATGAAAATAATGATTTATGAATATCATACAACTGATATAAATTTCTTTCAATATATGGAATTAGTCTTTTAAGTCCATTGAATGCAGTACTATTCAGATTTATACTGCCCACATTTAAACATGTATTCACAAACGTTATTTCTTGCATCTTATTCATACATAACATTATATTAAATGCATATATTATATTTTCACTGTACGGTGCACATGGATGCTTACCATCTTTCAGATACGTATCCAAAACACACAAATTTGACATTATTACCTCCCAATCCTCTTTTGTAATATACACAAACGTATCGTCATGTGTGGCTTTAATGTAAAGTGATGGGAGTTCATTGTATAATCCTATGTTCACACGAAAGTCAATGCTCATGGAGATGTCGTTATCGTTCATGCACACACTATTTACCATCACTCGCAACTTCCTCCTCTACTTCTTCTGCGAAGGGTGTGAAGGGTTCGAACATCATTATGATGAAACTGTCTTGATCAAACGTCTTCTTGGCTTTGACGATTCTCGGTTTGCAGTTCGTCTTCTTCTTTTTCTTGTCTCCTTTCTTACTGGATCTGCGGACATACACGAACTATGTCTCAACATCGTGAATATTTAATACACTTGTTAACGTAAAACTCTTATTATTTTATACTCACACTTCTATGACTTCCTCCTCGGGTTTCGATGTACCGATATCCTTAAACGGACGATCATTGTACGGACCGCACACATCTTCACCTTGATCCTGTTCGGACTGGCATGCCACATCTTCACTTTGGGCTTTACTGAAATAAACATATTTATCATTAGTTATATAACACATAACAACACTTTCACGTTAACATACAATTATAATTCTACTTACCCGAGGTACACTTTACAATTCTTTCCGCATTGAGCATAAGATGTGATCGAATCATGATGGGAAGGATTCTTGCAAATCACTTGATGCATCTTTCCATCACACGTTTCATCGTGGTGCTCAACCCAATGCTTTTGCAAATCTTCGAAATTGCGTAGATTCTCCCAGAATCTGGTATCACTTTCAATGATAGGTGTTGTTGTTCCACTCATCTTGACGTTGCGATGTGAAGTGAGAATGCATTCGTTTCCTAGTGAGCAGATGGGTGATGAAACGTGATCATACCTGTCTCCCCCCTCCCCATCCTATCGTCGATTGTACTTAACGTACGGAGGGTTTGTGTGTAGTGAGGACACGTTCGTTCCCGAGCTGGCGGGACAGGGTGAGACCTGTTAATTCGAATTTACTATATTACCGTTTTATCACGTTCCCCCCCTTCCACCTTCTCGTCGCTTGTACTGGAGGAGGACTAGTGTTTATCCTATCGTACATGAATGGGTATCGAACCGAGGACTCTATGTTCATATATATGAATCCTCCCGAGAACTCGATATTCATAGATGACCCACACATATACACATATGCACAAATCTTGAGGAATGACAACACGTCATCACCCTTATACTTCAATGTGGAATAGATTTATATTTTCTCGTACCTCGATGTGGGAATGGAATTTAACCTTTTCTTAACCTTTACATCGCTCTTGGATACAATAGCTCAAGGAGAGATTCTGCATAGGGAACACCCCTTACCAGAATGTCTTATTACATTTATTTTCATAAATCTCTCCCAGTAAACATACCTAATCATTCTCTCGATATTCTTTTATCTAAAGAATAACGATACTACATCATATATCATACACTAAACGTAATAGATATCAAACCCTACACTCGATATTCATACATGAGAGTTCAAGCACAGACATCGAAGCACTGAACGTAATAGATATCAAACCCTAGACTCGATATTCATACATGAGAGTTCAAGCACAGTCATCGAAGAATTACTATCAATACATTTAATTCAAACATCCCCGGAACCCCCGTTACCCACCCCGCCCCATCACAATATCGAACCCTAGACTTCGATATTCATACATGAGAGTTCAAGCACACACACATCGAAAAGCATTCACATTTAATTCAAACATCCCCGGAACCCCCGTTACCCATCCCATCCATCACACATTACACATCACACACACACACACACACACACACACACACACACACACACACACACACACACATACACACACACAATCATCATCATCATCATCATCATCATCCCAACCCTCAAAAACATCTCACTGCACAGGGGAGAACGGCACTACGCCAACACTCCCCTTCTTTTACAACTCGATTTTCATATAGGAGAGTTCTAAATCAATGAGCATTCTACATCACTCATATATTAACACAGAGGAGAGTTCAACATCTTATCTACACTGTGCTGAAACGCTCAATTGTATACTACTTCTCTAGAGTAAATAAACACTTTTTATCCAGCATTCATTCATAAACATAAGCGTACAGCATTCCACAGACTAACAGGAAATGAAGTGTTTGCTCTTTCTCGAATTTAACACCTTGGCTTATTAACAGTAATTCTTTTATCACGTAATGTCAGTAGTTTAAATTTCAGTTCCGAGTAATTAAATGTATATGTACATACATACACACCAACCACTTTGAACTCTCTAGAGTAAATAGAGATTACGAACCATTCATAACCAAAGATATAATGTGTCCAGACACATTCTGCCAAGGCAGCAGGAAATTTATTGTTTCCTCTCGCTCGAATTGGATTACTCAAGGTAATTCTTTTATCACGTCATGTCAAACATTTACGTTACAGTTCTGAGTAATTACAAATATACGTACACTCATACATGCCAACCAATAATGATATTCATACAGTACTTACGTCGCGATTTATTGTTATAATACAGGTAATAGTGCTTTATTTATTTGTATTAGAAAAACTATTTGAGTTAAAATTATGGGGATTTCATGGTTATGTTAGATACATTACTCTTACCTACCACATGAAATCTGAATTTTTGTCTTAGCGGGAATAGTATTTCATAGAGATTGATTAGGTTGGCACTGGTCACACACCACTTAGCGGGAATGTAATCGACAACACCGCGGGACTCCGATTGGTTGCTCACCTAGTAGCGCACAAGGCCAAACACTTTCCCATTTGAAAAACCTAATAATAAATCTATAATAAATACTATTCGCGCTAAGACAAAATTTCAGATTTTGCAGTAACTTCATGAGGAAAGTAAGAGTAATGTACTGTAGACCCATAACAAGAAGGCAAGCTGGAGGAGTGTGTAGCGTAAGCACTTTTGCTGTCCCAAAGGTGTTAATGTTTGCCTTCCCAGTATGACAAGGATGCCAGATTCGTTTAAAATACACAGTGTTGTCACATAGCAAACCCATGTATAATACCTATCACTACAATTACTGCAAGAAATAGATCTGGCAGTATAGGTGACTCATATGCACTCTCATACACTCATTTTCTAGTAAACAGATCCAGTGACAGAGCAGATAAACAGTTCAAGCCCGTCCCCCATTCACACGTCTCTTTCTTTTTTTGTAACAGGTGTACAGTATTTAACATAACCGTAAAAAAACCCACATTTTTAGCTCAAATAATTTTCCTAATACAAATAAATAGATACCATTATATTATAATAATGCATTGCGACGTAAGTACTGTAATGAATATCATTATTGGTTGGCATGTATGCGTGAACGTATATTTGTAATTACTCAGAACTAAAACATTAACATTTGACATGACGTGATAAAAGAAATACGTAGTTTGAATAAGCCAAGGTGTTTGTTAAATTTGATGAGAGGAAACAATACACTCCCTGCTGGTCTGGAACAACGTGTCTGGTCACATTATGCCTTTGTTTATCAATGGTTCGTAATCGCTATTTACTCTAGAGAGTTCAAAGCAGTATTATTCAGTTACTCTTCCATGAAGAATGTGTATCAGCTGGATCAATGAGACACCATCCAACTTCCCCCTTACTACTGCTAGAACACTCCAAATGAGTTAATCATCATCATCTTCTTCTTCTTCTTCTTCTTCTTCTTCACTCCAAGGGCTAGGCAATGCTCCCTGTTCCGGCTTAAAACATGTTTGACCATCGTTTTCGTGGTCTTCCCGGATGATTCTTTCCTCTAGGTTTATACTTTATAACTCTTCTTGGGATCCTATCTCTCGGCATTCTCTCAATATGCTCTCTCCATTCACTTCTATAATTTATTATTTTTCTTCTATGGAACTTATTACTAAATCTTCTCTTATTTTTTCATTTGGGATTTTATCTAAAAGAGTACATCCCTTTACTGCTCTTAAAAATCTCATTTTGGCAGCCTTTATCTTGTTTTTGTCTCCTTTGTTTAATGTCCATGTTTCAGAACCAAAAAGAAAAGCAGGCACAGCCATTGCTTTATAAAATTTCATCCGCATTTGTTTTCTGGTTTTAGGTTTTTGGGCTTCTATTTATTATGCCGCATATTTGTTGAAACATTGGTAATTTATTTTTAAAATGATTTTCATATTTATAACTGACATATGTCCCCAAATATTTAAAACCCGTAACTTGCTCTAAGATAATATCATCACTTACAATTTTGGTTCTAACAGTGTCTTTACCTCGAAACGCCATTGTTTTTGTTTTATTTGTGGAAATTTTGAAATTATAATTTTTACATAACTTCTGTAAAATATATACTGCTCTTTGCAGTTGGTCTTCAGTTTTACTTATAATTATTTGGTCATCCGCAAATAGCATCGTCTTAAGAGTAAAATTTGGTGCAAGATGAATGCCTCCGTTAATCTTAAACATCCAATCTCTAATCAGATCATCTATATAAATTATAAATAAGATAGGAGACAAACTGCAACCCTGTCTCAAACCTTGATTTGTATGTATCCATTTACTATACATTCCATTTCCAATATGTATGCTGATTGTTGTATCCTTATATATAGATTTTAGAACTTTAATGAGATGCATTGGGTAGCCTCTTCGAGTCATGATTTCCCACAATTTTTTCCTATTTACACGTCAAACGCTTTTTCATAATATATAAAAGCTATATGTGTTTCCAGATTAAATTCTCTTCTTTTTTGTATTATCTGTTTAACTGTAAACGTAGCATCTTTACAGGATATTCCTTTTCTAAAACCATTTGGTTTTCTAAAAGTAGAACATCTGTAATGGTCTGTAACCTTTTACTTAAGGTTCTTGCATATAATTAATATCCTGTGTTTAAAATACTTATTCCCCTATAATTCTCACATCTGTTTCGAGCACCTTTCTTAAAAATAGATATAATTCGAGCATATGTTCAGAATATTGAGATGATGAGATGACATCCATTCCAACAACTACTAATTAAATTCAAAATTCTTTGATTTAGTATCGGTTCACCATATTTCAATAATTCTGCATCTATTGCATCTTCTCCTGTGGTCTTCCTATTCTTCATTTCTCTTAATGCCGTTTCTAATTCTTCTATAGTGATTGGATCTACATTTCCGCCTATAATGTCATCATTTTCTTCTTCTTCCAAAGAGTTATTATACCTTAAATCTCTGGAATGTATAATCCATTGTTCTTCTCCAATTACATTTATATTAAATGAGTTAATATGGGCTCAAATTATGTTGCAAACAGAAATAATATTTTAAGCTGACTGACGTTGAACGACTTGTTTACAAGAAACAGAACAAGACTGGGAAAACTGCGTGAGACATCAGATAAACTACAAGAAGACGACTTTTGTAAAGAAATAGCACGGAACAAGATTTTGGAACCTATCGTCATAAATTTGCAGTACTCAGACGTTGAAGACAATGACAATGACGAATTATCTCTTAACGTAAGTAACGTTCACAGCTATACGGATGCACCAATGTTATTTTCGTTAGATTAGAGAAATAAGTAATTCATAAACTATAATTAATTTTAAACTGAATATTTAAACCATATGAGTAATTAGTATCTAGGAGTTATTTTATACAGACGTCTGACGTTTCAAAATCATCTTGATTATATAGCCAGGAAGGCTAGTAAACTTCTTACCGCACTGACTGCTTTAACGAGACCAACATGGGTCCTAGACTCTTCTTTATTGAAGTTAATATATATATATATATATATATATATATATATAAAGTGGCAGTTGAACCTATGGTTCTCTATTGTGACGGAGCATTGCAAAGTATTTTTCAGAAGAGATGGGCACAAACTAAATTATTACAGATACAGCGTGGACACATCTTAAGAATCATCCGAGGATACCGCACCATCTCCACTCCAGCAGCGCTCATTATTGCTAATATTGAACCCATGTTCCTTACTGGTGTATATAAGGCAAATATCTACAACATTATACACAACATATTTCACAACTGCAACTTGAACAACCAGCTAAACAAGCTTCTCATCCAGCCACCTGTGTCTCTAGTCTCCTTGAAGATTGTGCAGCAGAATATCACCAGTACTCCATTTACACAGATGGCTCTCGGATAGCTGAAGGGCTTAGGAAAAATGCTAAAGTAGGATGTGCTCCATAGAATGCCATTCTTCCATGTTCAGACTTGCCAAGGAGTGTTCAGTTTTTCAAGCTGAATTATTAGCAATCCGTGAAGCAGTGAAATGGTGCAACAACTTACAATGTACCGCTCGCCTTTACAGTGACTCACAAGTAGCAATTGCAGCTTTGAAAGATACCAAAAACAGCAGTCCTATTGCAGCTGAAATAAGAAGTCAATTATTATGTGGTTATCATCTGTGTATTAAATGGGTCAGAGGACACGTAGGGATTGCCGGAAATGAACGTGCAGATGAGCTAGCAAAGAGAGCTGCGACTTCAGATCTTCCAGGGACTTACACTCTATGCCCCATTTCTTATGTGAGACAAACATTAAAGGAGATTATCATCAACGACTGGAATGAATACTGGTTAAAAAGTGATTGTGGTGCTTTGATTAAAGATTTATATTTCCCAACAGTTTCTGACAGACATAAATGTAAATTCGTTAATCCTAACTATGTTGTCACTCAATTCTTAACTGGACATGGCAAATTTTCAGCTTACTTATTTCGATTCAAAATCAAATCCACATCTAATGGTATTTGTGGAAATCATCTTCAAACTGTCCCTCACATTTTATTTGATTGCCCGTTTTTCTGTTTTGAAAGATACGAACTTGAATTATTGCTTCAATCCTTAGGTTATACTTTCTCAAAACCACTTACACATATTCTGATAAATTACAAAACTTATCAATATTTCATGGCTTTCTTAAACAAAATATTTCTTAAGCTAAATGATTCATCTTGATGTTTACTGTTTGTCAGCTTGATAACAAACGTGTTATGTTTTTTTTTTTAAATTGTATTATATTCATAAATTTGTAAACTATATTCCTAATATACCTTTGGGTAAAATAGGAATTAAAAATTGGATAATAAATAATTACATATATCCACGTTGTAATTGTGATTTCAACAACTGTATTATTATAAAACTTTTGAAAATTCAGTTTGCGTTCCCTTAGGTCTAGTGCCAAGAAGAGTCGCAAGTGTGCGAGAGAGAGAGAGAGAGAGAGAGGGGGGGGGAATATAAAAGGAGTAGGGGTAACGAGGTGGCAACGGTGAGGGCTCTAACACATCTTATTCGCCACAGGTTAGAACTCTTCCCATTTGAAATACATAATAGTCTTGTATTACACGAAAATAAAGCAATTACTATTTACGCTTTCCTTTTAGTAGATATGTTCTAAAACAAAAAAGAAGTCCAATGAATTCATTCACTTAATTTTACCGAATCACAGTTGCAGAAACTGTTCTCACAAAACTTTATTCTAATTCCTTTGCAAATAAATACCAGTTGAAAATAAAGACTTAAGTCCATCAAGACAAACATGGACAGACAATATCGCTCAATACGTGAAGTAGATGATGAAGCAGATATTTTTCTACACTTAAGGGATGCAAATAGATTCGTTTAATGTCCTCCAAGTTGTGCTGTGTGGTGAAATCAATCGGCTCAGTAAACTCAATTTAGGAATTCCTGATCTACCGGTATGAATGGACCCACCACACGGAACTAATGCTTATGGACATTAGAATAGACTCGCATGGCACAATGCCTAAGCTTTGTTTGATGCAAATCAGTTGTGTTGTGGCAGCAGTACAGGCAGTAGTTATTCACTTGTCACCCGTGATGTCCGGGCGCTGGACGCTGTGATTGTTTCCGCAAGAGCAGTTCCAATGAACACGATTCTTTGGGGTGCTGACAATTTTCCAGAACTCAAAGAGGTTTTGAACCTTTTAGCATATCTTATATCGGAATAAAGAATTGCAGGTGCAAGTTTTGGTAGATGCATACACCACAGTGGCGAGAAGTGACTCTCAAAGCGAGTGAATCACCAAATAACAATTTTCGTTAAAATAAGAGACAATAGTGACTCAAAGAACTAAGGCTAATCCTCAGTACTTTTTCTATTGTACAGTCACACGTAGGTCGAGTAGCGATGCGTGAATTTCAAAGTGAGGGAAGCTCCAAATAATAATTTTCGTTAAAATAAGAGAGAATAATGACTCCAAGAACTAAGGCTAATCTTTAGTACTCTTTCTGTTGTACAGTCATACGTAGGTCCTAGGTCCAACGACGAGGCGTGATTCTCAAAGCGAGAGAAGCTCCAATAATAATTTTCATTAAAATAAAAGAGAATAATGACTCAAAGAACTAAGGCTACTCTTCAGTACTCTTTCTAATGTACAGTCACACATACATCCAGTGACGAGGCATGATTCTCAAAGCGAGCTAAGCTCCAAATAATAATTTTCATTAAAATAAGACAGAATAATGGCTTAAATAACTAAGGCTAACCTTCAGCACTCTATCTATTGTACAGGTAAATGTAGGTTCAGTAGCGAGTCGTGACTTTCAAAGTAAGGGAAGCTCCAAGTAATAATTTTCATAAAACTAAGAGAGAATATTGACTCAAAGAACTATGACTACTCTTCAGTACTCTTTCTGTTGTAGTCACACGCAGGTCCAGTAGCAAGACGTGACTTTCTCAGTGAGGGAAGCTCCAAATAATAATATTCATAAAAATAAGAGAGAATAATGACTCAAAGAACTAAGGCTAATCTTCAGTACTCTTTCTATTGTACAGGTAAATGTAGGTCCAGTAGCGAGTGGAGACTTTCAAAGTAAGGGAAGCTCCAAGTATTAATTTTCATAAAACTAAGAGACAATATTGACTCAAAGAACTATGACTCTCTTCATTACGCTTTCTACTGTACAACCGGACGTAGGCACTTCTTGCATTGCAAGACTTCTCACACAAAAGCAGACATATTCCTACCTTCCCCCTTCACTCAGATATACCAATTCTACCTAAAACTGGCTCACACAGCAAGAACTGTTAGCCTAAGATGGAGAAAGTATATAATTCCCAAACTTCTAATACCTTAAAGCGGCCAAGAATTGCCTATTTGTCCCCACTAAATACTGATCTACTTAAAACGCTAAAGCTATTGAAATATGCTTACTGACCAGCAACGCATAGAAGGTCCCTGAAAGGAATGTGCTCCCTTACACAGTGGGACAAGGACCTCGAATAGGGAACGCATGCTACACAAGAAGCAGAACCTTTAAAAACATGTGTCCTATTCGCTCTGAACACTAAAACCGAGAAGATTCATTCACAAAAGTAGAAACGGCCAGAATATTTTGAATGGTCTGCAGCTATACTGACATGTGGTGTCATAAACCTGTCCAGGGAGTGTGGGGGAACTTTCTGCAATTCCCCTGCGTCTCAGGCCTCGGAGACTTTCTCTCCTGAGAGAAAACGATACATTTTAATTATATACAGGCTTACAACAATAAAAGTGCATTTGAAATTTTTAACAGCTAATTACATCCTAAGAGTTCTAAATTTCTGGAAAAATACTTGACAGTCGTGTCTGAAGAGAATCGTGTGGTGGCCTTTTGACTTCGTCATCTTTTAGCTTGCCTCTTGTGATGGAGTTCCGCAGAATCCCTATACAAAGACCAACAGTAATCCGCAAGGATTACTTTATTCCAACGGCCCTGATATCTTTGTTCCATAACAGAAATGTCCTGATGGAATCTCTCCCCATGTTCATCACTAGCAGCTCCACAACTAGGAGGGAAAAAGTCTAGGTGGGAGTGGAGAAAATGGATCTTAAGGGACATGTTGCATCCAAGGTTACGGTATTTTTGCAGCAGCAGTCACCAAACGCTTGTAGTTGTCATCTCTTTTGTTGCCTAAAAATCCTGAACAACACCCTTGAAGGCTTCCCAAGCTTCCTTTTCTTTCCCTTCCAAAATTTGTTCAAATGCAGGATCCTTTGCAAGTTCTCTTATTTGTGGTCCGACAAAAATGCCTACCTTAACTTTTGCATCACTTAATTTCAAACATTTCTCTCTGATTGTGTTTTTATATTTGACAGCTGTGCCAACTCCCCCCCTAAAAATCCCCTAAATTTAAAATCTTCACTCTAAAAATAATGAAATGTCACTTTATCTTCGAAACAAGAGCTAATCTATCATTTTATGGTGATTTTTTAATTCCGCAGATAGAAATACATGTAAATTCACTATTTTCAAGCCCGAAACATTTTGATTGTTGCTCAGCGTTATCTTCAGAACCGCCGTTGTTCGCGAATAAATTTTGAAAATGTATTCAGAGCAAATCAAACATTGGAAATTAATTGTTCTTTCACACTAGCCGTGTGTAGGACGCACTATGAAAGGGTAGAGGCAGAATGAAAAATTCAATGCCATAGCCGGGATTTGAACCACGGATCTTCTGGTTTCCGTCCAGCTGCTCTAACCATTTGAGCTACTATGGCCAACGTGCCAACATGGCATTAAATTCTCCAACTGAGGCGTGTTTCTCCCGGTAAACCTCTAGGAGTTCTCATATACACATGAGACAACTACCCTAATGGCGACTTACTATGCTGTAAGTACTTTAAGACCCGGACTTTATAGTTCGGACCACTATTAGGTCAATCAATGGAAATTAATTGTTCTTTCACACAAGACGTGTGTAGGAGGCACTATGAAAGGGTAGAACCAGAATAAAAAATTCAGAAAATCCGTGGTTCAAATCCCGGCTATGGCATTGAATTTTTCATTCTGGCTCCACCCTTTCAAATCAAATAATGTTTGGTATTAATTTTCTTTTTTTTTTTTTCCTTCTTTTTTTTTCTTCTAAAATTCTTGGAGAAGCGGTGCTTCCAGCACCTCATTGCACGAATCGCCAGTAGTATACCGGTATGTTAAATCATTGCTGAGTTACACGTTTACACGTTAAAACACAAATTCAAACTATGTGTATATGCATGCATTTGACCTTCTTTACTCAGTATTGCAACACTTATTTTGCGATAAATGGCAAAATTTCTTGTTTCTGCACAACTTCAGTCCTCAAGTCTCAGAACGTACAAACAAATACTATTTCAAACCATAATTTAAATTTATTAGGACCCTACTGCTTTGTACTGAGCAAACAAAAACGCATCATTACTTCAAAATGAGTAGGTTTTGATTTAAGTAATTCAGTAGGCTTTTTCAATATGTGGCTTTGGGTTGAAAAATAAAGACAAAACCTAAGCTAATAAGGACAATAATGCTTACTTCATTGCAAAATATTCCTGAAAATAATTATTCGTGGCACAACTTACATAAAGAGAAAGAATTGAAATATTAATGATGATCATACATGGTGATAGGAGGGGGATCCAAGAAGAGGTTTCTGTCTTGTTTAATGAAATACATCAATAATGAAGGAGTTCCCTTTCTACGGTAAGCAAAATATTGAAAAAAAATTCAATGAAACTCTAAGTGTTAAAATAAGGCAACGTCTGGAAGGCCAAAACGAGATACAGATGGCGCTAAAGCTCTTGATGTTTTATTATCAGTGGAAGAAAACCCACATTTATCTACTTGTCAGCACATTATGGAAGGCAGGTGGTCAAATATGAGGGCTGTTCAATAAAGAATGACCATATTTTTTTACGCTCATAACTTTTCGCACTAAAATTCAATCTTATTATATTCTGTAAGCTTAATGGGAATCAAACAAGCCGTAGTAGTTTCATTATTGGTACTCCTGGTTCCCGCTTGTGAGAACCAGGTAAGTTCAGACATATTCAGTACCGCCTACCGGTGCAGTAGAGGTAACACGCGAGGAAGAATATGCTGGTTTGAAACTCTGCTTTCGTCCCAATAAATCCTTAGTTGAGGCCTATAAAATGTTACAAGAGGCCTATGGAGAGTCCATTCTTCCCTACAGCACAGCTCGAAGGTGGTTTAAAATATTTAAAGAGGGGAGACAATCAATTTCAAAGGAAGCTGGACCCGGTGCTTCAGTTACTGCGGTTACGAAAGAAAACATCAACACTGCTGCTGCCATTGTGAGAGAGGATCGACGAATTACCTTAAGATTACTTTCTGAAATACTGAACATTTCATTGGGTGCCACCCACACGTTGGTGACAGAAACATTACACATGAGACGTGTTTGTGCGCGATGGGTTCCAAGACTATAGATGCCCGAACAAAAAAACATTCACATACAGGTCTACGCGCAGTTAAAGTTTATGTTAGAGGAAGACCCGGAGTTTCTTACAAACGTAATCACTGCTAATGAAACTTGGCTACATCATTTTGTTCCTGAGAGCAAACAGCAAAGCTCAGTGTGGAAATCTCCTTCATCACTAACCCCCAAAAAATCAAAAGTGGTTGCTTCTAATGGGAAAGTGATGGTCATCTCATTCTTTGATATTCATGGAATGGTTTATCAGCATGTTGTACCTGCACACACATCAGTAACTGGACAATACTACAGGGATGTCCTGAAAACATTGCGTGTCTATATCAGGTGCAAAAGACCATATTTGTGTGAAGCCGGCTGGATGTTGCAACACGATAATGTGCGCCGCATATTGCCAATGTTGTTGCTGAATATCTTGCAAAAGTAGATGTGAAGGGCATCCCTAAATTCCGGATTTAGCCCCATGTGACTTTGTTATATTCACCAGCTTGAAGAAACGTCTTCGTGGGAGGCGTTATCCATTATGAGAAGCAGTGGTGAAGGCTGCGGAGGCTATTTTGAAGGATGTCTCAAAAATGGTTTCCAGCATGTCTTTGAAGACTGGCAGAAACACTGGGACAAGTGCATAGCATTCAGGGGAGACTATTTTGAGAAGGACCGTCAAAATTATGAAGATTAGTAAATATAAGTTTCGTTGTCAAAAAAAAATGTGATCATACTTTATTGAACAGTCCTCGAAAATTCCATTTTTTTTTTTTTTTTTTTTTTTTTGTAATTTAGCTCCTCTAAGATAAAATCACATCGGACGATGAATAAAATGGGTGAAATGATGCTCTAATGAGTCCGGGTTCCATGGAGCTTAGAGCTATCCGACATTCGTCTTTCTGGATAAGGGAAACCCCGGGAAAAACCTTATCCAGCTAACTCAGCCTAAACGAGATTCGAACTCGGGACCTATTAAACGTGAGGCAGATACGCTACCATTTACGCTAGCGAGGCGGGCTCTATCTGTCATGAAAACGTTTTAAAATATGTTGCAGAATCATTTTTGAAGAAATAAAATATTCAACAACAAATGCCACGTAACGGGAAGTTTGAAGCTGGATATCTGTTATAAACTAAGGTATAAATTTGTTATGAACTAAGATATAGTCGCCTAATCTCTTTTAATTATTTAAAACAAAACACGCCGTCCTTTTTCCTAAACTCTTATTTTCGACTCAGGAAGCTTCAAAATATGGTAAATGTACTTTGAGTTGTTTTTGGGTGGAATGCAATACCATCTCCAAGTGTAAAGGAAAAATAAACATTTAAAAATTCAGTAGAATATTCTGGTTCTTGGAAAATACACACATCGGTCCCCTAAAGGCAAGGCCAATGTTAGCTAAGGTCTTAGCGCACTGGACAACCATGGGAAACTGTTGGCTCAGGGATAAGTTTAGTTCATTCTGTTAATTGCACTGGTCAGTTCTATGTTCGGGATGACCACCTCAGGAATTAAATTATACCTTCACAATAACAAGATTAGAGATCTCTCTCAGCCTTTCTTTGTCCTCCAAACGTGTGGAAAGGCCTTTACTGCTGACGTGAGTTATTGAAGACAAACGTAGCTCCATCAAGACTGGCACACTGGAGAGAAGGTGAATTTACAAACTTCCACATTTCTTCCTGGTCTTTGTTTCTTAATTTATATCATTAATAAATTAATAATAAAATAGCCGACATTTTTATGTGAGTTTTGTACATACATATAACTTCACTGAGTTTGGGCAACTTCAAATGTGACTGGGGTACAGTTTTTTTTTTTTTTTTTTTTTTTTTTTTTTTTTTTTTTTTTTTTTTTTTTTTTAGAAAAGAGACGTTTTAAGGCCCGCCTCTGTAGCGCAGGTGGTAGCACCTCTGCCTCGCGTTCAAGGGCTCAGAGTTCAGACTTCGGTTTAACTGGACAAGATTTTCCTGGGGATTCTTGAAGTCTCGATTAAACATTTATCGTTCAGTAACATTGCACATGAAGTCCATCACTGCACTAATAAGAATGCCACGCGACTATAAACAGAATCAATCGCTTTAGTTAGCTCTGCCAAGCTGGTTCTTGAGAGTAGCTGGAACGAGAGGGAGGATAAATTCACTCTTATAGTGCCTTCCTTCCCGCCCCTGGGTTAGAGGGATGTAGACCATGTAAGTAGCAATTAATTTCCGTGACTATCATTTGTTCAAATGGAAAGAGTTTTGGAATGCGGCCACTCAGACGCGTTAGCGAGTTCAGCGTTGCCCCCACTCTTTTCATACCCCTTCCACCCTCCCTTCCTCTCTTTTTCTCTTTATATATTTATTTATTTGTCCTAGACCATGCAAATCTCCTTGGCGCTGCACGCTAAGAAACCCAAACTGAATTTCACAAACCTTTATAATAATGCAATTGTTGAAATCGGAACTGCAACTGGGTATTCACATATTATGCACATGCTTTAAATGCTTTAATAGTTTACAAATTACCTATTTTCTAGGCTCCAAAAACCTTGTCACGTGCTGTTTCCCTCCAAAAGTTTATCTGCAGGTTTCACGTAGTTTTCCCAGTCTTGTATTCTTCGTCGGTTTCTTCGCGAATAAGTCGTTCAACGCCAGTTAGTTGAAAGCATTATTTCTGTTTGTAACATAATGTGAGCCCGCATTGACTCAACTGCATTGTATTGGCATCAGTAAGAAGGAAGGCAGATTACCTAGTGTCTCATTTCAATTGCAAGTTGATCCAACTGAAACACTTTTTCCGTGATTTTTAAACAGAATAATATTTATTTGATCTCTTTAGAATAAATAGAGATTATGAAGCTTTCATAAACAAACATATAATGTGACAACTCACGTTCTGTAGATGCAGCATTCTAGAGGCCAGCAGGAAGTGTACTGCTTGCTCTCTCTCTCGAATTTAACAAACACCTTGGTTTATTCTAAGTAATTCTTTTATCACGTCATCTCAAACGTTTATATTTCAGTTCTAGGTAATTAAAAATAAAATTACACAAATACATGTCAATCAATAATGATGTTCATTATAGGCTTACGTCGCGATACATCGTTATAATATATTGGTATTTTATTTATTTGTATTAGGAATACTATTTGAGTTAAAAATACAAGATTTTCATATTATGTTAGAAACATTACTCTCTATCTTCCTCGGGCATCACGTTTTGCGAAATTTGAATTTTTGCCTTAGCGCAAATAGTATTTATTAGAGATGGATTATTTTGGCCCTCGTCACAGCCCACTTAAACGGAATTCAATATGACAACACCGCAGGAAAGTGATATTCAAGGACAAACATTACCCCATTAGAAAGTCACATTAGCACGCTGCATATTATTTATATTTATACTTATATCGAATTGAGCCGACCGCTCGTTACTTTGCCGACCGGATTCTCGAGGAGCGTGTCACCGTGTTCCCTCTTTTTGGACGCTTGCTGGCGCTGAGGTGCTTGAGCCGAGTTTTGCTCATGTGTGGCTAGGTACCCTTAAGTTAGTTCGGCATAAGTGGGCTCCGGCGGCATGTGTGAGTGGTCCTTTTCTACCATGGTATAATTTTGTATAAATGTACTTCTTGTTTCTGGCTTGGCGTCTGTGCTCATAAAGTTGAACGGTTGTGGATTTAATATCCGAGTGACTAAACTCCTGGTTAAGGAAGGGATAAAGAGATATATTTATATCAGCCTGTATTTTTTATTAATTTACGTCCTCCAATGTTAAGTCATATCGGACGATGAATGGAACGGGTGCTATGACGCTCAAATGAGCCCAGGGGCCACAGAGCTTAAAGTTAACCGACATTCGTCCTGCAGGATAAGGGAAAAACCCGGAAAAACCTTATCCAGGTAACTCAACCTGACCGAACTCGGGACCTCTTGAACGTGAGGTGGACACGCCACCACCACGCTACCGAGGCGGGCTGTATGTCATTATAGTGTAAAATAAATAATTCTTAGAGCAGATCCACAAATTTTTATTCAGGCATTTCTGAAAGGGACACTCCTTTGCATAGTGTTTGGTGTTGCCGCATACCTTCCCAATTTTCTCTATTGGGACCTCGTTATCTACCTGTTTTCTTGTTCAACAGTTTAAGTTTGCTCCTTTACTTCTGATCAGGATCGGCGCAGAATAAATACGTCTTGTAAGACCTGTAGCTTTCCTGGCGACGAATACGTTCACTTTCTTATCGGGCAGCCAGCCAGGTGAAAAGATGATTAGATATCGACGTTTCGGGAGTGTGCATCTCTCCCATCATCAGGATATTTATAAAATGTTATAACCACAAATGAATACTGCGTATAACACCAATATAAACAAAGATAAAAGACTATCAAAATTCGTATTACTGAAGAAAGGACTTTTCAGTAAATTAAACTATAGTAAATTGTAAATATAGTAAATTGACCATAGAGCCAGTTTTCGGGAGACGAACGTCTTGGCAATATCAACAGTTACTGTGAGGGGAGAATTAAGGAGGGTTTGACGATTTCCTCTGAAAGGAGCACGCTTAATCGTGATACTGGATGTCAGTTCAGCTCCTCTTGAAAGCCTTCCTTAAAAATAGAAATCCGTCTACTTTAGAAGCAAAGATCAATACAGCTTGATAATCAAGTTAAGTAGTTACGTTTCTTTGACACAATTTTCTATACTTACGCCATCTCCTGACCTGGCATTTAATTTACTGAAACCAGTCTTTGTTTCAGTAATGCGAATTTTGATAGTGTTTTGTCTTTGTTTATATTGGTGTTATATCCATTGTTTCGTTTGTGGTTATAACATTTTATAAATATCCTGATAAAAGGAGCGATGCGTACTCCCAAATCGTCTTTTCAACTGGCTTGTTGCCCGAGAAGAAAGTGAGAAAATACGTCTCTTTTAGTGTTGAAAAACTCTTATTAAAAGTTGCGATAGCCGTGTTTTGTCATTGCAAACGTATGTGGCTGCGGAGTGATATAAACCAGTGATTTGTAACTGTCTCCTTTATTCACCTGGTGAACCAAATGAAGGTAGATAGATTATACAACAGGAGGGGGAAGGCATTATACACTGCGCCTATAGCCAGGCTATTATATATGAAACCCGGTAGGAAGGAGGGAGGAAATGGGAGTTCAAGTTAAGCACGTCAGCTATGGTTGTCTCATATGAGCTTATTCAGACATTCTTTAGACTTCTTTTATCTTCTCGTGCTCCATAACAGGTAAAAAAACTGTTCACATATATCTTACAAGGGAGTGATGTTTTTATTTCTTTGCACTGCGCCAGGAAAATTTGCGAAATGGAACATGTCAGAGGCAAATGTCTGGACTTCATCAAAAGGTCTTCCAGCCCCGCTGACATTATCGCCGCCTCAAACACACAAGAAGCCGGATGTCATCATTCATCTAGCGAATTTTTTTTTTCTCTCTCTCCCCTCGGTTGACGTATCTGTTAAGCTTTTGCCCCAATATCCATCTTCTCTTTACTCCCGTTTTGGGCGATCATTCGAATGCCAGACCGTCATTAAAACACCGTCAGTCACTCACCGAAATATGGAGTTTTATTACGTACTCACAGTAACTAGTGCAAGTATTGTATTCCATCCAAACGAGATGACAACGGAAATGCATATTTCACCACTCTCGAAATAAAATCAAATAGAAAAGGCTCAAAGGGTGACTATGTGAATAACGTAATTCTACAGCAATATTCGGTCAAATACACAACTTAGTTAAATTAATTGCGAGTCGATTAATGACATTAAACAACACTTTTAAATTTTCCCGGAACTAGTTTCAGAGGCCTTCCCTCTATCTTCAGCCGGACATCGACTGGTTCTCATTGGTGTAGCTGGCAATATTTTGTCATCGGTCTCCTCTGGTGGCGGTTCGAGGAACTTGCTGAACAAATCTTTCTGGGGATGTCGAAATTGAGTACTTTGTTCCTATTTTTTGAAATAAAGATTTGTTCCCATGTGGACAGTTCTTGTTTTCCTGCTTATGTTTTAGTAATTTTGGTTCTGGATTTATGTTGTGGTTTTTTCCCCCAAAAATGCGTGGCAACTGCTGATTTTTCTAATTGTTTGTATTTTATGTTCCTAAAGTGTTCCTTTGCTCTTGTTTCTAAATTTCTTTTGGTTTTTCCAATATAAATTTGACTACAGTCCTTGCATTCAATTTTATATATATTTTTTGTTAGATGGAATGGCATCTTTGATGGTTGAGCAAATAAAGTTTTTTAAGGAGTAATGGTTCACTGGAGCTAGTTGAATGTTTTGTTTTTTAAAGACACAGACAGACAACTACATAAAAGCTAATGGCTACAATCCAAGATCCTCCAAACAGGCAATCTTTAATAGTTTAGCACACAGACTGGTCAACATCCCTCTCACAGCAGAAGAATACAAAATAGAATACAACAAAATTATTGAAATAGCACAGAAAAATGACTTTCCCAAATCACTAGTAGACAAAGAAGTGAACTTAGCAAATAAGAAGAAACTACTAAAGGAAACCACAACCCTCTCAGCTACAGAAACTAAAATGATCAAAAAATTCACTTACCATCCATGGGCCTTTGATAAATTCAAAAAAGACTTCAAAAAACAAAACATTTAACTAGCTCCAGTGAACCATTACTCCTTAAAAAACCTAATTTGCTCAAACATCAAAGATGCCATTCCATCTAACAAAAAATCTGGTATATATCAAATTGACTGCTGTGACTGTAGTCAAATTTATATTGGAAAAACCAAAAGAAATTTAGAAACAAGAGCAAAGGAACACTTTAGGAACATAAAATACAAACAATTAGAAAAATCAGCAGCTGCCAAGCATTTTTGGGAAAAAAACCACAACATAAATCCAGAACCAAAATTACTAAAACATACAACAGGAAAACAAGAACTGTCCACAAGGGAACAAATCTTTATTTCAAAAAATAGGAACAAATTATTCAATTTCGACATCCCCCAGAAAGATTTGTTCAGCAAGTTCCTCGAACCGCCACCAGAGGAGACCGATGACAAAATATTGCCAGCTACACCAACGAGAACCAGTCGATGTCCGGCTGAAGATACAGGGAAGGCCTCTGAAACTAGTTCCGGGAAAATTTAAAAGTAAGTGTTGTTTAGAGTCATTAATCGACTCCCAATTAATTTAATTTATACAACAACACTGTTTTCAACACTTCCATGAAAGGATTTACACAACTTAGTACTTAACTCCAATGTTTTATCTAATGTCTTACAAGTTCTCACTATCCCTTAAGCCTCAGGCATTCCTGTATTACTATTGTAATTAATTTGATAGGAGAATAAGAAATTTAATAATAATCTGTACAGTAGAAAACAGAGAAAAATAAAATAATAATACAACTTTACATCTAGTTCCCTATACAAAGATGTACACTGCAACTTTTGTAATTTATTTATGCACTTAATATTTTTGAATACATCATTATTGTACATATATTGCGGTAAAACCGCATACCATAAATTAGTTGGGTTCTAATTGGAGCTTAATTGGAGCTATGAGTTCTCTTGTCCTCAAGTGAATGGTTGCAGGAAATAGATATTTGTGGTAGTCGTTGGCTACTCAGTCGTATTTATAATACTTGGTTTGTGGTAGAATTATTTGATTTAATTCTTGAATCTATGTTGACTTATCGACTTGGACCTATGATCACCTTTCAGACTTCGAAATCTTCGCTTCTGTTCTTAATGCACAGGAACACGTCCTTCCCGTCGTAGTATCAACTTGTAAGTAAATTTTTCTACACGTTCTTCCTATCGTAGTATCAACTTGTAAGTAAAGTTTTTCTACACGTTCTTCCTGTCGTAGTATCAACTTGTAAGTAAAGTTTTTCTACATGTTCTTCCTGTCGTAGTATCAACTTGCAAGTAAAGTTTTTCTACAAGTTCTTCCTGTCATAATAACAATTTGTAAGTAAAGTTTTTCTACACGTACTTCTGTCGTAGTATCAACTTTAAAGTAAAGTTTTTCTACACGTTCTTCTGTCGTAGTATCAACTTTAAAGTAAAGTTTTTCTACACGTTCTTCATGTCGTAGTATCAACTTGAAAGTAAAGTTTTTCTGCACGTTCTTCCTGTCGTAGTAACATCTTGTAAGTAAAGCTTTTCTACACGTTCTTCCTGTCGTAGTATCAACCTGTAAGTAAGGTTTTTCTACACGTTCTTCCTGTCATAGTATCAACTTGTAAGTAAGGTTTTTCTACACGTTCTTCCTGGCGTAGTATCAAATTGTAAGTAAAGTTTTTCTCCACGTTCTTCCTGTCGTAGCATCAATTTGAATGTAAAGTTTTTCTACACTTTCTTCCTGTCGTAGTAGCAACTTGTAAGTAAGGTTTTTCTTACTTCACCATTCAGTTCGAAACTTATTCTAACCCCCTCTATAACTTTATCACGTGTCTACTAGCTCACCCCTCTCAAATGTTACATTATTATTGGTTTTTCATTTTATTCCGAATTTTCGCATTGGTTTGCAAAACTCATATGACTCACTGACGTTCCGCCCACCCTGAGTTATGGACCGCCTACCCTGAGTTGTTTGTAACGGTATTAATCGTTACCAAATCAGCGAAGTAAATCTCTTTAGCGTTCATGCTCAACTGCATTTTGAAAGTCCTTTGTCCCAAAACATTCCTAGCTGAAAGAATGCAACAGTCTTCAGACATTGCACTTTAACTAACACAAAGAAGGTAACGGGTCCTTCTTTCCTGTCTCTGCGACGTGTACAGATTTTTACAAGAATATTTTCTCTTTCTTGCACGGATGCTAGTATATATGTTATATTAAATTATATTCTTCCTTTCTTATTCCGTAAGTCAACTGCTATTTTTATCATTCTAATTTCATATTATTATAACAAGATTGTTATATTAGTTTAGCAAAGCATTTCTATTAATTTATCTTCTCATTTAATTATTTGACTTCGATTAATTCACCGCCTCCTAATCACTGCCTGATACTGCGGTTACAATATGCTTTACACTAATCAAATTAAACGAAAATCAAAAACGGATTAAAACATTAATTGCAATAAAATATTGTCACCTAATTATCGGAAAGCCAGACCAACGACAGCTGAGAAGGGACCAGAGGCATAGGGGCCATACCCACTCATCTATCTCAGTCACTAACTGAGGGGTTGATTAGGGAAGTGTCACTTGTCGCTGGCCGCCTCTTCCCCCCTCCCCTGCCGTCTGGAACCTTCGCGGTGATTCACGGAGACGAGACACTTCGAGAAAACGACGATATTCCTATAAAAAGGGCTGCAGTGAGTGAATTGAGTCAGTGCTTGGCAAGCAGCGAAGGAGCGCCGTGTTAGTGAACGGACGAGAAGACTGTGTATGTGTATCGGAGGAGTGTACGTAATTGCGAGAGCAAAAAGGGAACTGTAACGGACGAACTGGTGAATCGTAATTGTGTGCATTACGTAATTTTGTATAATTGGCAAGTGCTCAACTGTAAGTCGGTGGAAATAAAGAACATTTTTGAGTGGTGTAATCGGACTTTTCATTTCACGAACCCACAAAGTCACAATATGTATATAGCCATAAAATAATGCAACCCACTTATACTAAATCAATTTTATTAGTGGCTGGAATCCAGTAACTATATTACTGGTATCCAGCAGTAGTAGTCAGCCTAGAGTTAGTTTATTTATATTCATTTTTTTTTTTTTTTTTTTTTTTTTTACATTTACGTCCTCCAACGTTACCTCATGCCGAACGATGAATGAAATGATGTTCAGATGACTCAAGGACCCATACAGCTTAGAGTTATCAAACATTCGTCTTTTCGGATAAGAGAAAATTCTGAGAAAAGGAAAACTTGATCCAAGTAACTCACCCTGACCGAGTTCCGACCTCGGGAACTTCATATTTTCTCAATACTAAGACCACAAATTTAAGTCCACTAACCGTAGTGTCTTACAATAACTATTATTGCCTCATTTAGTTGCTATTCTAATTTATAACTCCTTTTACTATACGCTTACAGATAATACAAGAGCTGTTCAATAAAGAATGATCATAATGTTTGCGGTCACAATTTTTCGCACTAAAATTCAGCCTTGTCATATTCTGTTAGCTTAATGTGAAACAAACACGACGCAGTAGTTTCATTGTTGGTACTTCTGGATCCCATCTGCGAGAACCAGGCAAGTTCAGACATGTTCAGTATCGCCACCACTGCAATGGAGGTAACACGCGAGGAACAATATGCGGCTTTGAAATTCTGCTTTCGTCTTAACAAATCTTCGGCTGAGGCCTATATAATGCTACAGGAGGCCTATAGAGAGTCTGTTCTTCCCTACAGCACAGCTAGAAGGTGGTTTAAAATTTTTGAAGAGGGGAGACAATTAATTTCAAAGGAAGGTGGAGCCGGTACTCCAGTTACGGCTCCTACGGAAGAAAACAGGACACACTGCTGCTGCTATTGTGAGAGAGAGAGTCGATTAATTCCCGTAAGATCACTTTCTGAAATACTGAACATCTCATTGGGTGCCACCCACACGTTGGTGACAGAAAGATTAAAAGTGTATTAAAAGTGTATGCCTCAAGTAGCACTGAAGCAGCATAGAACCATGGGACAAACGAAACTGCGTAAATATAATTTTTCTTTCAAAGACGTCCGTTCCCCTGTAAAATTATTTATTCTTTCAACATACTCTTAATTGAAGTAGCATAGAACCATGGGACAAGGCTTAAGGCTTTTTATTTCTAACTTATTTGCCTGGTGCCGGTACACTGGGCCCGGCTTACAGGCTCTAAATTTACATGGGTTTATAATTCTGGGTATGGTTTTTTATTGTCTTTGGGGTTTTTCTAAAACCCATACGGCGACCTGTTCTGAGGCCGCCGAGAACCAGTTTTATCTCGTTATTTGTCTCTGTCTATCTTTTTCTTCTTTTCATATTTAGATATTCACACTGTGCTTATCTTGCGCGCGCGCACGCACGCACGCACGCACGCACACGCGCGCACACACACACACACACACACACACACAGACACACACACACACACACACACACACACACCTGGGCATACCACGTACGTCGCAATATCACACGCACTACACTGTACAGGCTTGGCTATGTACAATATTTACAATGATCGCAGTTAGGATGTGCAATTTTAGATATAAAACTTTTTGGATTTGACTTATGTCAGTTACTAATGTCACTCAGTAAAATAAATAAGCTGTCAGTTAATCTTATCTAAGCATTATTGGAACTCTAATAATACTTACATCAGTAACTGCTGATCCTGGGCGTGATTCACTATACTCGTCAACATTTAATAAGGTGATACCTTTTACACTTCCTGTACAAATTAGCAGAACAAATATTAAATTAATCTTCTCCTAATGAGATGTAGTTATTTATTTTTGTCTTGAACTTGCAAATAGAATGCAATGTCAGAGCTATTGCCTAGCGACCAGCTGCTGAAACATTTGACAATCACTTAGGTCTACTGCATTCCCTAACACAAATGTCTTCCTATCAGTTGAACCCACTATAGGGCACCTAATATCTAACGTAACAATAAAATTTAACTTCAGCGAATGTTCTTTCAATTTGACATGAGCTAAATGGATCAATCAAAACCTGTAAAAATAAATGATTTAATTATGAGTAGCGAAAGTAATGTGAGTGAAATTGTTAACATTAAATTTAATATCACAGTATATAAGCTACAATGAGAATGTCTAAATATAGTAAATTATTACCATTATTGCGACAAGCCATTGTTACACGTGCTTCGCCTAAAGATATAATTTGACAATACTCTGATACATATCCTCAGGATTAAAAGTGTTTGCTTTAAGGAGCCCTGAAGTAGCATGAAACCATGGGAAAAACGTACAAAATGTGTAAATATATATTTTATTTCAAAGACGTCTGTTCCTCTGTAGAATTATTTATTCGTTCAACATTCTCTTAATACATAATATAGCTACAAGTTATTTCCAAGCTATTAAACTACAATTAAAATATAAGTCGTATTTAAATAATACACTTAAAATTGATAATAAAGCTTTATAAACAACTACAGAGTTTCTGCTTAGCTACACGATATTACAGGTAGAGCCATCTATGGGCCGAAAGTCGAGGTTGTTAAAATGATACTTGCTGCCGAGCAGTGAATGTAATTGGAAGAAGGTTACTTGTGTAATGGTATATATTTATAATGCTAAGTTAATGTGTTGTATTAAATTACTTTCTTAACGCAATCTTCTACAAAGACTAAACCGTTTGCACAAGTAGCTTCACTGCACATTTCCTTGTATATTCAAAAGAAATACGATGGACTGAAGTGATAGTGAAATGTTTAACAAATAAACCGCCGTATGCCGACTCCTATATAAGGTTTCTATAAGATGAAGAGAACCTCAAATATAAGCTTGGTATTTTGAAGTTTTAAAGGAATCTGTGAATTTAAAGTACCAGAGCTGTTCAAAAAAGAATGATCATAAGTTTTTACGGTCATAATTTTTCGCACTAAAATTCAAACGCCGTATATCCTGTTAGCTTAAAGTGAAAACAATACGCTGCACTGGTTTCATTGTTAGCACTCCTGGTTCCCGCCAGTGATGAGCAGACAAGTTTCGACATGTTCCGTATCGCCTACCACTGCAATGGAGTTAACACGCGAGGAACAATATGCGGCATCAAAATTCTGCTTTCATCTCAATAAATGTTCACTTGCTAGCTATACAATGCTGCAGGAGCCCTAGGGAGAGTCTCTTCTTCCCTACAGCATATTTCGAAGCTGGCTTAAATTTTTTACAGAGGGGAGACAATCAATTTCAAAACAATGTGAACCCGCTGCTCCAGTTACTCTTCTTACGGAAGAAAACATCAACACTGTTGCTACCATTGTGAGAGAGGATCGATGAATTACCTTAAGATCACTTTACGAATTACTGAACATTTCATTGAGTGCCACCCACACATTGGTGATAGAAACATTACACATGACAGGTGTTTGTGCGCGATGGGTTCGAACACTGTTGGTTCTCGATCAAAAGGACATTTTCATTATAGTTGATGTCAGAGGAACACCCGAAGTTTGTTTCAAACCTAATCACTGCTGATGAAACTTGGCTACACCATTTTGATCCTGATAGCAAATAGCAAAGCTCAGTATAGAAATCTCCTTCATCACCAACCTCCAAAAGAGCAAAAGTGTTTGCTTCAGCTGGGAAAGCTATAGTAATCCCATTCTATGATATTTATGAAATGTTTATCAGCATATTGTACCTGCACACACATCAGTAACTGGACAATTCTACAGGGATGTCCCGAAAACATAGCAAGTCCATATCAGGAGCAAGAGACCATATTTCCCTGAGCAGCTGGATGCTGTACCACGATAATGCGCGGCCGGATAATGCCAATGTTGTTGCTGAATATATTGCAAAAATCAAAGTAAAGTGCATCTGTCGCCCTCCCTATCGTCCGTATTTGGCCCCATGTGATTTTTTATATATTCCCTAAGTAAATAAACGTCTTCGTGAGAGGCATTATCCATCATCAGAAGCAGTGGTGAAGGTTGAGAAGGCGATTTTCAATGATCTCTTAAAAATGGTTTCCAGCATGTGTTTGAAGACTGGCAGAAACGCTGGCATCAGTTATCGCATTCAGGGGAGACTATTTTGAGAAGGGCCTTCAAATTATGAGGATGAGTAAAGATACTTTATTAAAAAAATTGTGATCATTCTTTATTGAACAGCCCTCGCATGTGTAGAGAGGATTATTTAAAGGACTACTCAGTCGAAGTTGTACATACACTCTGTCGCTATTGAACAACTCTATTCTTCAAGAGAGACAGAAGCTACATAACGTTCAAAAAGCTTAAGAACATTGGCACTTATATAGTAAAAGCTGATACATGTTTGTGATTTATCAGACTTACGTTCTCTTTGTATCATCGTACATAGCCACACGTAATGGACAAGATCTTATTACATAGGTAAAGTAAATGCCGCTAAAAACATGAAATAACGTCATCATTTCTGTCAAACTCTGACCAAAACAACGACATAAAATCTTCAAAGGGTCTACAAATTGTCTAAAACTTCACTTGGCAACAGAGATACTTCACCTAGTCCGTCCATCTCCAATATACCAATTATTACTTTATTCATATAACGATATTCTGCATCACTCGTTTCGTTAATGGATACCAAAATCTTGTTTCCTTGTACTTTTCCTTCGTATCTTGCTAATGTGTTTATTGTAACATTTTCACAGAGTTCTTTTTAAAAGTTGATTCGTCTGAGATAAGACGTCAAAAATCTGGTTCTAGAAAACTATATAATTTGGGTTTCGCAGTGTCAAAAATAGGGATGTTTACGCAAACTAAGGTTTCACAAAGGTAAGCCTCTGTAAAAATCTGACGACTTATTCTCCTACATGGATACACTTAGTTTCAGTAAACGTTGCGTGGTTGGCAACTCTATGGCACACAGATATTCAGATGTTAGTTTTGTTGTATGTGACGAGCTGTTGTCATGATGTCATATTGTCTATCATTTTAAGAGACATTGCTTTAAAGTACTTTTAACAACCTTGTGTTATAGATTCCTGTATTAATATGTCATAGTCGGACGTCTATCTTCTAATGCTAATATATCGACAGGAATCGTAACTTCTGCTGAACAGGTACAACGTCATTTAAGTTTTCTAGCTTTTTCTGTACCAATGTTCATATATTGTTGTTTTTAATGGGGATTCAGTTTATGTCCTATCCATGAAAACAGAGTTTACCTCATTTTGTTGCAAATATAAAATGTTTTGGATTTGACTTATATCAGTTCCTAATGTCACCCAATTGATCATTGATCAGCTGTCAGTTATCTATGCATTACTCGAACTGTAGTAATACTTACATCAGTAAGTGCTGGTCCTGGGACTGTTTCAAGAAAGTCATCAATATTTAATAAACTGATATCTTTCAAATTTCCTGTACAAAATAAAAGTTGCACTTTTGCTGCATAGCCAAAAGTATTTATTAGCAGATGAAAGATAAAGTATAAAGTCTTGCTACAAAAATATAATCATCTCGTTATAACGTACAACTAAAGCCAATTTAATATTTTACAGAGAGTGGCAAATTCCGAGATATTCCTTGTTATTAGTTTCAATCTGCAAACATTAATTTTTTATAAAATGATATGGAGTTATTTATTTTTGTCCTGGACTTGCAAATAGAATGCAATGTCAGAGCTGTTGCCTAGCAACCAGCTGCTGAGACAATTGACAATCGCTTAGGTCTACTGCATTCCCTAATACAAATGTCTTCCTGTCAGTACAACTCACTATAGAGATCCTAACAACTAAGGTTACAATTAAGTTTAATTTCTGCAAATGTTCTCGTCATTTAACATGAGCTAACTGGATCAATAAACTCCTGTTATGCGGAATTCTTTAATTATGTGTAGCGAAAGTAACGTGGGTGAAATTGTTAACATTAAATTTCATATCACAGTATATGAGCGACAGTGAGAATGTTTAAGCATAGTAAATTATTACAATTATTGCAACAAGCCATTGATAAATGTGCTTCTACTAAAGATATTGTGATTTTGTGGGTTCGCAGAATTAAAAAACCAATTTGCCGAAATTCTAAATGATCTTTATTTCTGTACCAATACACTGTTCAATTGTCACTTAACAACATTACCTCACATATACACGGTCTACCAAGGTCGATGACAACAAACAGCTCTCGTTACACCAGCAACACTCTCAGCTGCTTACCTCACTCTTGTTACACAACTACTACTGTTTGAACTCGTAACTTCCTTAAATACCTCATTCGTAATTCGATATTTCCAAAACAATAGAGAATCCGAAATATTCCAGATGTTTCCAGCAAGTTCCATTTATCGCAGTCTGTTGGTTTCGGTAAGTCTTATCTCAGCTATCTTTGTTGACGGCTATTTGTTTACACTAGCCGCGCCATTGTTAACTGCTTATGCAAGACCTTTATTGCCGTGAAACATAAGCCGTCGTCTGTTTTCTATTTGTGCCGAAACTTTTATGCCTGTTTACCGCGACAATATATTATGAAACCACTCTGACACAGGTCCTCTGTATTAAACCTGTATGCCTCAAGAAAAACTCAGGATTAGCATAGAATCATGGGAAAATCCTACAGAATGTGTAAATATATATTATTTCTTTCAAAGATATCCTTTCTGCTGTACAATTATATATTCGTTCAACAAAACCTTAATGTATTATGTAGCTACAAGTTATGTTCAGATTATTAAACAACAATGAAAACTAAGCCGTATTTAAACAATATACTTACAATTCATAATAAAGCTTTATAAATACCTACAGAGTTTCTGCTAAGTTACACGATATTACAGGTGGAGCCATCTATGGACTGCAAGTCGAGGTTGTTAAAATGACGCTGCTGGGCCGTGAATGTATTGGAAGAAGGTTATTTGTGCAATGGTATATACGTATAACGGTAAGTTAATATCTTGTATTTATATTACTTTCTTAACGTAGTCTTCTACAAGGCCTAAACCGGTTAACGAAGTAGCTTTATTACTCATTTCTTTGTATATACAACAGAAATACGAAAGACTGAAGTGATAGTCAAATGTTTAACAAACATACCACTGTATATATAGATTTCTATGAAATGAAGAAAACCTCAAAAATAAGCTTAATATTTTAAAGATTTAAATCACTTAATAAATTTAAACTAAGAGTAAGAAAGCAGCGGAAACGGTTAACGACGAAGTGGTAAGGTATTACTAATTATGTGTTTTAGCCAAATCTCCTTTACATATGCAGTAAGCTTTTGTCTATTCTTCGTGTTATTAAAGTTAAGTATTTTAAACAAAAAATTATAATGTGATATTTACAAATGCACAGTTTTAGGTGAAGAATTTAAATCTGCATCGTCACATACGTCCCACTGTTATAAATATTGGTATCTTATATATTCGTATATATTAGTATAGATAGAAATAGTCCAAGTATTACTTCTGAACGACGTAGATCTGACTAAAATAAACATAAAGTCATCGAAATTTTGTTATATGGCCTTGATGTTCGAATGTTACTTTGAATGTACTTTTTCGTGTTCCCTGAATTTAATGTTTATAATTTAAATGTATGTATGAAGAGTACAGTTTAAAAGACAAAAATTGGTTATATACCAAACATAGTAGATAAGTTCATCGACTTTCAACAATGCAACTGGAAGAATAAAAAAGACATAGCTCCAAACCAAACTATCCTTTACATGTAAACGCTTTTGTAAATCTGTCTAAGGATTTTGATTAAATTTACAAATGTTCAAGATATCTCTTTTTGGCCATTTAAATGTGTAAAAGTTGTTTTGATTTATATTTATATGGAATTTGAAGCATGTATAAATTTAAAAAAGAAAAATAAACAAAATTGTGTAAAAATATATGTAATTTTGGGATTGGCCGTAGTAATTATTGTATTACGTAACTTAGTGACGTAGTAGTAAATCGGCCAATCATATAAAAGTAATATATGGGTAGCGATAGCAACAAAGGATTAAATAATCTCTGTGTAAAAGCCGAAAGAAAATTCGTTTTTCTCTCTGGAACGCCGAAGAGTTCGGACGCTTTTTAAATTGCTCGAAAATATTTAATGTGTTAGTTCAATTTGAAGTATTAGATTCATTCCGATCACAGTATAAAGTTTTGTGATAAGAATTGTAATGGATTTGGTGTTAAAAGAAATACACAAAAGATTGATTCCTTATAGAAATTCAAATTAAAAATATTAATGATTCCTTCACCCGTTACCACCTTTGTAACTTAGAGATTTCATTGCTCGTAAGTAAGAATATAATAGAAGAATATTAAATGCTAGCCGAGGCATAATTAAGGATTTTTCTGGCAACTTCGGGGAACATCTTCCTTATCAAGTCATAATATTGTGACTTTGTGGGTCCGTGAAATGAAAAGTCCAATTTCACCACTCAAAAATGTTCTTTATTTCCACCGACTTGCAGTTTAACACTTGCCAATTACACAGAATTGCGTACTGCACACAATTACAATTCACCAGTTCGTCCGTTACAACTTCACTTGTACTCGCGATTACGTCAACTCCGATGCACATACACAGTCACGTACAGTCTTCCGTTCTCAATCTTCTCGTTCACGTCACTAACACTTACACCAAGAACTGTGTCTGTCTCCTCACTCACTGACTAACTGACTAACTGACACTCTGAAACCCTTTTTATAGGAATGTCACTGTTCTTCTAGAAGTCTCTGGTTTCCACAGGAAGGTTCCAGTAGATGAAAGATCCCGTAATTTCCAGAACACAGGTAGAAGAGAAACAGACCGCACAATCATGTTTTTTCCCCCAGCCATCCCTGTCACCACTATAAGACGGACGAGGAGAGGCGTGGCTAACACGGACCTCCCCTGTCTTCCGCTCTCAGCTGCTTCCATAGGGTGTTCCAACGCCCGGGTGACAATATTTTCGATGAAGGTAGGATGGACGAAGTAAGACCAACGACGGGAAACGAGATACCAGCACGAATCTTGTTATATATGTTGCCGCAATTTTGGGGCATCGAAACCCACAAAAACGGAGGAATTCTGCTACGCATGTATAGCTTGAAGTACCGCAAATAGCCCCTGAAGTCGTCTTCATTCTCAGTTAGGTTTGCTTCATTAGTAAATCGTAACATATAGACAAATTCGTAAACGTAAAACAATGTAGATAGCTTAAATATCTTATTTATGTAAAGTTAATTATGTGGAAATAGCCACTTACTTAGATATTATTTTATAATACTCATTCTTCTCCAAACAGGAAACAGTTTTACATTTGTATCACTTGGCTAAACGAAAAAAATGAAATTTCATTACCACATAACGATAGGCTCTTAAAATTTTGATTTAAGCTCTTAACCTCCATATACTCCTGCTCTATTCCAACAAAAACTACAATATGAGAGTACCTTAACTCACTCTGAAAGTAGCGTCGTTATCCCGGTGTTACTATCTTACAAACACTTTCTCTTGCTGCAAATGCACAGTGTAAACACATCAGTTCTGTGTTGACTTATGTATCTGTAGCTGAAGTGTCCTGGTAACACTGTCTGCAGTCTCATTATTACGGAGCTGGAACGTACTACACTGACTTACTACACTGTAGCGTACTGTACTTACACTTAGTCTGAACTGAAAAGTCAACTAGCACACGAAATTGAGTCAAATTAAAAACTTAAGTGTTTTAAAATTTTAATTATTTTGCAGAAGAGGTACAAAGCTTTATCACATTTCAACATAATCTCCCTCACGCTCAATGCAAGCCCTACAGTGCTTACAAAGTGCATAGATGTCTTCAGAAAAAAGTTTTTTGGTAGTCCGGGCAAACACTCATGCACCGCGTGGCGTACCTCTTCATCGGAACGGAGCATCTTTCCTCCCATTGCGTCTTTGAGTGGTCCAACCATATGTAAATCAATTGAGGCAAGGTCTGGCGAGTATGGTGGATTCGTAAGACACTCAAAATGCAGGTCTGTGATTGTTGAAGCTGTTGTACGGGCAGTGTGGTGCCTTGCATTGTCATGTTGCAAAGGGACACCTGCCGACAGCCATACAGGTAGCTTTGATTTGATTGCACGCCGCAGATAACTTTTGTAGGAGATCTGTGTATGACGCTTTGGTGACAGTGGTCCCTTTAGGCAAACAATACTCCAAAATGACGCCTTTCTCGTTCCTAACGAGAGTCAGCACAACCTTCGCTGCTGATAGTTCTGTTACGAAACATCTTTGGTTTTGGTGTTGAAGGTTGGCGCCATTCCTTGCTCACTCTCTTCGTTTCCGGTTGGTGGAAGTGAACCCAGGTTTCGTCCCCAGTAACGATTCTTGAAAGGAAGCGATCACCTTCCCGTTCAACGCGCCGAAGAAGTTCTTCACAAGCATCAACACGGCGTCCTCTCATTTCAGGAGTCAGCTGCCGTGGCACCCATCTTGCAGACACTTTGTGAAACTGCAGCACATTATGCACAATGTGGTGTGCAGCCCATGACTTATCTTTAATCATGCTGCAGTGTCATTCAGTGTCACTCGGCGGTATTCGTTCACTATGACCTCAACTGCTGCAATGTTTTGTGGAGTCACAACTCTTTGTGCCTGACCTGGACGTGGAGCATCTTCCACTTAAGTCACATTTTGCGAATTCCCTACTCCATTCGTAGACTTGCTGCTGTGACAAAATGCCTCACCGTACTAAACCTTCATTCGTCGATGAATTTCAATAGGTTTTGCACCTCCACTACGCAAAAACCGAATAACAGGACGCTATACTTCCCTGGTGTAAGTCGCAAGTGGGGCGGCCAAATTTATACTGATACTGTGATGTTATATGTGCATCTGCACTATGCTGCCACCTACAGGCCATTCTGCATACTGTTTGTAGCACGCTTACCAACTTACAGGATAACGGCGCGAAATTTCGATTTCTTATTACAAATTTTAGGTTTTGATTTTACCAACGCTCGTATTATCTAGAGCTAGCCTCATTCTGTGTATGGACGTCGTCGAGTAAAGAAACAAAACCTTATCAGAGTGAGGGAACTCAATTTTAAGTTAATATTGTGAAGTAAACCGACGGTTAAAGGTTATTCATTCAATTATGTTTCAACGTGTTTAAAGCTACTCATTTACAGTTTAGCACCCAGAATCCCTTATATCGATGACAATATCAAGAAAGAAGCAATAGATGGCCATCAACCAATTAGAGATATGGTCTGAAGGAAACAAGCTTGCCGACAAAATGACTTCGAGGTAATCTCAACATCATCCATTGGGAATCCTGTTCCAATTTTCATCTTGTCACTTTTATTTTTTTAAATAAATGTTCCTTTAATATAAACACCTTTTTAAATTTAAATAATTCAGTTCTTACATATCTCTTCTTGAGATACTTAAACAGAAAAAGACTCTTTTAATCATACGAGGTCTGTTCAGAATAGAAATACCATAATATTTTTGCGGTCTTAATTTTTAACACTAAAATTGAAACTTATTATACTCTGTTGGCAAAATGTGAAACAAACCGGGCGTAGTCATTTTATTGTTGGCACTCCTGCTTCCCACCTGTGAGAACCAGGCAAGCTCACACAAGTTCAGTATCGCCTACCACGGCAATTGAGGTAACACGCGAGGAACAATGTGCGGCTTTGAAATTCTGCTTTCTTCTCAACAAATCTTCAGCTGAGGCCCATACAATGTTACACGAGGCCTATGGAGAGTCTGTTCGTCCCCACAGCACAGCTTGAAGGCGGTTTAAAGAGGGGAGACAATCAATTGCAAAGGAAGGTGGACCCAGTGCTCCAGTTACCGATCTTACGGAAGAAAACATCAACACTACTGCTGCCGTTGTGAGATACTTTGTGAGATTGTACTTTACCTTCGTATCTTGCTATTGTGTTTATCTTAACATTGTACCACAGTTCTTTTGAAAGGATGACTTATCTGAGTTAAGACGTCCAAAATCTAGTTCGAGGAAATTCTAGAATTTGGGTTCTGCAGTGTTCAAAAAAGCTAAGGCTCTATAAAAATCTGACGACTTATTCTCCTATATGGATACACCTGGTTTCAGTAGAAGTTGCGTGGATGGCAACTCTATGGCATCCAGATATTCAGATGTTAGTTTTGTTGTATGTGACGAGGCGTTGCCATGACGTCATATTGCCTATCATTTTGAGAGACATCGTTTTAAAGTACTTTTGAACAACCTTGTGTTAGAGATTCCTGTATTAATATGCCATATTTGGACGTCTATCTTCAAATGCTAATATATTGATATGAACCGTAGCTTTTCTTCAGCAGATCCAGCGTCATTAAAGTTTTCTAGCTTTTTTCTACACCAATGTTCACTGTATTGTTGTTCTTAATTGAGATTTAGTTTATATCTAATCCATGACAACGGAGTTTACCACATTTAGTTGCAGATATAAAATGTTTTTTATTTGACTTATATCAATTCCTAATGTCACTCAAATAAATAAACTGT
Organism: Mantis religiosa; assembly: GCA_030765055.1. Taxonomy (NCBI): domain Eukaryota; kingdom Metazoa; phylum Arthropoda; class Insecta; order Mantodea; family Mantidae; genus Mantis; species Mantis religiosa. The sequence continues at coordinate 54,224,549 of CM060960.1, read as the reverse complement.
CAGTTGTTCTTATCTAAGCATTACTCTAACTGTAGTAATATTTACATCAGTAACCGCTGCTCCTGGATGTGCTTCACTAAACTCATCAACATTTAATAAACTGATATATTTTAAATTTCCCTGTACAAATTATAAATAATTACTCTAGGTGCATATGCAAAGTATGTATTAGCAGATCAAAGATGAAATATAAAATCTTGCTACAAAAATATAAACATCTTGTTATAACGTACAATTTTAGTCAATCTAATATTTTACGTACAGTGAGAATTTCAGAGATATTCCTTGTTATTAGTTTCAATCTGCAAACATTATTCATTTCTTAAATAAGATGTAGTTATTTATTTCTGTCTTGGACTTGCAAATAGAATGCAATGTCAGAGCTATTGTCATTCCCTAATGCAAACGTCTTCCTGTCAGTACAACTCACTTTAAAGAACCTAACAAATGAGGCAACAATTAAGTTTAATTTCAGAAAATATTTTTCTCATTTAACATGGGCTAAGTAGATCAATAAACTCCTGTAATAATAAATTGTTTAATAATGAGTGGCGAAAGCTGTGTGAGTGAAATTTTTAACATTAAATTTAACATCGCACTATATGAGCGACAGTGAGAATATCGAAGCATAGTAAACTATTAGACTTAAAGCAGCAAAACACTGATAAATGTGCTTCTTAAGATATATTTGGAAAGTGCTCTGACACGTCATCTGTATTGAAAAATTTGCAGAATTAGCATAGAACAATTGGACAATCGTATAAAATTTGTAAATATATACTTTCTTTCAAAGGCATCTTTTCTCCTATAAAATTATATATTCGTTCAACATACTCTTAACATATAATATAGCTACAACTTATATTCGCGATATCAAACAACAAATAAATCTAAGCCGTATTTAAAGAATATACTTACAATTTATAATAAAGCTTTATAAATAACTACAGAGTTCCTGCCACGTTACAATATATTACTGGTGGTGCCATCTATGGACCGCAAGTCGAAGTTGTTAAAATGATACTTGCTGGAAAACAGTGAATGTAATTGGAGGAAGGTTACTTGTGTAATGGAATATATTTATAATCGTAAATTAATATGTTGTATTTACATTACTTACTTAACCCAGTCTTCCACAAAGCCTAAACAGATTACATAAGTAGCTTCGTTACACATTTATTACGTATATACAAGAGAAATAACAGAGACGGAAGTGATAGTCAAATGTTTAACAAGTAGGCCGCTGTATGCTGATTATTATACTATAGAAGGTTACTATAGGATGAAGAGAATCTCATAAATAAGCTTAGTATTTTAAATATTTAAAGGAATAAGTGAATTTAAAGTACGAGAGGTGTTCAATAAAGAATGATCATAATTTTTTGCGGTCATACTTTATCGCACCAAAATTCTATCTTGTATTCTGTTGGGTCAATATGGAAAAACACACCGTAGTATTTTCACTGTTGGTTCCGCTGTTTCCCGCGTGTGAGAACCAGGCAGGTTCAGACATGTTCAGTATCCCCTACCGCTGCAGTGGAGATAACACGCGAGGAACAATATTCTTATTTGAAGTTCTGCATTCGTCTCAACAATTCTTCAGTTGAGGTCTATGGAGAGTGTGTTCTTCCCTACAGCTCATCTCGAAGGTGGTTTAAGAATTTTAAAGAGGGGGGGACAATCCATTTCAAGGAAGGTGGACCCGGTGCTCCACTTACTGCTCCTACGGAACAAAACATCGACACTGCTGATGCCATTTTGAGAGAGGATCGACAAATTACCTTATGATCACTTTCTGAAGTACTGAACATCTCATTGTGTGCCACCCACACGTTGGTGACAGAAACATTACTCATGAGACGTCTTTGCGCGATGGTTTCCAAGACTGTAGTTTCCCGAACAAAAGGACATTTGCCTTACAGTTTATGTTAGAGAAAGATTCGGAGTTTCGTTCAAAAGTAATCAGTACTGATGAAGCTTGGCTACATCATTTTGATCCTGAGAGCAGTCAGCAAATCTCAGTGTGGAAATTTCCTTCATCAACAACCCCATAAAAGCAAAAGTGCTTGCTTCTGCTGGGAAAGTTACGGTCATCTCATTCTTTAATATACATGGCATGATTCATCAGAATGTTGTGCCTGCACACACATCAGTAACTGGACAATACTACAGGGAAGTCCTGGAAATATTGCAAGCCCATATCAGGCGCAAAAGACCACATTCCCGTGAAACAGGCTGGATGCTGCACAACGATAATGCGTGGCCACATGTTGCCAAAGTTGTTGATGAATATCTAGCAAAAATCAACGTGAGGTGCCGCTCTCATCCTCCCTACAGTCCGGATACAGCCCCATGTGACCATTTTCGATTCCATAACTTGAAGAAACGCCTTCGGGTAGGCATTACCCATCATCAGAAGCAGTGGTGAAGACTGCAAATGCGTTTTTAAAGTATCCCTCAAAAAATGATGTCCAGCATGTCTCTGAAGACTGGCGAAAAGCTGGGAGAAGTGCGTCGCATTCAAGGGTTACTATTTTGAGAAGGGCAATCAAAATTATCAGGATAAGTAAAGTTAGGTAGTCAAAACAATTGTGGTCATTCTTTATTGAACAGTCTTCGTATGTGTAGAGAGGAGCGCTTATTTAAAAGACTACTCAGTCGGATTTGTACATACACTCTGTCGCTATTGAACAACTCTATTCTCCAAGAGAGACAGAAGCTGTATAAAGTCCAAAAAGTTTTAGAACTTTGGCACTTATATAGTAAAAGCTGATCCATGTTTGTGACTTTTCAGACTTACATTTTCTTTGTGTCATCGTACATAGCCACACATAATGGACATCATCTTATTACATAGTTAAAGTAAATGATGTTATAAACAAAAAATAACGTCATCATTTCTGTAACCCTCAGAACAAAACAAGGACATACAATCTTCAAAGAGTCTACAAATTGCCTAATACTTCACTTGTAAACAGAGAAGCTTCACCTAGTCCGTCCATCTCCAATATACCAAATATTACTTCATTCATATAACGATTTTCTGTATCACTCGTTTCGTTAATGGATAAGAAAATCTTCTTTCCGTGTACTTTTCCTTACTATCTTGCTAAGCTTTTATCGTAATATTGTAACAGAGTTCTTTTGAAAAGTTGATTCGTCTGAGACAGGACGTCCAAAATCTAGTTCCAGAATATTCTAATATATGCGTTTTACAGTGTTCAAAACTGGAATGTTTAAGTAAACTAAGGATTTACAAAGGTAAGCCTCTGTAAAACTCTGACGATTTATTCTTCTATCTTGGTACACTTGGTTTCAGTAAAAGTTGCGTGGGTGGCAACTCTATGGCATCCAGATATTCAGATGTTAGTTTTGTTGTATGTGACGAGGCATTGTCATGATGCCATGTTGTCTATCATTTTGAGAGACATTGTTTTAGAGTACTTTTTATCAACCTTATGTTAGAGATTCCTGTATTAATATTCCATACTCGGACGTCTATCTTCTAATGCTAATATAATGATATGAACCGCAGCTTCTGTTCAACAGACCCAAAGTCATGAAAGTAGACCTTCTTAAGAGCAGTGAAATCCGAAGCAAAACTACAGAAGAAATAAAGGATAAGATCATGCATCTGCAGGACAACAGCTGGACCATCCACATAAAATGGGTAAAGACACAATCGGGAAAGAACTGGCAGACTATCCGGCAATGGAGGCTGCACAGGAAGACAACGGCGAGATTATCTACAGTGAGATACCCAAGACAGACATAATCAAGAAGGCAGAAGAGAAAGGACTGCGCAGGTGGCAAGAGCAGTAGGAGAATACAACAAAAGGAAGATTTGGCAAAAATATCTTCCCTTCTGTGCAAGAACGACTAAAAATGAGGACCCCTCTCAACGGAGACTACGGCCAACCTAACTGGACATGGCAAAACAAGTGATTACTGCAACAAATTCAAAATAGCAGAAAGGGAAATGTGCAAATGTGAACTACTAAACCAAAGAGTAAATCATTTAATATACGAATTCCTCTTCTGAATAGTGAAGGATTAGAACTAAAACAAAACATAAGACCGAGAGGTGGACAGTGTACGGCAGCAAACAGTGATCTAATCAAGCACTACAAAAAACAATTTATAAAATTCATAAACTGTAATTACTACAACTAGCTATAATAAGTTTAAGAAATGTATGTAGTGTTACGATGTAACGGAGCATGCATTCTTAGTAAATTAAAAATTTCTGTAAAAATAAATTGCTAAATTATGAATGCCAAAGTAATGTGAGTGAAACTGTTAAGGGTAAATTTAATATCACAGTATATGGGCGACAGTGAGAATGTCTAAACATAGTAAATTTTCAGAATTAGTGCAATAAGCCAATCATAAACGTGCTTCTCCTAAGGAGATATTTTAAAACTACTCAGATACACGTCCTTTGTATTAAAACTGTATGATTTTCTTCCGATGAATTTGCAAGGAACTAAGTGACAACCGTTCAAAATGTGCAAATATATCTTTTCTTTCAAAGAGATCCTTTCTCCTTTACAATTATATATTCCTTTAACATACTCTTAACATATATTACAGCTACAAGTTATTCTCACATTATTGAACAACAATGAAATCTAAGCTGTATTTAAGGAATACACTTACAATTTATAACAAGGCTTTCAAATTAACTACAGAGACTCTGCTAAGCTACACGATATTACAGGTGATGCCATCTATGGACTGCAGGTCAAAGTTGTTAAAATGATACTTGCTGGTGCACATTGAATGTAATTGGAAGAAGGTCACTTGTGTAATGGTATGTATTTATACTAGTAAGTTAATATGTCGTATTTATATTAGTTCCTCAACCCAGTCTTCTACAAAGACTAAACGGTTTACAGAAGTAGCTTCACTAAACATTTCTTGGCATATACAACAGACATACGAGGTACTGAAGCGATAGTCAAATGTTAGCGAAGTAGACCGCTGTATAAGGTTACTATGAGATGAAGAGAACCTCAAAAATAAGGTAAGTATTTTAAAGATTTAAAGGAATTAATGAATTTAAACTAAAAGTATTTGTGTAGAAATACATTCACAGTACAAATTACAGCAGAAATTCCTTACTTACACATTCACAATCTACCAAGGTCGATGGCAATAACAAACTGCGTTCTGGTTACATCAGCTCTCGTCACAACACTTTACAGCTGTTTACTGTTTAAGACTGCTCTGGCGTGTCACAATCTCTTATATATACCTCCATTGATAATTTATAAACTGTTCTAAAACAAACTAGAAACGGAATATTCTCTATCGATCAAGAAGACACTAGAGGCTTCCACTTACCGCACTTATCTGTGTCGGTGGGTATTTCATCTTCGCTATCTCTATTTGACGGCTTTTTGTGTACACAATCCGCGCTATCGTAGATAACGGGTTCGCGACACTGCTCCCTCCTCAAGGCTGGTCGTCCCGAACAGCACCATCGTAGCGGGAAAGACGATCCAGGTGTACCATCACTATCAAACTTCGGGGCACCTTCTGGATACGGTAGACCACGCATTTAATTCTCCTCACCAGCCGATACGATCCTAGACACGGTTATTGAAGTTTGTCGATTGTTCGGTTTGCTCCCAGGTGTCCTCCTGAAGTACCGGCGTGCACTTTCTCCAAGTCCTCCGGGATCTAACTTCGGGAAAGTACTATCTGTTCTCTATGCATCTTCGCAAAGGGGTGATTCCTATACCCGGAACAGCACACCCTCTCTTGCCTTCAGTGAGTCCCATTCGGCCCAGTAGGACTTGAATGAGGCGCACCTTGGGGCAACGTCCTCCCAAGTTGGACTTGTCCCTGCCTCTATTTCTCAAGAGTCTGCGTCCGCCAGCTGCTTCTTCCTCAGGGCTGCGCTATCCCTGCCTTCCGCAGGCACTGCCGTGACTACTCTGACATCAGCGGCACGCTCCTTCTCTTCCACTCTTGTGCATTGGCCGCACTCCTCTGGGCAGGGTGCCCGGGATATGGCGTCTGCGTTACCGTGGCTCTTCCCCCTACGATGTTCAGAGGTGAAGACGTACACCCAGAGCCTCTGTATCCTGCGTGCTGTCCGGCCTTCCAGATTTCTAAAGCTCTGTAGCCAGGTTAGGGCGGAGTGGTGAGTCCTAAGGTGGGACGGCTGGCCATATAGGTATTTGTGGAACTGCTCCAAGGTCTTTATTATCGCCAGTTACTCTCGCCGGGTGATGCAGTAGCTTTTCTCTGCCTCGGCCAGGTTCTTGCTGGTATCGTCTCAGCAGTTGTCGAAACTTCTCGAACTGTTCTGCGGTCAAGTGGTTGGCCTCCCTCTCCAATAAGCCTTCCAATCGGGGCTCCAGGTGTTGCGTCGGCGCCGGCTCCTGTGTCTTGTTAATTGCGGTTAGGCTGACCAAGGGCTCGCACGTCTCCGGCTCCGTTCCGGCCTGCATATCATGATCGGTGTCCGCTAAGATAAGCAGCTTCACTGGCACCTCCTCTTGGTACGGCAACAATGTTCTGCCTACAGTTAGTCCACGCACAGGCCTCTTCTGGTCCAGGATCATGTACATCGTTCGCCGTTCTTCCAGTCGCGCCGTCACCACCATTTCCTTTCTCGCGGGGAGAACCACGTGTTCCTTCAAGATGGCGCTGCACATCCCAAGACGCTCTTCAGGTTGCCGGAGTATGGCCTCTACTCCGTTTAGCTGCAGGACTTTCCTGCCGTCGTCGACCGTCGCCTCGTGGCTCCTGAGGGCATCCAATCCCAGTACCACCTCCTCAGCCACCTTCGCGACGATCATCCACAGACGCACGGCACTCCGTCGCAAAGTCAGCTTCAGTTAACCCTTCATCTTCACAGGCAAGGAATCCACCAATGCCATCACTAACTGGTATGGTCGGCTCGGAATTCTCGTCGGCAAACCCTTGGCCATGTCAAGTCTGATGATGGTCACGGCTGTCCGGTGCCTACGAGCACGCGGCACCTCTTCCCTGTCACCCAACCGTCCGCGATGAGACTGTCATCCATACGCTGGCTGACGGCACGCAGTGCCACTAGAGGGGATGGTGGTGATGGCGCTGACGTGCTTCTCGCCACGCCGGGCTTTACTCGCTCTTCCGGCTGCTCTTCCCGGTGTAGGTCGTCCTCGCGCTCCTCGTCGCGGTCAGGTTGCTATTTGCAGCTTGTCTTTGTTATTAATTCAGGTCTCATTTCTTCCATTTTCCCAGTGATGTTGTCGGTGTCCCACTTCCGGACACCAACTGTGTTTGTGGATTCGTAGAATTAAAGGTCCGAGTTGTAGAAATTTATGACGTTCTTTATTTGCGTAGAAATACACTCACTGTAGCCAGCTACAGCAGAATTACGTCACATACACATTCCAAATCTACCAAGGTTGATGACAATAACAAACAATGTTCTGATTACATCTGTTTACATCAGCTCTCGTTAAAACACTTAACAGCTGTTTACTGCTTAAGACTCCAATGGCGTGTCACAATCTCTTATATATACCTCCATTGATAGTTTATAGACTGTTCTAAAACAAACCAGAAACCGAATATTCTCTATCATTCAAGCGGACACTATAAATTTACATTTACCTCACTCATCTGTATCGGTAAGTCTTTTATCTCCGCTGTCTTTATCTGTCGGCTCTTTGTGTACACAAGCTCACTATCGTTGATAACGGGTTCGCGACAATATATTATATATTCGCATACATTAGTATAGATAGAAATAATCCAAGAATGACTACACAATGATGTAGGTCTGATTAAAACAAACTTAAACTCAAAGAAATATTGTAATCCACACTTGATGTTCTAATGTTACTTTGAGTGTACGTTCCCTAAATGTTAATGTTTCTAATTTGAGCATATGTGTGAAGAGTACAGTAAAAGACAAAAGTTGGTTATTACCAAACATAATATATAAGTTTATCGACTTTAAACAATACAACTTGAACAATAGAAAAGACATGGCTCCAAGCCTTTACATGTCAACGCTTTTGCAAGTGTTTCTAAGGATTTTGATTAAATTAATAAATGTTTAAGATATCTCTTTTTGAACATTTAAATGTGTAACAGTTGTTTTGATTTATATTTAGAAGGGTTTGAAAAATGTATAAATTTATAAAAGAAAAACAAACAAAATTGTGCATAACTATACGTAAATTTATGATTGGCCGTAGTAATAATTGTATTACGTAATGTAGTGACGTAGTAGTAAATCGGCCAATGATATAAGAGTAATATATGGGTAGCGATAGTAACCAAGGATTAAATAAACTCTGTGTAGAAACCGAAAGAAAATTCGTTTTTCTTTCTGGAACGCCGAAGAGATCGGACGCTTTTTATATTGCTCGAAAATATTTAAGTGTTATTTCAATTTGAAGTATTAGATTTATTCCTATCACAGTATAAAGTTTTCTGTAAGAGTTCTAATGGATTTGGTGTTAAAAGAAATAAACAAAAGATTCACTTCTTACAGAAATTCAAATTACAGATCTTAATGATTTCTTCACTCGTTAACTCCTTGTAACTTAGAGCTTTCATTGCTCGTAAGTAAGAATAAAACAAAAGAATATTAAAATCTAGCCGAGTCATAATTAATTATTTTCCTGATAACTCCGGGGAACATAATCTTCATCAAGTTATAATATTTTGGACGAAGGTAAGAACGATGAAGTAAGACCAACGACGGGAAACGAGATACCCGCACGAAAGTTGTTATATATGTTGCTGCAACTTTGGGGCATCGAAACCTACAACAACGGAGGAATCCTGCAACACATGTATACCCTGAATATCTGCAAATAGCCCCTGAAATCGTCTTCATTCTCAGTAAGGTTTGATTAATTGTTAAATCGTAAGAAATAAACAAATTCTTAAATGTAAATCAATGTAGATCTCTTAAATATCTTATTTATATACAGTTAATCATGTGGAATTAACCATTTCCTTGGATTCACACGTTGTTAATTTTTATTTAAAATACTCATACTTCTCCAAACAGATAACAGTTTTACATTTAGATCACTTGGCTAAACGAAATAAAAATGAAATTTCATTACCAAATAACCATAAGCTCTTAAATTTTTTGACAAAAGCTCTTAACCTCCATATACTCCTACTCTATTCCAACAAAAACTACAATAGGAGTTTAGCTTAACTCTCTTTGAAAGTAGCGTCGTTATTCCAGTGTTACTATCTTACAAACACCTTCTCTTGCTGCAAATACACAGCCTAAACACATCACCTCAATGTGGACTTGTGTATCTGTTGCTAAACTGTCCTGGTAACACTGTCTGCAGACTCACCACTACAGAGCTGGAACGTACTACACTCGTACAGACTGACTTACTACTCTGTACCGTACTGTACGCACATTTAGTCTAAACTGACCTGTCAAGAAGATTAAGTTACAACCCAGAGGATTAAGTTAAGTTAGGTTAAGTTACTTTAGGTTAGATTAGTTTAGAATTTGTTAGGTTAGGATAAGTTAAGTTAGGTTAAGTTAAGATAGTTTAGGTTACATTAGTTGTTAGGTTAGGATTTGTTATGTTAGGTGAGGTTATGTTAGGTTAGGTTAGGATAAGTTAGCTTAGGTTAAATTAATTTTGATTGGCTTAGTTTAGGTTAATTTGAGTTAGGTAAGGTTTGTATGGTTTTTAGAAGCCCCAGTAAAGTAAGTCATGTGAATACGATGTCTCATACGACGGCCGTTCAGTAAAGAATGATCATAATTTTTTACGCTCATAATTTTTCGCACCTAATTTAAATCTAAATATATTCTGTTAGCTTAATGTGAAACAAACATGCCGTAGTCGTTTCATTGTTGGTACTCCTGGTTGCTGCCTGTGAGAAGCAAGTAAGTTGTTCAGACATATACAGTATCGCCTACCGCTGCAACGGGGGTAACCTTAAGTTAAATTTGATGTTACAGAAAGATCCGGAGTTTCTTTCAAACGTAATCACTGTTGATGAAACTTGGCTATATCATTTTGATCCTGAGAGCAAATAGCAAAGCTCAGTGTGGAAATCTCTTTCATCACCAACCCCCAAAAATGCAAACGTGGTTTCTGCTGGGACAGTTATGGTCATCACTTTGATATTCATGGAATGGTTTATCAGCATGATATACCTGCACACACATCAGTAACTAGACAATACTACAGGGATGTCCTGAAAACATTGCAAGTCCATATCCGGCGTAAAAGACCACATTAACGTGAAGCAGGCTGGATGCTGCACCACGATAATGCGCGGCCGCATATTGCTAATGCTGTTGCTGAATATCTTGCAAAAATCAACGTGAAGTGCATCCTTCACCCTCCCTATAATCCGGATTAAGCTACATGTAACCTTTTGCTATTCCCTAACTTGAATAAATGCCTTCGTAGGGGGCATTATCCATCATCAGAAGCAGTGGTGAAGGCTGCGGCGGCGACTTTTAAGGATCCTTCACAAAATGGTTTCCAGCATGTCCTTGAGGACTGGCAGAAACAGTAGGACAAGTGCATGGCACTCAGGGAAGAATATTTTGAGAACTACCATCAAAATTATGAAGAGGAGTAAGGGTACGTGGTCAAAAATAGAAATTGTGATCATTCTTTATGGAACAGCCATCGTATTTTACGTAGAAAGACCATTTCCGAGATATTCCTTGTCATTAATATGAGTCGGTAAACATTAATCTTTTCTTAAATCAAAAGTAGTTATTTATTTTTGTCTTTCACTTGTAAATAGAATGCAATGTCAGAGCTGCTGAAACATTTGACAATCGCTTAAGTCTACTGCATTCCCTAATACAAATGTCTTCCTGTCTGTACGGCTCACTATAGAGATGCTAGCAACTAAGGCAACAATTAAGTTTAGTTGATTTCAGCAAATGTTCTTGTCATTTAGCATAAGCTAAAAGGATCAATAAACTCCTGTAATAATAAATTGTTTAATAATGAGTAGCGAAAGTAATGTGACCGAAATGGTTAACATTAAATTAATATCGCCGTACAGGGTGTCTCTAAAGTCTCTATCCATTTCAATGAAACCGCAATATTTTGTTTCTTTTCTTTTCAGATACTGGTATCTTAGTGCAAGATGTTTAGCACAGAAGAACGGGTTGCCATTGTTTGTGCACGGGCACGCGGATTGTCATATGAAGACGCCAGAGCGGAATTTAGCCGTAAATCCCACAAACCAATCCCATCAAGGGCACACATTCGTCTGCTTGTGAACAAGTTTAAGTGTACCGGCAGTGTGTGTGATGAGACACGTCCTGGACGACCACACGTCTTGGTAGAAACAGTACAGCAGGTGCAAACTGACAGTGATAGGATTCCGAAGGCATCAATTCGACGCCTCAGTAGAGAATTGAACATCCCTCGCAACACAGTGTGGAAAATTCAACGTTACACTCTACGAAAACGTCCGTATCACATTCAAGTTCTGCATCATCTTGAGGACGAGGATTTCGCCTGTCGTCGGGCAGTGTGTTATGACCTCCTGGAATATGTAGAGAGTGGGAATATATTAAACAACATTTTATTCTCTTATGAAGCTGCTTTCCATGTTTGTGAGAAAGTGCAGAGACACAACAGCCGAATATGGACATATGAAGAACCACATGAGGTATCGGAGTGGGAACGTGATACACCGAAATTCAATGTTTGGTTGGGTATGACAATCGCAAAACTGTATGACCGATTTGTCTTTGCCGAAAGGTCAATAACGGGTAACATCTACGTCAACATGTTAGAGCTGTTCCTTGAACCGCAGCTTCAAGAGGATGGTATACTGGATACAGTTGTGTTTCAGCAAGATGGTGCGCCTCCACATTTTGCAAACATCGTCCGCGATTACCTGAACAGAACCTATCTAAGGAGATGGATAGGCAGAGGTTCACCTCGGCTGTGGGCTTCTCACTTAACAGGACATTCCTCCTTTAGACCCTTTTTTATAGGGGTACATCAAATCCAAAGTATATACTAGCAAAGTGAATGGTCTGCCTGAGTTACGGAGTCTTATCAGGGAAGCAGCAGGTCGAATTATATTTAACATGTTACAGTCTACAGTTGGAGGTCATGTAGAAAGGCACTAGAATATGTGTAACACTTCAAAATAATATTGATTTTTCAATCACTGTCTTCTTTCATTGAAATGTATAGTGACTTTATATATATACATATATATGAGCGACAATGAGAATGCCTTAACATATTATTATTAGAATATTGCAACAAGCCAATGATAAACATGCATCTTCTTAGAAAATGTTCTGACACAGATCATCCATATCAAAAGTAAATGCTTCTAAAAGAACATCCCAAGAGCAAATAACCATAGTACAAACGTATAACATTTGTAAATATATATCCTCTTTCAAAGACCTCCTTTCTACTGTACAATTATTTATTGGTTCAACATACTCTTAATGTATACTATAGCTACAAGTTATTTTCAAATTATGAAACAGCACTTAAATCTAAGCCCTATTTAAACAACATACTTAAAATTTATAATAAAGCTTTAGAAATACCTACAGAGATTCTGCTAAGCTACACAATATTACAGGTAGAGCCATCTATGGACTGCAAGTTAAAATTGTTAAAATGGTACTTGCTGGTGAACAGTGACTGCAATTGGAAGGTTACTCGTGTAGTTGTATATATTTAAAATGGTAAGTTAATATGTTGTATTTATATTACCTTCCCAACCCAGTCTTCTACAAAGACTAAACCATTTACAGAAGTATCTTCATTAAACATTTCTTGGTATATACAACAGAAATACGACAGCCTGAAGTGATAGTCAGATGTTTAACAAGCAGACCGCTGTATGCTGACTCTTATATAAGGTTTCTATAAGATGAAGAGAACCTCAAAATAAGCTCAGTATGTAAAAACTTTAAAGGAATTAGTGGATTAAAGTACGAGGGCTGTTCAATAAAGAATGATAAAAATTGTTTTATGCTTCTAATTCTTCGCACTAAAACTCAATATTACTATATTCTGATAGCTTTATGATAAACAAACACACCGTAGTAGTTTCATTGTTGGTACGCCTGGTTCCCGCCTGTGAAAACCAGGCCAGTTCAGACATTTTCAGTATCGCTTACCACTACAATTCGAGGTAACACGGGAGGAACAATATGCAGCTTTGAAGTTCTGCCTTCGTCGCAATGAATATTCAGTTGATGCCTATACAATTATACGAGAGGCCTGTGGAGAGTCTGTTCTTCCCTACAGTACAGCTAGACAGTGATTTAAAATTTTTAAAGTGGGGAGACAATCAATTAAAAAGGAAGGTGGACCCAGTTATCCACTTACTGCTCTTACGGAAGAAAGCATCAACACTGTTGCTGCCATTCTAAAGGAGGATCGACGAATTACCTTAAGATCACTTTCTGAAATACTGAACATTTCATTGGGTGCCACCCACATATTGGTGATAGAAACATTACTCATGAGACGGGTATGTGCGCGATGGGTTCCAAGAATCTTGATTCCCGAACAAAACGACATTTTCATTAAAGTTGATGTTAGAGAAAGGTCCGCAGTTTGTTTCAAACGTAATCACTGCTGATGTAACTTGGCTAGCTCAGTGTGGAAATCACCTTCATCACCAACCCCCCAAAAAGGAAAAGTGGATGCTTCTGCTGGGAAAGCTATGGTAACCTCATTCTTTGATATTCATGGAATGGCTTATCAGCATGTTGTACCTGCACACACATCAGTAACTGGACAATTCTAAAGGGATCTCCTGAAAAAATTGCAATTCCATATCAGGCGCAAAAGACAACATTTCTCTGAGCAGGTTGCTGCTGTACCACGATAATGCGCGGCCGCATATTCCCAATGTTGTTGCTGACTATCTTCCAAAAATCAACGTGAAGTGCATTTCTCACCCTCCCCATAGTCCGGATTTAGCCCCATGTGACCTTTTTCTATTCCCTAACTTGAAGAAAGGCCTTCGTGGGAGGTATTATCCATCATCAGAAGCAGTGGTGAAGGCTGCGGAGGCGATTTTGAGGGATCTCTCAAAACATGGTTTCAGCATGTCTCTGAAGACTGGCAGAAATCCTGGGACAAGTGCATCGCATTCTGGGGAGACTATTTTGAGGAGGAGCATTAACATTATAAGGATGAGTGAAAGTAAGTTTTCAATAAAAAGTTGTGATCATTCTTTAGTGAACAGCCCTCGTATGTGTAGAGAGGACGGCTTATTTAAAGGACTACTCAGTCGAAGTTGTACATACACTCTGTCGCTACTGAACAATTCTATTCTTCCAGAGACACAGAAGCTGTGTAACGTTCAAAAAGGTTTAGATCACTGGCACCTATATAGTAAAAGCTGATACGTGTTTGTGATTTTTCAGAGTTACATTCTCTTTGTGCCATCGTACATAACAAAACGTAATGGACAAGGTCTTATTACATAAGTAAAGTAAATGTCGTTGAAAACAATACAATAACGTCATCATTTCTGTCACCCTCAGACCAAAACAACGATATACCATCCTTAAAGAGTCCACTAATTATCTAATACTTCACTTGTAAACAGAGATGCTTCACCTAGTCCGCCCATCTCCAATATACCAATTTTTACTTTATTCATATAACGATATTCTGCATCACTCGTTTCATTAATGGATACCATAATCTTCTTTCCCTGTACTTTACCCTCGTATCTTGCTAATGGGTTAATCGTAGCTTACTGACAGAGTTCTTTTGAAAAGTTGTTTCCACTGAGACAGGATGTCCAAAATCTGGATCTAGAAAACCCTAGAATTAGTGACCAAAATGGGATGTTTTCGTAAGCTAAGGTTTTACAAATATCTGTAAAAATCTGACGCTTTGTTCTCCTGCATGGATACACTTGGTTTCAGTAATTGTTGCGTGGATGGCAAATATATGGCATCCAGATATTCAGATGTTAGTTTTGTTGTAAGTGACGAGGCATTGTCATGATGTCATATTGTCTATCATTTTGAGTGACATCGTTTTGAAGTACTTTTTAACTCTTGTGTTAGAGATTCCTGTATTAATATGCCATGGTATTTTCTAATGCTAATTTATCGATATGAACCGTAACTTATCTCCATCAGATGCAACGTCTCGAAAGTGTTTCAGCTTTTTGTACCAATGTTCGCTATTTTCTTTTTAATCTGGATTCAGTTTATGTCCAATCCATCAAACAAAGTTTACCACATTTAGTTGCATATATAAAATGTTTTGGATTTGACTTATGTCAGTCAGTTGATCTTATCTAAGCATTACTCGAACTGTAGTAATATTTACATCAGTAAGTGCTAGTCCTGGGCCTGCTTTACTAAACTCATCAACACTTACTAAACTGATATCTTTAAATTTATTTGTACAAATTATAAATTATTACTATAGCTCCACAGCTAAAAGTATTTATTACCAGATCAAAGATAAAGTATAAAATCTTGCTACAAAAATATAAACATCTTGTTATAACGTACAACTAAAGTCAATTGAATATTTTACGTAGAGTGACAACTTCCGAGATATTCCTTCTTATTGGTTTCAATCTGCAAACATGAATCTTTTCTTAAATTAGATCTAGTTATTTATTTCTGTCTCGGACTTGCAAATAGAATGTAATGTCAGAGCTATTGCCTAGCGACCAGCTGCTGAAACATTTGACAATCGCTTAGTTCTACTGAATTCCCTAATAGAAATGTCTTCTTTTAAATGCAGCTCACTATAGAGAACCTAAAAACTAAGGATAGTTTTAACTTCAGCAAATGTTCTTGTCATTAAAATGAGATAAATGAATCACTAAAAACCTGTAATAATAAGTTATTTAATTATGAGTGGTGAAAGTAATGTGAGTGAAATTGTTTACTTTAAATTTAATATCACAGTACATATGCGACAATGAGAATGTATAAACGTAGTAAACTATTAGGATTATTGCAACAAGCCATTGTAAAACGTGCTTCAACTAAAGAGTTATTCTGAAAATATTCTGACACACACTTCTGCGTTGAAATTGAATACCTCTAGAATGAATTGGCATTAGCATAAATCTATGGGTTAAAGGTACAAAATGTGTAAATATATACCCTCTTTCAGAGACTTCCTTTCTCCTGTACAGTTATTTATTCGTTCAACATTCTTTTAACAGATAATATAGCTACAACTGATTATCTTATTATTAAACAACAACTAAATCTAAGCAGTGTTAAGATATACACTTACAATTTATAATAAATCTTTATAAATAACTACATAGATTTTAGTAAGCTACACGATATTACAGGTAGAGCCATCTATGGACCGAAAGTCGAGGTTGTTAAAAGATACTTCCTGCTGAGCAGTGAATGTAATTGGAAGAACGTTGCTTGTGTAATGGTATATATTTATAATGCTAAGTTAATGTGTTGTATTTATATTACTTTCTTAACGCAATCTTCTACAAAGACTAAACCGTTTCCATAAGTAGCTTCACTGAACATTTCTTTGTATATACAACAGGACACCTGAAGATGGCAATCCCCGTCGCTATGATTTGATTGCTGGCCGCAGATGATTTTTGTAGGAGATCTGTGTATGATGCACTTGTGACAGTGATCCCTCTAGGCAAACAATACTCCAAAATGACCCTTTATCGTCCCTAAAGAAAGTCAGCTTAATCTTCGCTGCTGATTGTTCGGTGCGAAACTTCTTTGACTTTGGTGTTGAGGGATGGCGCCATTCCTTGCTCACTCTCTTCGTTTCCGGTTGGTGGAAGTGAACCCAGGTTTCGTCCCCAGTAAAGATTCTTGCAAGGAAGCCATCACCTTCCCCTTCAAAGCGCCGCACAAGTTCTTCTCAAGCATCAACACGTCGTTCTCTCATTTCAGGAGACAGCTGCCGTGGCACCCATCTTGCAGAAACTTTGTGAGACTGGCGCACATCATGCACAATGTGGTGTACTGACCTATAACTAATCTGTAAACATGCTGCAATGTCATTCAGTGTCACTCGGTGGTTTTCCTTCACTATAACTTCAACTGATGCAATGTATTCTTGAGTCACAACTCGTTGTGCCTGACCTGGACGTGGAGCATCATCCACTGAGGTCATACATTTGCGCACTTCCTACTCCATTCGTAGACTTGCTGATCTGACAAACATGCATCACCGTACTAAACCCTCAGTCGTCGATGAATTTCAATAGGATTCACACCTTCACTACGCAAAAACCGATTAACAGAACGCTGTTCTACCCTAGAGCAAGTCGGAAGTGGGGCCGCCATCTTTATACTGATACTGCGACGGTATGTGTGCATCTGAAATATACTGCCACCTACAGGCCATTCTGCACGCTGTTTGCAGCACGCTTACCAACTTGCAGGATACGGCGCGAAATTTCGATTTGTTATTACAAATTTAAGGTTTTCGTTTGACTCATGCTCGTATTATCTAGAGCTAGCATCATTCTGTGTATGAACTTCTTCGAGTTAAGTAACAAAGGCGTATCAGAGTGAGGGAACTCTATTTTAAGGTAATATTGTGAAGTAAACTTACTTTTATAAAGTTATTCATTCAATTGTTTTCTAACGCGTTTATCATTAAAACTAACTCATTGACAATTTAGCACAAAGACTCCTTTATGTCGCTGACCAAAACAAGAAAGAAGCTATAGACGGCCACCAACCAATTGGAGATATGTTCCGACGAAAACAAGCTTGCCAACAAAACGACTTCGAGATCATCTCAACATCATCCATTAGGAATCATGTTCCAGTTTTCGTCTTGTCAATTTTTATAGTTCTTAAATACATGTTCCTTTAATATAAACGAATTTTTCAAGCTAACTAATTCAGTTCCTACACAACTCTTTGTCAATCACTTAGGTCTACTGCATTCCCTAATACAAATGTCTTCCTATCAGCAGAACTCACTGTAAGGAACCTAACAACTAAGGCAACAATTAAGCTTAATTTCAGCAAATGTTCTTGTCATTTAACATGAGCTAAATGGATCAATAAGCCCCTGTAATAATAAACTGTTTAATAATTAGTGGCCAAAGCTCTGTGAGTGAAGTTGTTGGCATCAAATTAATCACAGTATATCAGCGACAATGAGAATGTCTAAGCATAGTAAATTATTAGACTTAATGCAACAAGCTGTTCATAAATGTGCTTCTAAAGGTATATTTTGAAAATCTCTGACACCTCCTCTCTATTGAAACAGATAATTTGAATAGCATAGAACAATGGGAAAATCCTATAAAATGTGTAAATATATATTTTCTTTCAAAGACGTCGTTTCTACTGTACTATTATTTATTCGTTCAACATATTCTTAACATATATTATAGCTGCAAATTGTTTTCAAATCATTAAACAACAATTAAATCTAAGCCGTATTTAAAGAATATACTTACAATTTATTATAAAGCTTTATAAATAACTACAGAGATACTGCTGCGCTACACGATACTTCAGGTAGAGCCATCTATGGACTGCAAGTCGAGGTTCTTATGATACTTGTTGAAAAATAGTGAATGTGATTGGAAGAAGGTTACTTGGGTAATGGTATATATTTATAATAGTTACTTAATATATTACTTACATTACTTTCTTAACCCAGTCTTCTACAAAGACTAAGCCGCTTACAGAAGTAACTTCATTACACATTTCTTTGTATATACAACGGAAATACGAGAGACTGGAGCTATAGTCAAATGTTTAACAAGTAGACCGCTGTATGCTGACTCCTATATAAGGTTGCTAAGAGATGAACGGAACCTCAAAAATAAGCTTAGAATTTAAAAGCTTTAAATGATTTAGTGAATCTAAACTACGAGAGATGTTCAATAAAGAATGATAAAAACTATTACGGTCATATTTTCTTGCAGTAAAATTCAATCTTATTATATTCTGTAGGCTTACTATGAAACAAACCCGCCGTAGTAGTTTCACTGTTCGGAATCCTGGTTCCCGCCTGTGAGAACCCATCAAGTTCAGATATGTTCTGTATCGCATACCGTTGCAAAGGAGGTAACACCCGAGAAACAGTATGCGGTTTTGAAATTCTGCTTTCGTCTCAACAGATATTCAGTTGAGTACTATACAACGTTACAGGAGGCCTATGGAGAGTCTGTTCTTCCCTACACCACAGTTCGAAGGTGGTTTAAAATGTTTAAAGAGGGGAGATAATCAATTTCAAAGGAAGATGGAACCGGTGTTCCAGTTACTGCCCATACGGAAGAAAACATCAACACTGCTGCTGCCATTGTAAGAGAGGATCGACTAATTACCCTAAGTTCACTTTCTGAAATACTGAACAGTTCATTCGGCGCCAGCAACACTTTGCTGACAGAAACATTACAAATGAGACGAGTTTGTGCCCGATGGGTTCCAAGACCGCTGATTAACGAACAAAATAACATTCGTATGGAGGTCAGCATGCACTTAAAGTTGATGTTAGAGGAGGATCCGGAAATTCTTTCAAACGTAATCACTGCTGATGAAACTTGGCTATATCATTTTGATCCTGAGATCAAACAGCAAAGCTCAGTGTGGAAATCTCCTTCAGCACCACACCCCGAAAGAGCCAAAGTCCTTGCTTCTGCTGGGAAGCTTATTGTCATCTCATTCCTTAATATACATGCCATGATTTATCAGAATGTTGTGCCTGCACACACAGCAGTAACTGGACAATACCACAGGGATGTCCTAGAAATATTGCAAGCCAATATCAGGCGTAAAAGACCACATACCCGTGAAACAGGCTGGAGGCTGCACAACGATAATGCGGGGCCACATGTTGCCAATGTTTTTGCTGAATATTTAGCAAAAATCAAGGTGAGGTGCAGCTCTCATCATCCCTACAGTCCGGATTTAGCTCCATGTGAGCTTTTCCTATTCCCTATCATGACGAAACGCCATCGTGGGAGACATTATCCATCATCAGAAGCAGTGGTGAAAGCTGTGGAGGCAATCTTGAAGGATTTCTCAAAAAATGGTTTCCAGCATGTCTTTGAAGACTGTCAGAAACGCTGGGACAAGTGCATCACACTCAGGGGAGACTATTTTGAGAAAGGCCATCAAAATTATGAGGATGAGTAAATTTTCGTTATCCAAAATAAATGTGATCATTCTTTATTGAACAGCCCTCGTATGTGTAGAGAGGAGGGCTTATTTAAAAGACTACTCAGTCGAAGTTGTACATACGCTCTGTCGCTTTTGAAAAATTCTATTCTTCTAGAGAGACAGAAGCTATATGACGTTCAAAAACCTTTAGAACATTGGCACTTATATAGTAAAAGCTGATACATGTTTGTGATTTATCATAATTACATTCTCTTTGTGTCATCGTACATAGCCACACGTAATGGACAAGATCTTATTACACAGGTAAAGTAAATGTCGTTAAAAACATAAAGTAACGTCACCATTTCTGTTACTCTCAGACCAAAACAACGACATACAATCTTCAAAGAGTCTACAAATTGTCTAATGCTTCACTTGTCAACAGAGATCCTTCACCTCGTCCGTCCATCTCCAGTATACCAATTATTACTTTATTCATATAACGATTATCTGCATCACTCGTTTCCTTAATGGATACGAACATCTTTCCATGTACTTTTCCTTCGTACTTTGATAATGTGTTTAACGCAACATTGTGACAGAGTTCTTTTGAAAAGTTAATTCTTCTGAGAGAGGACGTCCAAAATCTGGTTCTAGAAAACTCTAAATTTTGTTTCTGCTGTGTCCAAATATGGGATGTTTACGTAAACTGAGGTTTTACAAAGGTAAGCCTCTGTAAACATGTGACGATTTATTCTCCTACATCGATACACTTGGTTTCACTAAAAGTTGCGTGGATGTCAAATCTATGGCACCCAGATATTCAGATGTTAATTCTGTTGTATGTGACGAGGCACTGTCATGATGTCATATTTTCTATCATTTTGAGAGACACCATTTTAAAGTACTTTTTAATAATCTTATGTTAGAGACACCTGCATTAATATGCCGTATTAGGACGTCCATCTTCTAATGCTAATACATCGATATGAACCGTATTTTCTCTTCAACAGATCCAAAGTCATGAAAGTGTTCCAGATTTTTTTCTGTACCAATGTGCACTATATTATGGTTTTTAATCGTAATTCAGTTTATGCCCCTTCTATGACAACAAAGTTTTCGACATATAGTTGTAGATGTAAAATATTTTGAATTTTACTTATATCAGTTCCTTATGTCACTCAATTAAATAAGTAAGCCGTCAGTTGATCTTATCTAAGCATTACTCGAACTGTAGTAATATTTACATCAGTAACTGATGGTCCGTGTGTGCTTCACTAAACTCATCTACATTTAATAAACTGGTTTCTTTCAATCTTCTCGTGCAAATTATAAATTATTACTATAGCTCCATAGCCAAAAGTATTTATTAGCAGATCAAAGATAGAGTATAAAATCTTGCTGCAAAAATATAAACATCTTGTTATAACGTACAAATAAAGTCAATTTAATATTTTGCGTAGAGTGACAATTTCCGAGATATTCCCTGTTATAATTTCTATCTGCAAACATTAATCTCTTCTTAAATGAGATGTAGTTATTTATTTTTGTCTTGGACTTGCAAATAGAATGCAATTTCGGAGCTATTGCCTAGCGTCATGCTGCTCAAACATTTGACAGTCGCTTAGGTCTACTGCATTCCCTAACACAAATGTCTTCCTGTAACTACAGCTCTCTATAGAGATCCTAACTGCTCAAGCAACAATTAAGTTTAGCTAATTTCAGCAAATTTTCTTGTCATTTAACATGACCTAAGTGGATAAATAAACCCCTGTAAGAAGATCTACTGTAATTTGTATGTCCGTATTCAATTAAGCGTAGTGAACACGGACTGTCAGATTACAGTAGACCATCTTAGGAACAGTCAAATCCGAAGCAAACCTATAGAAGAAATAAAGGACAAAATCAAGCATCTGCAGGACAACGGCTGGACCATGCACATAAAATGGGTAAAATCACACGTGGGAAAAAACTAGCAGACTAGTCGGCAAAGGAGGCTGCACAGGAACACAACGGCCTCACGTTCAAGAGGTCCCGAGTTCGAATCTCGCTCAGGGTGAGTTACCTAGATAAGGCTTTCCCGGGGTTTCCTTATCCTAGAAGACGAATGTCGGGTAACTAAGCTCCATGGAACCCCGGGCTCACATGAGCATAATTTCACCCATTCCATTCATCGTCCGATATGACTTAACGTTGCATGGCGCAAATTACAAAAAACACAACGGGGAGAATATCTACAGCGAGATACCCAGGTCACACATAATCAAGAAGGCAGAAGAGAAATGTCTGTTCAGAACAAAAAGCTAGAACTCAAAACAAATCACTAGACCAGGGTCTGATAACTCAGAATGGAATACAGAAGACGCATTAAGGTTCGCGAAACACCCGGGGTCTAAAGGTACATTTTGAGCGCTGCATGTACTCTAACAACCGGATGCGAATTATATTCAATGCCGCCAATATAATTATTTTGGCTGCCGTGTTGCATACTAACTAATATATAGAATAACTTCTGCTTATTTCAACATTTAATAGCTATTGTATGATTTTACTACTTATGAAATAATTTTCGTAATATTATTGTCCTATTTTCGACCTTATTTGAGCTCAATGTACGATATGAATAAGACACTACGTTGGCTAACCTGTAAATATTTGAACGAAATTTTGAAGCTTTAACAGTAAGCAAGGCAAGCCAAATTAAGTTCTGAATAGCATTTTCATTGATTTTTGAAGTTGTAAACATTTGAAAGACCTGCGAGGACGTATGGGCAGCAGGAAGAAAGTAAATGGATTTTCATAAAGACCTATTGGTAAGTAAGATTTAGCATATAGCTAAATACCAAAAATTAATATGATATAACTTGAATTGTGCCTTAATACATATTCGAGTATAGTTAAATTCTTTACATTAATGTAGCACTTTATAATGGAAAAAGGGTGTTTTACATTCAAAAGCTTTAGCTTCATTAACCTTGTTACTTTATTACTGCAATAATGATGTTTTCTGTTTTTCGTCTTTCAGGGGTCATCATCTCAGGCTACAAGGAATTCGATGGCAGAAATCGAGTGTGCAGGATTATTGGATATTATGTATGTTTCTTGTTTTGGTGATGTGCAGTGATCTTCAGGAACATTAGTAATGTAGCACAAAGCATTCTTTCCCACGTATACAGCAATTTAATGTGTCATATCAAATATTTCTTAAAGTTTGAGTTATAATTCATATCAGTGGAATATTTAACAAAAACTTTCAGTAATAATGTGGCCAACATAGAAAAGTGAGAAGTTAAGTTACTTTAAACAGTTGATTGGGTGTATTAGTTTTTGTGTTTGTACTTGTAGGTTAAAATTTGAAATATATGAGTCATATTTAAGTCCATGTAAGGTAAGTAATATCCAGTTTAAATTACTGAAAAAAATAGTTGTGAATTTTCAGATATACCAAAATTGTGGCTGTGAATTTGTACAGAATTTAATTCTCTTTGATTTCTGTAGAATTTTTTTGTTTATAATTCCCATCATCTGTGTTTACATATAATCTGGGTGGCTTAAATTAAAATATTTGGGCGAGATGCTTGATATGAATTTTATAAACTTTTTCTTTAAATTGCAATGATAAGTATTTTGAAGAATTAAGTTCTCTTAACCTTACTCAGCAGTGTATATGTACATCATTGATAAAGAATGTCACAGCTTTTAACAGCAATTAAAAGTATGATCTGAGATCCCATAAACCTAATTTGTTCCATTTAGTTTAATGCAGTAGTCACTATGCAATATTATTGTACACATTACACCAAATTATTTACCTGAATAACCATCTTAAAGGAGATCTGGTGGGATTAGAATGGATTTGAAAATGCTTCACATGTTTTTAGGTATAAAAAATGAAGAAATGAAATGATTATTATCCAAGAAATGATTAAAATGTCATTGTGTCATCATCATTATATGCCACTTTTACTTTTCTTTCTAGTATTCCAGTTATTCTTAAAACATTCACAATGTCAGCTAGCTGGGACCTAAACACAGTCTGGCTTGATCTCAAATTATTATTCCAGTTACTCTTAAAACATTCACAATGTCAGCTAGCTGGGACCTAAACACAGTCTGGCTTGATCTCAAATTAGTAAAGCTTCACAATAAATAATAAATTATTAATCCTCTACCTTGTTAACAGACAGTGTCGAGGCCTAACACTTAACCTTCTGCAATGTAGGGTTACCGTTAAAGGCACATAGTGTTGAGCACCTCATATATCGCAATACAATTTGGACAAATTGGTTCAGAAAAATAACAAGTTAAAGTGATATTTGCACAGCATTGATGTATTATTCTGTGGTACATCTGTTCTCAACATGTACTTGCCCCCATTTATGAGTAATATTGGTACACAATTTCTGTAATGCTAACCATTTTAAGGGTGATATAATGTTACTAGCGTGACCCACAGAAGTGTTACATGTGACATGAAACTACACTGTTAAGCATTCTCTCTTTGTTCTAAGTTGGAATGAAAATGTCAATCTTTGGCATGGAAAAAAGATGCTTAACCTAATATATGAGCCATCCATTACATCAGTGATGCGAAGTCACATAATAATTTAGAAAGGTAGATAAAACTGCACATTATTTTGCTATATAATGCACTTCTTATTTCTTTGTAGTGAAAACATAAGGGAATTATGCACTGTCAAAAGAAATAATGGTTAGATGTGTGAGCAAATAAACTACATTACTAAATTATTTTCCATTAACTATTCAAACACACAGTTCCATCAGTTTCAATTCTTAACTAAAACTACAAACAGCATTAATAGTTCATAGTGTAATCTTTCATTGAGTCACTTATGTCACACACATTCAGTGGTATGTCATGGACTGAAAGGTTTACTCTATGCAGAGGGCTCCATTTGCCATCTTAGTCAGAAAGTACATTGCCTAAAGTCTTACCAAGTTAAAGCAAATCATTTATCCAAACAATTGCTGACCCATTAAGCAAATTATACTTCAGAGTCAGATAACTACATGAAATAATCTCTTATGGGAAGATACACTGTGCATTAAATTTTATTTTTAAAACTGCACATTTTCTCTTTCAGCATTCATTACTGTGCATATGCATGTCATTGAAGCATTTAAAAATTCAACGCTGTGATATTCTTGTGTTGTGAAGACAAAGTTAAGCTTAGGACAATTTTAAATTAATACAGCCTTACTGTAATTATTATTTTTCATAATTTATTCTGCACTTGTGAATGATAATTCAAAGTAATTAAAAGTATATAAAATGATACCATTTGTGAAATTTATGTCACCAGTTGCTGACACTGACTCATGTTCTAATTTGACATTATTAATCTTATATTAATCGATCACAAATTTCAGGTTTTTCTCTGAATATACTTTAGTATACTTGTGCTGAAAATAATGTATGTAGCATATATCTTTTAATATTCTTATTAAATAAAACAATTTACAGAGCTGCTTTGTTGCCATTTAAAGAGTTAGTGCCATTTTTTGTCTATAGTTTTGGTGTCCTCATTTAAAGTGTATCTATACATTCCTTTAGTGATTTTTACAAGTTTATTCCAGGGAATTTTTCAACAGTCTGTGTACAAAGAAATTGCATTACACATAACATTATGGTATCATTTCCTGTACCTAAAGAATCATTATTTTAGAGTTAAGTTATCTTTATTTTAAGTATTACACAAAGTAGCTTGAGGGAAAGGGGATACAGATGTCTTGTATATTCTCAACAGTATCTTGAGTGATCTCACTCTCTCGTTTTTAAAGTTGTAATTGTTTTTAAAGATAAAATTATCAATTTGCTACAGGAATATTAAAGATATAATGCTTTGTGGAAGTCAATTATTCATATTTAACAGGAAAAGTTCAAGTGGATTCTTGATATATTTTTCACCTATTCATTGGACAACTTCTTTAGAAGTCACATCTCGCACACTAATGAATAGTTAACCGCACATTTCCTCAGCGTATTTGGCGCGTATTATGTTAATATGCGATAGTTGAAATGCGCGTAAATTATTCATGTGTGGCGAGATGTGACTTCGAAAGAAGTTGGATTCTATCAGTCGCTGAACACGGAAGGGGAAAGGTAGGGAAAACCGAATGCACCATTGCTCAGTCGCAATAGAAGCGTACTACATTACCGGCGTTAGTTTCAAGGCCGCCGGGGTCTAAAAGTTCAGGAATGAGCGCCCTTTGCGGTTCAAACCATACCACGGAGTTGAGAATCTGGTATTAAGCTATGATGCAATGCTACTTCTAAAGATATTCTTTGAAAATACTCTGAAACACGTCGTCTACATTAAAACCGTATGCTTTAAGAAAATAACTTTGGCATAGCAGCTTCAGGTCATAATATTTTGGACGAAGGTGAGATGCACGAAGTAAGACCAACGACGAGAAACGAGATACCTGCACGAATCTTGTTATATATATATTGCTGCAAGATCATCTCAACATCATCCATTAGGAACCCTGTTGCAATTTTCGTCTTGTCAGTTTTTATTGCTTTTAAATACATATTCCTTTAATATAAACACATTTTTCAATTTAACTAATTCAGTTCTTACATAACTCTTCTTGAGATACTTAAAAAAGGATAAAATGAATATTTTAATTATAGTTTGTAGAATGTAAGATTAAGTTAGGTTAGATTAGGTTAAGTTAGTTTCGGATAGATAAGTTTACGGTATGTTAGTTTAGGATAAGTTAAGTCAGGTTAGGTTATGCTAGTTTAGGTTAGGATAAGTAAGGTTAGATTAGCTTAGGTTAGGTAAGGTTAAGTTGAGTTAGGTAATGTTTTTGTAGTTTGTAGAAACCTGAGTACGACGCATCACACGAGGGCCGCTCAATAAAGAATGATCATAATATTTCGCAATAAAATTCAATCTTATTATATTCTTTTAGCTTAATGAGAAACAAACACGCCGTAGTAGCTTCTATGTTGGTACTCCTGTTTCCCGCCTGTGAGAACCAGGTAATTTCAGACATGTTCAGTATCGCCTACTGCTGCCTACAGTTTTTATTTTTTTTTTTTTATTTTTTTTTATTATTACTTTTTTGTAACTTACGTCCTCCAAAGTTAAGTCATATCGGACGATGAATAGACTTGATGAAATGATGCTCTTATGAGCCTGGGGTCCATGGAGCTTACAGTAACCCGACATTCGTCTTCCAGCATAAGGGAAAACCCCGGAAAAACCTTATCATAGTAACTCACCCTGATCGAGAATGGAACTCATCACATTTAGAACGTGAGACAGACGTGCTACCATCTACGCTACCGAGGTGGGCGTAACATGTAGTTAAAGTTGATGCTAGTGGAAGTTCCGGAGCTTCTTTCAAACGTAATCACAGCTGCTCGCAATTGGCTACGTCATTTTGCAACGCTCAAGGTAGAAATCTCCTTCTTCACCAACTCCCAAAAAAGCAAACGTGATTTCTTCTGCTGGGAAAGTTATGGTCAGATCATTCTTTGATATTCATGGAATGGTTTGTCAGCATGTTGTACCTGCACACATATCAGTAACCGGACAATACAACAGGGGTGTGTTCTGAAAAAAATTCAGGTCCATATCAGGCACAAAAGACCACATTTCCGTGAAGCAGGCTGTATGCTCCACCACGGTAATGCGCAGCAGCATATTGCCAATGTTGTTGCTGAATATCTTGCAAACATCAAAGTGAAGTGCATTACTCGCCCTTCCTATACTCCGGATTTAGCCCCATATGGCTCTTTCCTTTTCCTAACTTAAAAAAACGCCTTCGTGGGAGGCATTATTCATCATCAGAAGCAGTGGTGAAGTCTGCAGAGACGATGTTGAAGTATCTCTCAAAAAATGGTTTCCAGCGTGGCTTTGAAGACCGGCAGAAACATTGGGAAAAGTTTATGGATTTCAGGGGATATTATTTCATCAAAATTATGAGGATTAGTAAAGGTACGTTGTCCAATTGTGATCATTCATTTTTGAACAACCCTCGTGTGTGTGGCGAGAGGGACTTACTTAAAAGACTACTCAGAAGAAGTTGTACATACACCTTGTTGCTATTGAACAACTCTATTCTTCCAGAGAGACAGAAACTGTATAAGGTCCAAAAACCTTTAGAACATTGGCACTTATATAGTAAAAGCTGATACATTATTGTGATTTTTGAGACTTGCATTCCCTTTGTGTCATCGTACATAGCCACGCCTACTGGACAAGATCTTATTACATAGGTAAAGTAAATGTCGTTAAGAACATAAAATATCGTCATCAATTCTGTTACCCTCAGACCAAAGCAACGACATACAATCTTCAAAGAGTCTACAAATTGTCTAATACTTCACTTGGCAACAGAGATGCTTCAGCTATTCCGTCCATCTCCTATATACCAAGTATTACTTTATCCATATAACGATATTCCGCTCACTCGTTTCGTTAATGAATACAAAAATCTTCTTTCCATGTACTTTCCCTTCGTATCTTACTAATGGGTTTATCGTAACATTGTGACAGTTCTTTTGAAAAGTTGATTCTTCTGAGATGGAACGTCCAAAATCTAGTTCTGGAAAACTCTAGAATTTGGGACCTGCTGTGTTTACGTATACTAAGGTTTTACTAAGGTAAGCCTCTGTAAAAATGGCGATTTCTTCTCCTATATGGATAAACTTGGTTTCAGTAAAAGTTGCATGGTTGGCAACTCTATGGCATCCAAATATTCAGATGTTAGTTTTGTTATAAGTGGCGATGCGTTGACATGATGTCATATTGTCTATCATTTTGGGAGACATCGTTTTAAAGTGCTTTTTAACAACCTTGTGTTATGGATTTCTGTAATAATATGCCGTACTCGGACGTTTATTTTCTAATGCTAATATATCGATATGAACCGTAGCTAATGTTCATCAGATCCAACGTCATGAAAGTTCTCTAGCTTTTATATCTTTACCATTGTTAACTGTATTGGTAAACGTGCTTCTCCTTAGAAAATACTCTGACACACATCCTCCGTATTAAAACTAAATACATCAAAAAATCAACCCAAGAGCATATTACCATAGTACAAACGCAGAAAATTTGTAAATATATATCGTCTTTCAAAGACCTCCATTCTACTGTACAATTATTTATTGCTTCAACATACTCTTAATATGTATTGTAGCTACAAGTTATTTTCAAATTATTAAACAGCAATTAAATCTAAGCCGTAATTAAACAATATCCTTAAAATTTATAATTAGGCTTTATAAATACCTACAAAGAAGTTGCTAGGCTACACGATATTACAGGTAGAGCCATCTATGGACTACAAATCAAAGTTGTTAAAATGATTCTTGCTGGTGAACACTGACTGCAATTGGAAGGTTACTCGTGTAATTGTATATGTTTATAATGGTAAGGTAATATGTTGTATTTATATTACTTTCCCAACCCAGTCTTCTACAAAGACTAAACCATTTACCGAAGTAGCTTCATTACACATTTCTTTGTATATACAACAGAAACACGAGAGACTGAAGTGACCGCTGTATGCTGGCTGTATGCTGAATCTTACATAAGGTTTCTATAAGATGAAGAGAACCTCAAAAGTGAGCTCAGTATTTTAAAGCTTTAAAGGAATTAGTGGATTAAAGTACGAGGGCTGTTTAATAAAGAATAGTAAATTGTTTTACGCTTCTAATTCTTCGCACTAAAACTCAATATCACTATATTCTGATAGCTTTATGAGAAACAAACACACCGTAGTAGTTTCATTGTTGGTACTCCTGGTTCCCGCCTGTGAGAACCAGGCCAGTTCAGACATGTTCAGTATCGCTTACCACTACAATGGAGGTAACACGTGAGGAACAATATGTAGCTCTGAAGTTCTGCTTTCGTCGCACAAGATATTCAGTTGAGGCCTATATAATTACACGAGAGGCCTGTGGAGAGTCTGTTCTTCCCCACAGTACAGCTAGAAAGTGACTTAAATTTTTTAAAGACGGGAGACAATCAGTTTCAAAGGAAGGTGGACCC
The DNA here is from genome assembly GCA_030765055.1 of Mantis religiosa. Classification (NCBI taxonomy): domain Eukaryota; kingdom Metazoa; phylum Arthropoda; class Insecta; order Mantodea; family Mantidae; genus Mantis; species Mantis religiosa. Next base: position 54,194,450 of record CM060960.1, on the reverse strand, counting down.
GGTGCTGCAGTTACTGCTCTTATGGAAGAAAACATCAACGCTGCTGCTACCATTGTGAGAGAGGATCGACGAATTATCTAAATATCACTTTCTTAAATACTGAACATTTCATTGGGTGCCATCCACACCTTGGTGACAGAAACAATAGTCATGAGAGGTGTTTGTGCGCGATGGGTTCCAAGACTGTTGGTTCTAGATAAAAAGGACATTTTCATTAAAGTTGATGTTAGAGGAATACCCGAAGTTAGTTTCAAACGTAATCACTGCTGATGAAACTTGGCCACATCATCTTTATCCTGAGAGCAAATAGCAAAGCTCAGTGTGGAAATCTCCTTCATCACCAATCCTCAAAAAAGCAAACGTGGTGGCTTCTACTGCGAAAGTTATGGTCATCTCATTCTTTGACATTCATGGAATGGTTTATCAGCATGTTGTACCTGCACACACACCAGTAACTGGACAGTACTACATGGATGACCTGAAAATATTGCAGGTTCATGTCAGGGGCAAAAGACCACAATTTCGTGACGCAGGCTGGATGCTACACCACGATAATGCGCGGCCGCATTACTGAATATCTTATAAATATCAACGTGAAGTGCATCACTTACCCTCCCTATAGTTTGGATTTAGCCTCATGTGACTCTTTCCTATTCCCCAATTTGAAGAAGCGCCTTCGTGGGAGGCATTATCCATCATCAGAAGCAGTGCTGAAGGCTGCAAAGGCGTTTTTAAAGTCTCTCTAAAAATGGTGTCCAGCACGTCTCTGAAAAATGGCGAAAAGCTGGGAGAAGTGCATCGCATTCAAGGGTTACTACTTTGAGAAGGACCATCAAAATTATGAGGATAAGTAAAGTTAGGTAGTCAAAAAAATTGTGATCATTCTTTATTGAACAGCCCTCGTATGTGTAGAGAGGAGGGCTTATTTAAAGGACTACTCAGTTGAAGTTGTACATACACTGTCGCTACTGAAGAACTTCTTCCAGTGAGACATAAGCTGTATAACGTTCAAAAAGCTTTAGAACATTGGCACTTATATACTAAAAGCTGATACATGTTTGTGATTTATCAGACTTACATTCTCTTTGTTTCATCGTACATAGTCACACTGATGGACAAGATTTTATTACACAGGTAAAGTAAATGTCGTTAAAAACATAAAATAACGTCATCATTTCTGTCACCCTCACACCAAAGCAACGACATACAATTTTCAAAGAGTCTACAAATTGTCTAATACTTCACTTGTAAACAGAGATGCTTCACCTAGTCCGTCCATCTCCAATATACCAATTATTACTTTATTCATAGAACGACATTCTGCATCACTCGTTTCGTTAATGGATACCAAAATCTTCTTTCCGTGTACTTTTCCTTCATGTCTTGCTTATGTGTTTATTGTAACATTGTGATAGAGTTCTTTCGAAAAGTTAATTCTTCTGAGAGAGGACGTCCAAAATCTGGTTCTAGAAAACTCTAAATTTTGGTTCTGCTGTGTCCAAATATGGGATGTTTACGTAAACTAATGTTTTACAAAGGTAAGCCTCTGTAAAAACCTGACGAATTATTCTCCTACATGGATACACTTGGTTTCAGTAAAAGTTGCGTGGATGTCAAAACTATGGCACCCAGATATTCAGATGTTAATTCTGTTGTATGTGACGAGGCACTGTCATGATGTCATATTTTCTATCATTTTGAGAGACACCGTTTTAAAGTACTTTTTAATAATCTTATGTTAGAGACACCTGCATTAATATGCCTAATTAGGACGTCTATCTTCTAATGCTAATACATCGATATGAACCGTAGTTTCTCTTCAACAGATCCAAAGTCATGAAGGTGTTCTAGATTTTTTTCTGCACCAATGTTCAATATATTATGGTTTTTAATCGTAATTCAGTTTATGCCCCTTCTATGACAACAAAGTTTTCGACATATAGTTGTAGATGTAAAATATTTTGAATTTTACTTATATCAGTTCCTTATGTCACTCAATTAAATAAGTAAGCCGTCAGTTGATCTTATCTAAGCATTACTCGAACTGTAGTAATATTTACATCAGTAACTGATGGTCCGTGTGTGCTTCACTAAACTCATCTACATTTAATAAACTGGTTTCTTTCAATCTTCTCGTGCAAATTATAAATTATTACTATAGCTCCATAGCCAAAAGTATTTATTAGCAGATCAAAGATAGAGTATAAAATCTTGCTGCAAAAATATAAACATCTTGTTATAACGTACAAATAAAGTCAATTTAATATTTTGCGTAGAGTGACAATTTCCGAGATATTCCCTGTTATAATTTCTATCTGCAAACATTAATCTCTTCTTAAATGAGATGTAGTTATTTATTTTTGTCTTGGACTTGCAAATAGAATGCAATTTCGGAGCTATTGCCTAGCGTCATGCTGCTCAAACATTTGACAGTCGCTTAGGTCTACTGCATTCCCTAACACAAATGTCTTCCTGTAACTACAGCTCTCTATAGAGATCCTAACTGCTCAGGCAACAATTAAGTTTAGCTAATTTCAGCAAATTTTCTTGTCATTTAACATGAGCTAAATTGTTAAATAAACCCTGTAAGAAGGTCTACTGTAATTTGTCTGTCCGTATTCAATTAATCGTAGTGAACACGGACGGTCAGATTACAGTAGACCTTCTTAAGAACAGTCAAATCCGAAGCAAGCCTATAGAATAAATAAAGGCCAAGATCAAGCATCTGCAAGACAAAAGCTGGACCATCTACATAAAATGGGTAAGGCACACGTGGGAAAAAACTAGCAGACTATTCGGCATAGGAGGCTGCACAGGAACACAACGGCCTCACGTTCAAGAGGTCCCGAGTTCGAATATCGGTCAGGGTGAGTTACCTAGATAAGGCTTTTCCGGGGTTTCCTTATCCTAGAAGACGAATGTCGGGTAACTCTCAGCTCCATGGACCCCGGGCTCACATGAGCATCATTTCACCCATTCCATTCATCGTCCGAGATGACTTAACGTTGGAGGACGTAAATTACAAAATACACAACGGGGAGATTATCTACAGCGAGATACCCAGGTCACACATAAACAAGAAGGCAGACGAGAAATGTCTGTGCAGAACAAAAAATTAGAACTCAAACAATACATTAGACCAGGTTCTGATAACTCAGAATGAAATACAGAAGCCGCATTAAGGTTCGCGAAACACCCGGTGTCTAAAGGTACATTTTGAGCGCTGCATGTAGTCTAACAACCGGATGCGAATTATATTCAATGCCGACAATATAATTATTTTGGCCCAATGTTCCTTCTGTATGCACTGTCCATTTGTGCAGCAATATTAATATTGACATACATTGCTAAAATTAATGCATTTTTTATATGAGACGAGGAGGACTCACGCTTTTTAACACGGTCGTGCATGTGTTGTATGTCTTTCATTCCTTGCTTCTCCCAGGAATCATCTCCTCCAAAGAGCAGGCATGGGAAACAGTATAAACGGTTATTAAGTTCACATCCACATAACCAGTCGTGCTTCTTGTACATGTCAGGGTTGAACTTCCTATTGAATGTTCTAGCTTTTGACTTAATCGTTTGAGTTATAGAAATGTTTGGCATGAGCCTACCTTTCGTTTCACTTCAGGTTTTTCTTCAGTACTCCGTTGCGAAAAGGGCTTTTCCAGTAAAGATTGCACGGTGTTCATTCTATCAGAATTTTAAAAACGTACAAAAACAACACCTCACAATAACCACTTTAAATAAAATGTTAGAATACTCTGTTTAACCTTAAACAAAGCTTTCTCAAACTCTGCGATCAGGAAACCACACTACAGAGCAAGCAGACAAACAGAAGCTAAGCCTGAAGGTCACGCTATAGCCGTTGCTAAGAGTAGGACGAGCTAGGTTTATAAACCTCCATGTAAGCAATTCATAAGAAGCCACTCCCATCTCTTCAGCTTCCCGCAACCCCCTCAGAGAGCCTACATTTGGGCGAAATCTTAGGTTAACTCTTCGCTGCAAACCTGGCGGCTCCTACAGCTAACCTCTGTTTATTTCGACTTCTGTGGTCATGGACAGCTACAGACGATATGCCTAATTCAAACATGCTTGTATATAAAACAATGCAAACAAGTACGGCTTTAATGTGCATAAAGCAACTGTTGTAAATTCAAAATCAGTGGGTGTAGAACTAATCGGCAACCTTATGGAGGAACCGCCCCTGCATTTAACATGAGCTAAATGGATCAATAAACTCCTGTAATAATAAATTGTTTAATAATGAGTGGCGAAAGTTAAGTGAGTGAAATTGTTAACATTAAATTTAACATCGCAGTATATGAGCGACAGTGAGAATGTCTAAACGTAGTAAATTATTAGAATAGCAACAAGCCATTGGTAAACGTGCTTCTTCTAGAGATATATTTTGAAAATACTGTGACACACGTCTTCTATATGGAAAAAATTCGCTTGATTAGCATAAAATACCATTGCACAAACCTATAAATTGTGTATATATATTTTCTTTCAAAGACCTCCTTTCTCCTATTCAATTATTTATTCGTTCAACATTCTCTTAATATGTATGATAGCTACAAGTTATTTTCACATTATTAAACAACAATTAAATCTAAGCCGTATTTAAAGAATATGCTTGCAATTCATAATAAACGTTTCTAAATAACTACAGAGATTCTGCTACACTACACGTTATTACAGGTAGTGCCATCTATGGACTGCAAGTAGAGGTTGTTAAAATGATTCTTGCTGGTGAGCAGTGCATGTAATTGGAAAGAGGTTACTTGTGTAATGTTATATATTTATAATAGTAATTTAAAGTATTGTATTTACATTTCTTTCTTAACCCAGTATTCTACAAATACTAAACCATTTACAGAAATATCTTCATTAAACATTTCTTTGTATATGCAACAGAAATACGAGAGACTCAAGTGACAGTCAGATGTTAAACAAGTAGACCTCTGTGTCAGGTTTCTATAAGATGAAGAGAACCTCATAAATAAGCTTGGTAATTTAAAGATTTAAAGGAATTAGTGAATTTAAACTAAAAGTAAGGAAAGCAGGGGAAATTGTTAGCGACAAAGAGGTAAGTTGACACAAATTACGTGTTTTAGCCAGATCTACTTTACACATGTAATAAGTCTTTGTTTATGCTTCATATCAATAAAGTTAAGTGTTTCAAACAAAACATTAGAATGTGTTATTTACAAATGCACAGTTTTACGTGAAGAATTTAGGTCTAAATCATCACAAACGTCCTTTGTTATAAATATTGGTATTGTGACTTTGTGGGTTCGTAGATTTAAATTTCCGAGTTGTAGAAATTTATAACGTTCTTTATTTGCGTAGAAATACACTCACAGTGGCAAGTTACAGCAGAATTACATCACATGCACAACCACAATCTACCAAGGTCGATGACACTAACAAATAGCGTTCTGATCATATCAGCTCTCGTCACAACACTTTACAGCTGTTTACTGTTTAAGACTGCTCTAACGTGTCACAATCTCTTATATATACCTCCATTGATAATTTATAGACTGTTCTAAAACAAACCAGAAACCGAATAATCTCTATCAATCAAAAATACACTAGAAAGTTCCATTTACCTCATTCATCTGTGTTGGTAAGTCTTTTATCTCCGCTATCTTTATTTGCCGGCTCTTTGTGCACACAAGCCGCGCTATAGTAGATAACGGGTTCACGACAATATGTTAAATATTCGTATACATTAGTATAGATAGAAATAGTCCAAGTATTACTACAAAACGATGTAGATCTGATTAAAATAAACTTAAACTCAGAGAAATATTGCAATCAACACTTGATGTTCACATGTTACTTTGAATATACGTTTCGGTGTTCCCTGAATGTCAATGTTTATAATTTGAGTGTATGTTTGAAGAGCACAATTTAAAAGACAAAAGTTGGTTATATACCAAACATAATATATAAGTTTATCGACTTTCAGCAATACAACTGGAAGAATAAAAAAGACATGGCTCGAGGCCTTTACATGTCAACACTTTTGCAAGTGTTTCTAAGGATTTTTATTAAATTGGCAAATGTTTAAGATATCTCTTTTTAGCATTTAAATGTGTGACAAATGTTTTGATTTGTATTTAAAAAAAGCATTCAAAAATTTATAAATCTATAAAGGAAAAACAAACTAATTTGTGTAAAAATATATGCAATTTTGTGACTGGCCGTAATAATAATTGTAATACGTAATGTAGTGACGTAGTAGTAAATTGGCCAATGATATACAAGTAATATATGGGTCGCGATAGGAACAAAGGATTAAATAAACTCTGTGTAGAAACCGAAAGAAAATTCGTTTTCCTTTCTGGAACGCCGAAGAGATCGAACGCTTTTTGAATTGCTCGAAAATATTTAAGTGTTAGTTTAATTTGAAGTACTAGTTTCATTCCGATCACAGTATAAAATTTTTTATAAGAATTGTAATGGATATGGTGTTAAAAGACATAAACAAAAGATTCATTTCTTACAGAAACTCAAATTAAAAATATTAATGATTCCTTCACTCGTTACCAACCTTGTAACTTAGAGTTTTCATTGCTCGTAAGTAAGAATATAACAGAAGAACATTAAAATCTAGCCGATTCATAATTAAGGATTTAGCTGATAACTCCAGGGAACATCTTCTTCATCAAGTCATAATATTTTGGACGAAGGCAGGATGGACAAATAAGACCAACGACGGGAAACGGGATACCAGCACGAATCTTATATATATTGCTGCAAATTTGGGGTATCAACACCCACAACAACGGAGGAATCCTGCTACACATATACAGGCTGAGGTACTGCAAATAGCCCATGAAGTCGTCTTCATTCCTAGTTAGGTTTGCTTAATTGGTAAATCGTAACAAATAGACAAATTCTTAAACGTAAAACAATGTAGATCTCTTAAATATCTTATTTATGTAAAGTTAGTTATGTGGAATTAACCATTTCCTTAGATATTACTTGTTATTAATTTTTATTGTAGAATACTCATACTTCTCCAAACACAAAACAGTTTTACATTTGTATCACCTGGCTAAACGAAAAAATTAAATTTCATTACCACATAACAGAAAATATCTTAAAATTTTTGTCCAAATCTCTTAACCTCCATATACTCCTACTCTATTCCAACAAAAAGTACAATAGGAATTTACCTCAACTCACTCTGTAAGTAGCGTCGTTAACCCAGTGTAACTATCTTACAAACACTTTCCCTTGTTGCAAATACACAGTATAAACACATCAGCTCAATGTTGACTTGAGTATCTGTTGCTAAAATGTCCTAGTAACACTGTCTGCAGACTCATCATTACGAAACTGGAACGTACTACACTCGTACAGACTGACTAACTACCCTGTAGCGTACTGTACTCACACTTAATCTGAAATAAAATGTCAAGAAGAATAAGTTACAACCCAGAGGATTAAGTTAGGTTAAGTTACTTTAGGTTAGATTAGTTTAGAGTTTGTTAGGTTAGGATAAGTTAAGTTACGTTAAGTTAAGCTAGTTTAGGTTAGATTAGTTTAGGGTATGTTAGGTTAGGATCTGTTAAGTTAGGTGAGGTTATGTTAGGTTAGGTTAGGTTAGGATAAGTTAGCTTAGGTTAAGTTAAGTTAGATTAGCTTAGGTAAGATTACTTTGAGTTAGGCAAGTTTTATATGGCTTGTAGAAGCCAGAGTAAAGTAATTCATGTAAATACGATGCGTCATACGACGGCCGTTCAGTAAGCAATGCCCATAATTTCTTACGCTCACAATTTTTCGCACACAATTTCAATCTCTCTATATATATTCTGTTAACTTAATGTGAAACAAACACTGTTGGTACTCCTGGTTGCCGCCTGTGAGAAGCAAGTAAGTTGTTTAGACATATACAGGTTCGCCTATCGCTAAAATGGAGATAACATTAAGTTAAAGTTGGTGTTACAGGCTGATCCGGAGTTTCTTTCAAACATAATCGCTCCTGATGAAACTTGGCTACATCATTTTGATCCTGTGAGCAAATAGCAAAGCTCAGCGTGGAAATCTCTTTCATTACCAACCCCCCAAAAAGCAAACGTGGTGTCTGCTGGGACAGTTATGGTCACCTCTTTGTTTGATATTCATGGAATGGTTTATCAGCATGTTGTACCTACACACATCAGTAACTGGACAATACCAGAGCGATGTCCTGAAAACATTGCAAGTCCACATCAGGCGCAAAAGACCCCATTTCCGTGAAGCAGGCTGGATGCTGCACCACGATAATGCGCGGCTGCATATTGCTAATTCTGTTGCTGAATATCTTGCAAAAATCGAAGTGAACTGCATTCCTCACCCTCCCTATAGTCTGGATATAGCTCCATGTGACCTTTTTCTATTCTCTATCTTGAAGAAACGCCTTCGTGGGAGGCATTATCCATCATCAGAAGCAGTGGTGAAGGCAGCGGTGGCAATTTTGAGGGATCATTCACCAAATGGTTTCCAGCATGTCCCTGAGGACTATCAGAAATAGTAGGACAAGTGCATGGCACTCAGGGAAGACTATTTTGAGAAGGACCATCAAAATTATGAAGAGGAGTAAGGGTACGTTGTCAGAAAAGGAAATTGTGATCATTCTTTATGGAACAGCCCTTGTATTTTACGTAGACTGACCATTTGCGAGATATTTTTTGTTATTAATATGAATCTGTAAACATTAATCTTTTCTTAAATCAGAAGTAGTTATTTATGTTTGTCTCTCACTTGTAAATACAATGCAATGTCAGAGCTGCTGAAACATTTGACAGTCGCTTAATTCTACTGCATTCCCTAATACAAATGTCTACCTGTCAGTACAGCTCACTATAGAGATGCTAGCAACTAAGGCAACAATTAAGTTTAGTTGATTTCAGCAACTGCTCTTGTCATTTAAAATAAGGTAAAATGGTCAATAAACTCCTGTAATTATAAATTGTTTAGTTATGAATGGCGAAAATAATGTGAGTGAAATGGTTAACATTAAATTAATATCGCAGTACAGGGTGCCTCTAAAGCCACTATCCATTTCAATAAAACCGCAATATTTTTTTTTCAGATGCTGCTATCTTAGTGCAAGATGTTTAGCACAAAAGAACGGGTTGCCATTGTTTGTGCACGGGTACGCGGATTGTCATATGAAGACCCCAGAGCGGAATTTACCCGTAAATTCAACAAACCTGTCCCATCAAGGGCACACATTCGTCTGCTTGTGAACAAATTTAAGCGTACCGGCAGTGTGTGTGTGTTGAGACACATCCTGGACGACCACACGTCTTGAGAGAAACAGTGCAGCAGGTTCAAAGTGCCAGTGATAGGAGTCCCAAGGCATCAATACGACGCCTCAGTAAGATTTTGAACATCCCTAACAGCACAGTGTGGAAAATTCTACGTTTCACTCTACGAAAACGGCCATATCACATTCAAGTTCTGCACCATCTTGAGGACGAGGATTTCGCCTGTGGTCGGGCAATGTGTTATGACCTCCTGGAATATGTAGAGAATGAGAATATAATGGACAACATTTTATTCTCTTATGAAGCCAATGTCCATGTTTGTGGTAAAGTGCACAGACAGAACAGCCGAATATGGGCATATGAAGAACCACATGAGGTATCGGAGTGGGAACGTGATACAGCGAAAGTCAATGTTTGGTTGGGTATGACGAACGCAAAATTGTATGGCCCATTTTTCTTTGCCGAATGGTCAATAACAGGTAACATATAACTCAACATGTTAGACCTACCCCTTAAATCGCAGCTGCAAGAGGATGGCATACTGGATACACTTGTGTTTTAGCAAACTGGTGCACCTCCACATTTTGCAAACATCGTCCGTGATTACCTGAACAGAACCTTTCTAAGGAGATGGATAGGTAGAGGTTCACCTCGGCTGTGGGCTTCTCAATTAACAGGACCTTACTCCTTTAGACCCCTTTGTATAGGGGTACATGAAATCCAAAATGTAAACTAGCAAAGTGAATGGTCTACCTGAACTACGGAGTCGTATCAGGGTGGCAGCCGGTCGAATTATCTTTAACATGTTACCGTCTACATTCGTTCCACTATTGAAAGATGGCGTATGTGTTTTGAGATAGTTGGAGGTCATGTAGTAGGGCACTAGAATATGTGTAACACTTCAAAATGATATTGATTTTTCAATCACTGTCTTCCTTCGTTGAATTGGATATTGACTTTAGAGACACCCGGTATATGAGCGACAATGAGAATGCCTTAACATAGTATTAATAACATAGTATTAATAGAATTATTGCAACAAGTCATTGATAAACGTGCTTCGCCTTAGAAAATACTCTGACACACGTGCTCTGTATTAAAAATAAATACCTCAAATAAAATCACTTAAAGAACATATAATCATGGTACAATAGTACAAAATTTGAAAATATATATCCTCTTTCAAAGGCCTCCTTTTTAATGTATAATTTTTTATTGGTTCAACATACTCTTAACATACATTATAGCTAAAGGTTATTTTCAAATTATTAAACAGCAATTTAATCTAAGCCGTATTTAAACAACATACTTAAAGTATATAACAAAGCTTTATGAAAAACTACACCGATTTTGCTAAACTACACGATTTTACAGGTAGTGCCATCTATGGACTGCAAGTCGAACTTGTTAAAAAAAACTTGCTGGTGAGCAGTGACTGCAATCGGAAGCTTACTTGTGTAATGGCATATGTTTATAATTCTAAGTTAATATGTTGTGTTTATATTACTTTTTAACCCAGTCTTCTAAACCGATTACAGAAGCAGCTTCATTACACATTTATTTGTATATACAATAGAAATACGAGAGACTGAAGTGATAGTCAAATGTTTAACAAGGAGACCGCTGTATACTGACTCTTACATAAGTTTGCTATAAGATGAAGAGAACCTCAAAAGTAAGTTTAGTATTTTAAAGCTTTAAAGAAATTAGTGAACTAAAGTACGAGGGCTGCTCAATAAGGAGCGACAATAATTGTTTTACGCTTCTAATTCTTCGCAATGAAACTCAATCTTATTCTATTCCGTTAGCTTAATGTGAAACAAACACACGGTAGCAGTTTCATTCTCGGTACTACTGTTTCCCGCCTGTGAGAACCAGGAAAGTTCAGCCATGTTCAGTATCGCTTACCACTACAATGGAGGTAACACGCGAGGAACAATATGTAGCTTTTAAGTTCTGCTTTCGTCGCAATAAATCTTCAGTTGCGGACTATACATTTATACGAGAGGCCTGTGGAGAGTCTGTCCCTCCCTACAGAACAGCTATAAGGTAATTTAAAATTTTTAAAGAGGAGAGACAATTAGTTTCAAAGGAAGGTGGACCCGGTGCTCCAGTTACTGCTCTTACGGAAGAAAACATCAACACTGTTGCTACCATTGTGAGAGAGGATCGACGAATTACCTTACGATCACATTCCGAATTACTGAACACTTCATTGAGTGCCACCCACACATTGGTATAGAAACATTACACATGACACCTGTTTGTGCACGATGGGTTCGAACACTCTTGGTTCTCGATCAAAAGGACATCTTCATTAAAGTTGATGTCAGAGGAATACCCGAAGCTTGTTACAAACGTAATCACTGCTGATGAAACTTGGCTACACCATTTTGATCCTGATAGCAAATAGCAAAGCTCAGTGTAGAAATCTTCATCACCAACCTCCAAAAGGGCAAAAGTGTTTGTTTCAGCTGGGAAAGTTATGGTAATCTCAATATATGATATTCATGGAATGGTTTATCAGCATATTGTACCTGCACACACATCAGTACCTGGAAAATATTACAGGGATGTGCTGAAAACAATGCAAGTCCATATCAGGTTCAAGAGACCACATTTCCCTGAGCAGCTGGATGCTCCACCACGATAATGCGCCGCCGTATATTGCCAATGTTGTTGCTGAATATATTGCAAAATTCCAAGGAAGGTGCATCCGTCGTCCTCCCTTTCGTCTGCATTTAGCCCCATGTGATTTTTTTATATTCCCTAACTAAAGAAACGTCTTCGTGGGAGGCATTATCCATCATCAGAAGCAGTGGTGAAGGCTGCGGATGCGATTTTGAAGTATATCTCAAAAAATGGTTTCCAGTATGTGTTTGAAGACTGGCAGAAACGCTAGGAACAGTGTATCGCATTCAGGGGAGACTATTTTGAAAAGGACCTTCAAATTGTGAGGATGAGTAAAGATACGTTGTTAAAAAAATGTTGATCAGTCTTTATTGAACAGCCCTTGTATATGTAGAGAGGAGGGCTTATTTAAAAGACTACTCAGACGAAGTACATACACTCTGTCGCTGTTGAAGAAACTCTATTCTTCCAGAGAGACAGAAGCTATATAACGTCAAAAATCTTTAGAACATTGGCACTTATACAGTATAAGCTGATACACGTTTGTGTTCTTTCAGACTCACATTCCCTTTGTGTCATCCTACATAGCCTCCCGTAATGGACAAGATCTTATTACATAGGTAAAGTAAATGTCGTCAAAAACATAAAATAACGTCATCATTTCTGTAACCCTCAGACCAAAACAACGACATACAATCTTCAAATAGTCTACAAATTGTCTAATACTTCACTTGTAAACAGAGATGTTTCACCTAGTCCGTCCATTTTCAATATGCCAATTATTACTTTATTCATATAACGATATTCTGCATCACTCGTTTCCTTAATGGATACCAAAATCTTGTTTCCTTGTACTTTTCCTTCGTATCTTGCTAATGTGTTTTTTGTAACATTGTCACAGAGTTCTTTTTAAAAGTTGATTCATCTGAGATAAGACGTCAAAAATCTGGTTCTAGAATACTATATAATTTGGGTTTCGCAGTGTCAAAAATAGGGATGTTTACGTAAACTAAGGTTTCACAAAGGTAAGCCTCTGTAAAAATCTGACGACTTATTCTCCTACATGGTTACACTTAGTTTCAGTAAACGTTGCGTGGTTGGCAACTCTATGGCACCCAGATATTCAGATGTTAGTTTTGTTGTATATGACGAGCCGTTGTTATGACGTCATATTGTCTATCATTTTAAGAGACATTGCTTTAAAGTACATTTAACAACCTCGTGTTAGAGATTCCTGTACTAATATGCCATACTCGGACGTCTATCTTCTAATGCTAATATATCGAGAGGAATCGTAACTTCTGTTCAACAGATCCAACGTCATTTAAGTTTTCTAGCTTTTTCCTGTACCAATGTTCACTATATTGTTGTTTTTAATCGGGATTCAGTTTATGTCCTATCCATGACAACAGAGTTTACCTCATTTTGTTGCAAATTAAAATGTTTTGGATTTGACTTATATCAGTTCCTAATGTCACCCAATTGAACATTGATCAGCTGTCAGTTATCTAAGCATTACTCGAACTGTAGTAATACTTACATCAGTAAGTGCTGATCCTGGGACTGTTTCACGAAAATCATCAATATTTAATAAACTGATATCTTTCAAATTTCCTGTACAAATTATAAATTGTACTATTGCTCCATATCCAAAAGTATTTATTAGCAGATCAAAGATAAAGTATAAAGTCTTGCTACAAAAATATAAACATCTCGCTATAACGTACAACTAAAGCCAAATTAATATTTTACATAGAGTGGCAACTTCCGAGATATTCCTTGCTATTAGTTTCAATGTACAAACAGTAATCTTTTCTAAAATGATATGGAGTTATTTGTTTTTGTCTTGGACTTGCAAATAGAATGCAATGTCAGAGCTATTGCCTAGCAACCAGCTGCTGAGGCATTTGACAATCGCTTAGGTCTACTGCATTTGCTAATACAAATGTCTTCCTGTCAGTACAACTCACTATAGAGATCCTAACAACTAAGGTTACAATTAAGTATAATTTCTGCAAACGTTCTCGTACTTTAACATGAGCTAACTGGATCAATAAACTCCTGTTATGCGGAAGTCTTTAATTATGTGTAGCGAAAGTAACGTGGGTGAAATTGTTAACATTAAATTTCATATCACAGTACATGAGCGACAGTGCGAATGTTTAAGCATAGTAAATTATTACAATTATTGCAACAAACCATTGATAAATGTGCTTCTACTAAAGATATTGTGGCTTTGTGGGTTCGTAGAATTAAAAGTCCAATTTGCCGAAATTCTACCAAGGTCGATGACAACAAACAGCTCTCATTACACCAACAACAATCTCAGCTGCTAACCTAACTCTTGTTACACAACTACTACTGTTTCAACTCGTCACTTCCTTAAATACCTCATTCGTAATTCGAGACTCCCGATGTTTCCAGCAAATTCCATTTATCGCAGTTTGTTGGTTTCGGTAAATCTTATCTCAGCTATCTTTGTTGCCGGCTATTTGTTTACACTAGCCGCGCTATTGTTAACTGCTTAAGCAAGTCCTTTATTACCGTGAAACAATAGCCGCAGACTGTGTTCTATTTGTGGCGAAACTTTTATGTCTGTTACCGCGACAATATATTATGAAGCTACTCTGACACAGATCCTTTTGTATTAAACCTGTATGCCTCAAGAAAAACTCAGGATTAGCATAGAAACATGGGAAAATTCATTCATTCATTCATTCATTCATTCATTCATTCAAGCAGCTGGCGGCTGACTGAGGGTCAGCACGATGTGTGTCATTCGTGTACCTGTCCTACACGGACTTAACCACTTAATGACAGGAAATGTGGGGTTTTGCAGGTTGGTGGTTTAAGATAATGTAGATGAAAAGAAGAGAGGTAGCCGTAGCTCCTCATGGTAGCCAACTCGGGTGCAACGCTATGTTAGCACCGCTGGTGTGATAATTTTTAGGAAGAGTTTAATTTAGAAAGTCTATTACGTTCAAACAGTAATAATTTTAGGTTGAAATAAGAAATCTATTGTTACCGGGTGTGCCCGCATGCCATGCGGGGAAGCCGGTATAGCTTGTAGCGTCTTTCGGTTGTTCTATAGTTCCCTAGAGACCTAACCAGGGCGCTCTGATGTTGAGGCAAACTCGCGTAGAATTTTGTGGCCTGGCGCCTAATGACATCTTCCACATAGTGGAGAGATGAGGCTTCATGAAGGTATCTCACGGGAAACCTCCAGCAAACAGAATAGATGGCCCTAAGACATCTATTTTGTACACGCTGAATTTGTCGCAGATTGGATCCTGCGGCCATGCCCCAGATCTCACAAGCATAAAGCATGATTGGAAGAATTAAAGCCTGAAAAAGGCGCAACTTAAGGGGTGTCGGCATTCCTGAGCGCATCATGGGGTATAACGAAGCCGAAGCTCCGCACGCCCGATGAGTTACCTCCTGGATGTGACCCCGAAAAGTTAGGCCCTTGTCCAGCTTTACACCTAAGTATTTTAGAGAATTTGTCCACTCTGTCCTTCTGCCAGAATAATTAAAGGCGGGGAGGTTGGCGGGAAAGTGACGCTTAGTAAAGAGTATGGCTTGGCTTTTCTCTGGGTTGATAGACAATCGCCAAAGCCTACACCAATCATGAATGAGGCTTAGGTGTCGCTGTATTGGGTTGAAGGCTCTGCGTGCGTTTCTATTTGTGTTGTATAGTAACACGTCGTCCGCATATTGGGCTAAGTTGACGTGTAGCTCCGTGGGGAGATCCGCCACATACACGCTAAAGAGTGTAGGGGATAAGACAGAGCCTTCTGGGACGCCTCCTCTGATGGGTCGTCTGGTAGAAAGCTTTTCCGCCACAACAACTGTGAAATGTCTGTGTTTGAGGAATGAGTGTAATATGTGTATCATGTGTGCAGGAAGCCCCAGGGTGATTAGTTTGTGTAGGAGGCCTGCATGCCAGGTGGTAGAGAAGGCCATCTCGACATCCAGAGATACCGCCGCAGTGAATGCCCTTTCCTGGAAACCCAGGGCAGCGGCCTCCACCAGACGGAGCAACTGCTGTGATGTCGAGTGCCCAGGACGAAAACCAAACTGATGGGGAGGAATAGCTTGAATGTCCCCCAGTAGGGGCGACAAGCGGGCTAAAGCAAGCCTCTCGAAAACTTTCGAGAGGACTGACAGGAGGCTAATGGAGCGGTAACTGGCGGGGAGAGCCGGATTTTTACCGGGCTTCAAAATGCAAATCACCCGAGCCTCCCTCCACTGCCGTGGAAAGTGGCCCAGGGCGAGACACATGTTAAAAACCCGAGTAAGAAAAAGAACGGCTTTGAATGGAAGATGGCGGAGCATGATAGGTGTCAGCCCATCAGGTCCCGACGCTTTTTTGGGATTTAGACGCCGGAGTGCGCCCTGGAGCTCACTGGGTCTAATGACAGGTAGTCGGTCCACCTCAGCAAGAGGACGTCGAAGGTACTGACGAACCTCCCGCTTGACGCGGCCAGTGAAGTCTAGGTCCTGGGGGTCATCTCGTGGCCTCATGGTCCTCTCTAGGTAGTCGGCAAACACATTTGCTTTAGCTTGGGGTTCATACACCAGGTCTTGGGTGCCTTGGATAGGGGTGTTTGGCGCTCCTCCACGATTCCGGAGTCCTTTTGCAAACCTCCACGCCTCGCCATTCTCAAAATTCACTCGGGACATCAACTCCTCCCACGCGCGCACACGGTGCTCGCGTAGTCGAACCTCTCGGCGCAAGCGCGCGAGCAGAACCTGATTGTGGCTAGTGCGGTGTCGCTGATAGAGTCTGCGAGCCGCCCAAGAGCGACGAATGAGAAGATAGATGTCTAGCGGGATGACGTGAGGGTGTAGAGGTGCTGGAGTGTGAACGGTGAGGTTGCGAACTGTTCGTCCTACGATGGAGGTGAAGGAGGAGATCGCCGTCTCCAAGGTCGGTATATCTGTAATGTGCGGGTTAGGAGGTATGGAGTCGTTTAAGCAGACCCGTACGCAATCCCAATCGACTTCACGGTTTTGAACCGTGAATTCATGACTGACAACCCGTAAGTTGACCTCAGCCACAACTGGGTTGTGGTCGGAATGTAAGGCGCTTTGTGAATTGAGTGATAAGTGAAATGGAAAATGTTTGATGATTGCGAAGTCAATGACCGAAGGACGGCCTTGAATTCGCGGGAAATGAGTGGGTTACCAGGGACCCTCTACTCTCAATTGAGGATCTCCATCTATGATGCGGATGATTTCTCTGCCTCTTGCGTCTGTCCGGAGACCCGAATGCTGACGCGTGGGAAAATCCTACAAAATGTGTAAGTATATTGTTTCTTTCAAAGATATCCTTTCTGCTGTACAATTATATATTCGTTCAACATACTCTTAATGTATATTATAGCTATAAGTTATTTTCACATTATTAAACAACAATGAAATCTAAGCCCTATTTAAACAATACACTTACAATTTATAATAAAGCTTTATAAATAACTACAGAGTTTCTGCTAAGTAACACGATATTACAGGTGGAGCCATCTATGGACTGCAAGTCGAGGTTGTTAAAATGATGCTGCTGGGCAGTGAATGTATTGGAAGGTTATTTGTGCAATGGTATATATGTATAACGGTAAGTTAATATGTTGTATTTATATTACTTTCTTAACGTAGTCTTCTACAAGGCCTAAACCGTTTACAGAAGTAGCTTCATTACACATCTCTTTGTATATACAACAGAAATATGAAAGACTGAAGTGATAGTCAAATGTTTAACAAGCATACCGCTGTATATGTACGTTTCTGTGAGATGAAGAAAACCTCAAAAATAAGCTTAATATTTTAAAGATTTAAATCACTTAATAAATGTAAACTAAGAGTAAGAAAGCAGCGGAAACTGTTTACGACGAAGATGTAAGTTGTCACAAATTATGTGTTTTAGCCAAATCGCCTTTACATATGCAGTAATCTTTTGTTTATTCTTCGTATTAATAAAGTTAAGAGTTCCAAACAAAAAATTAAAATGTTTTATTTACAAATGCACAGTTTTACGTGAAGAGTTTAAATCTAAATCGTCACATAGTCTCACTGTTATAAATATTGGTATCTTATATATTCGTATGTATTAGTATAGATAGAAATAGTCCAAGTATTACTTCAGAACGACGTAGATCTGATTAAAATAAACATAAAATCATAGAAATTTTGTTATATAGCCTTGATGTTCGAATGTTACTTTGAATGTCCGTTTTGGTGTTCCCTGAATGTCAATGTTTCTAATTTGAGTATATGTGTGAAGAGTACAGGTTAAAACACAAAAATTGGTTATATACCAAACATAATACATAAGTTCATCGACTTACATCAATACAACTGGAAGAATAAAAAATACATGGCTTTAAGCCTAACTATCCTTTACATTTAAACGCTTTTGCAAGTGTTTCTAAGGATTTTGATTAAATTGACAAATGTTCAAGATATCTCTTTTTGACTATTTAAATGTGTAAAAGTTGTTGTCATGACGTCATATTGTCTATCATTTTGAGAGACATCGTTTTAAAGTACATTTAACAACCTTGTGTTAGAGATTCCTGTATTAATATGCCATATTTGGACGTCTATCTTCAAACGCTAATATATTGATACGAACCGTAGCTTTTCTTCAGCAGATCCAACGTCATTAAAGTTTTCTAGCTTTTTTCTGCACCAATGTTCACTGTATTGTTGTTTTTAATCGGAATTCAGTTTATGTCCAATCCATGACAACAAAGTTTACCACATTTAGTTGCAGATATCAAATGTTTTGGATTTGTGTTATATCGGTTCCTAATGTTACTCAATAACATAAAAAAGCTCTCTGTTGACCTTATCTAAGCATTACTCGCACTGTAGTAATATTTACGTCAGTAACTGCTGGTCATTAACGTTCTTCAATGAATTCATCTACATTTAATAAATTGATATCTTTTAAATTTACAGTACAAATTATAATTTATTAGTATAGCTGCAAAGCGACAACTATTTATTATCTGATCAAAGATAAAGTATAAAATCTTGCTACAAAAATATAAACACTTTTTTATATACTACAGCTAAAGTCAATTTAATATTTTACGTAGAGTGACAACTTCCGAGATATTCCTTGTTATTAGTTTCAATCTGCAAACATTAATCTTTTCTTAAATCAGATGTAGTTATTTATTTCTGTCTTGTACTTGCAAATAGAATGCAATGTCAGAGATATTGCCTAGCGACCAGCTGCTGAAACATTTGACAATCGCTTAGGTGTGCTGAATTTGCTAATACAAATGACTTCCTGTCACTACAGCTCACTATAGAGATCCTAACTGCTAAGACAACAATAAAGTTTAATTAATTTCAGTAAATTTTCTTGTCATTTAACATGAGCTAAATGGATTAATAAACTCCTGTAATAATAAATTTTAAATAATGAGTGGCGAAAGTATTGTGAGGGAAATTGTTGACATTAAATTAATGACAGTATATGAGCAACAGTTTGAATGTCTAAACATATTAAATTATTAGACTTAGTGCAACAAGCCATTGATAAATGTGCCTCCAAAATGTCCTCTGTATTACAACAAACAATGGAAAAGCATAGAACAATACGACAATCCTATAGAATTCGTAAATATATATATTTTCTTTCAAAGACCTCATTTCTACTGTACATTTAGTTTTTCGTTCAACATACTGTTAATATTATAATATAGCTACAAGTTGTGTTCACATTATCAAACAACAATTAAATCTAAGCCGTATTTAAAGAATATGCTTACAATTTATAATAAAGCTTTTCAAATAACTACAGATATTCTGCTACGTTACACGATATTACAGGTGGAGCCATCTATGGACAGCAAGTCGAAGTTGTTAAAATGATACTTGCTGGAAAACAGTGAATGTAATGTAATTGGAAGAATGATTCTTGTGTAATGGAAAATATTTATAATAATAAGTTAATACGTTGCATTTTTATTGCGTTCTTAACCCAGTCTTCTACAAAGACTAAACCGATTACATGAGTATCTTCGTTACACATTTCATTGTATATACAACAGAAATACGAGAGGCGGAAGTGATAGTCAGGTGTTTAACAAGTAGAACGCCGTATGCTGACCCTTATATTTTATAAGGTTACTATAAGATGAAGAGAATCTCATAAATAAGCTTAGTATTTTAAAACTTTAAAGGAATTAGTGAGTTTAAAGTGCGAGGTGTGTTCAGTAAGGAATGATCATAATTTTTTACGGTCATACTTTTTCGCAATAAAATTCTATTTTATTGTATTCTGTTACGTTAATGTGAAAAAACATGCCGTAGTATTTTCACTGTTGGTACTTTTTTCCCGCCTGTGAGAACCAGACAAATTTAGACATTTTCAGTATTGCCTACCGCTGCAATGGAGGTAACACGCGAGGAACAATATGTGGCTCTGAAATTCTGCTTTGGTCTCAACAAATCTTCAGTTGAGGCCTATACAATGTTAGAGGAGGCCTATGGAGAGTCTGTTCTTCTCTACTGCACATATCGAAAGTGATTTAAAAATTTTAAAGAAGGGAGACAATCAATTTGAAAGGAAGGTGGACCCGGTTCTTCAGTTACTGCTCTTACGGAACAAAACATCAACACTGCTGCTCCCATTGTGAGAGAGGATCGACAAGTTACCTTAAGATCCCTTTCTGAAGTGCTGAACATTTCATTGGGTGCCATCCACACGTTGGTGATAGTAACATTACACATGAGAAGTGTTTGTGCGCGATAGGTTCCAAGACTGTCGATTTCCGAACAAAAGAACATTTGCATTAAAGTTGAGGTTAGAGTAAGATCCGGAGTTTCTTTCAAACCTAATCAGTGCTGATGAAGCTTGGCTCTATGATTTTGATCCTGAGAACAGACAGCTAAGCTCAGTGTGGAAATCTCATTCATCACCAACCCCCAAAAAGCAAAAGTGTTTGCTTCTGCTGGGAAAGTTGTGGTCATATTATTCTTTAATATTCCTGGAATGGTTTATCAGCATGTTGAACCTGCACACACATCAGTAACTGGCTTGATGCTACACCATATTAATGCGCGGCCGCATTTTGCCAAAGTTATTGCTGAATCTCTTGCAATAATCAACGTGTAGTACATCCCTCACCCTTCCTATAGTCCGGATTTAGGCCCATGTGAGTTTTTTCTATTCCCTAACTTGAAGAAACGCCTTCGTGGGAGGCATTATCCATCATCAGAAGCAGCGCTGAAACTGCGGAGGAAATTTTGAAGGAATTCTGAAAAAATGATTTCCAGAATGTCTCTGAAAACTGGCAGAAACAATGGGAAAAGTGCATCGCATTCGGGGCAGACTATTCTGAGACCAATCAAAATTATAAGGATGAGTAAAGTAACGTTGTCAAAAAAAGTTGTGATCATTCTTTATTGAACAGTCCTCCTAAAAGTAAGGAAAGCCGCGAAAACTGTTAGCAACAAAGAGGTAAGTTGTCAGAAATTATGTGTTTTAGCCAGATCTCCTTTGCATATTGTAACGCGACCGTTGGAACACCCTGTGAAGCAGCTGGGAGCGGAAGACGGGGGAGGTCAATGTTAGCTACGCCCTCCCCTCGTTTGTCTTATAGTGGTGACAGGTACGACTGGGGAAAGAAACATAATTGTGCGGTCTGTTTCTCTTCCACCTGGTTCCAGAAATTACGGGATCTTTCCTGGAAACGTCTAGAAGACGGCGAGATGCCTATAAAAAGGGCTGCAGCTAGTCAGTCAGTCAGTCAGTTGGTTAGTGTGTGAGTGAGGACAGTTCTTGGTGTAAGAAGGCAGTGTTAGTGACGTGTTAATGAACGAAAGGATTGTGCAACGGAAGACTGTACGTAACTGTGAATGTGTACCGGAGCTTACGTAACCGCGAGGCCAAGTGAAATTGTAACGGACGAACTGGTGAATTGTAATTGTGTGCAGTACGCAATTCTGCGTAATTGGCAAGTGTTAAACTGTAAGTCGGTAGAAATAAAGGACATTGTTGAGTGGTGTAATTGGACTTTTCATTTCACGAACCCACAAAGTCACAATATGTAGTAAGTCTTTGTTTACTCTTCATATTAATAAAGCTAAGTGTATCAAACAAACAAATTAGAATGTTTTATTTACAAATGTACAGTATTACGTGAAGAATTTAGGTCTAAGTCATCACATTGTCCCACTGTTATAAATATTGGTATGTTATATATTTGTATATATTAGTATAGGTAGAAATAGTCCAAGTATTACTACACAACGATGTAGATTTGATTAAAATAAACCTTAAGTGAAGGAAGATCCTAACAACTAGGGTCTGATAACTCAGATACAAATAAAGAAGCCGCATTAAGGTTCGGGAAACACCCGGGGTCTAAAGGTACATTTTGAGCTCTACATGTACTCTAACAACCGGATGCGAATTATATTCAATGCCGCCAATATAATTATTTTGGCTGCCGGGTTGCATATAAACAAATATATAAAATAACTTCTGCTTAGTTCAAAATTTGATAGCTATTGTATTATTTTACTACTTATGACGTAATTAACGTAATATTATTGTTCTATTTTCGACCTTATTTGAGCTCAGTGTACGATATGAATAAGACACTACGTTGGCTAACCTGTAAATATTTGAACGTAATTTTGAAGCTTTAACGGCAAGGAGTCCAAGCCAAATTAAGTTCTGAATATAATTTTCATTGATTTGTGAAATTGTAACGATTTGAAAGACCTGCGAGGACGTATGGAAAGCAGGAAGAAAGAACGGATTTTCACAAAGACCTATTGCTAAGTAAGATTTAGCATGTAGCTAAATACCGAAAATTAATATGAAATAACCTGAATTGTGCCTTAATACATATTCGTGTAAAGTTAAATTCTTTACATTAATGTAGCACTTTATAATTGAAAAAGGGTGTTTTACATACAAGAGCATTAATTTCATCAACCTTGTTACTTTATTACTGCCATAATGAGGTTTTCCGTTTTTTGTCTTTCAGGGCTCATCATCTCAGGCTACCAGGAATTCGATGGTAGAAATCAAAAGTGCAGGATTATTGGATATTGTGTATGTTTCTTGTTTTGGTGATGTGCAGTGATCTTCAGGAACATTAGTAATGTAGCACCAAGCATTCTTTCCTGCGTATACAGCAATTTAATGTGGCATATCAAATATTTCTTAAAGTTTGAGTTTCATTTCATATCAGTGGAAAATTTAACAAAAACTTTGAGTAATAATGTGGCCAACATAGAAAAGTGAAAAGTTAAGTTACTTTAAACAGTTGATTGGGTGTATTAGCTTTTGTGTTTGTACTTGTAGGTTAAAATTTGAAATATATGAGTCATATTTAAGTCCATGTAAGGTAAGTAATATCCAGTTTAAATTACTGAAAAAAATAGTTGTGAATTTTCAGATATACCAAAATTGTGGCTGTGAATTTGTACAGAATTTAATTCTCTTTGATTTCTGTAGAATTTTTTTGTTTATAATTCCCATCATCTGTGTTTACATATAATCTGGGTGGCTTAAATTAAAATATTTGGGCGAGATGCTTGATATGAATTTTATAAACTTTTTCTTTAAATTGCAATGATAAGTATTTTGAAGAATTAAGTTCTCTTAACCTTACTCAGCAGTGTATATGTACATCATTAATAAAGAATGTCACAGCTTTTAACAGCAATTAAAAGTATGATATGAGATTCCATAAACCTAATTTGTTCCATTTAGTTTAATGCAGTAGTCACTATGCAATATTATTGTACACATTACACCAAATTATTTACCTGAATAACCATCTTAGAGGAGATCTGGTGGGATTAGAATGGATTTGAAAATGCTTCACATGTTTTTAGGTATAAAAAATGAAGAAATGAAATGATTATTATCCAAGAAATGATTAAAATGTCATTGTGTCATCATCATTATATGCCACTTTTACTTTTCTTTCTAGTATTCCAGTTATTCTTAAAACATTCACAATGTCAGCTAGCTGGGACCTAAACACAGTCTGGCTTGATCTCAAATTATTATTCCAGTTACTCTTAAAACATTCACAATGTCAGCTAGCTGGGACCTAAACACAGTCTGGCTTGATCTCAAATTAGTAAAGCTTCACAATAAATAATAAGTTATTAATCCTCTACCTTGTTAACAGACAGTGTCGAGGCCTAACACTTAACCTTCTGCAATGTAGGGTTACCGTTAAAGGCACATAGTGTTGAGCACCTCATATATCGCAATACAATTTGGACAAATTTGTTCAGAAAAATAACAAGTTAAAGTGATATTTGCACAGCATTGATGTATTATTCTGTGGTACATCTGTTCTCAACATGTACTTGCCCCCATTTATGAGTAATATTGGTACACAATTTCTGTAATGCTAACCATTTTAAGGGTGATATAATGTTACTAGCGTGACCCACAGAAGTGTTACATGTGACATGAAACTACACTGTTAAGCATTCTCTCTTTGTTCTAAGTTGGAATGAAAATGTCAATCTTTGGCATGGAAAAAAGATGCTTAACCTAATATATGAGCCATCCATTACATCAGTGATGCGAAGTCACATAATAATTTAGAAAGGTAGATAAAACTGCACATTATTTTGCTATATAATGCACTTCTTATTTCTTTGTAGTGAAAACATAAGGGAATTATGCACTGTCAAAAGAAATAATGGTTAGATGTGTGAGCAAATAAACTACATTACTAAATTATTTTCCATTAACTATTCAAACACACAGTTCCATCAGTTTCAATTCTTAACTAAAACTACAAACAGCATTAATAGTTCATAGTGTAATCTTTCATTGAGTCACTTATGTCACACACATTCAGTGGTATGTCATGGACTGAAAGGTTTACTCTATGCAGAGGGCTCCATTTGCCATCTTAGTCAGAAAGTACATTGCCTAAAGTCTTACCAAGTTAAAGCAAGTCATTTATCCAAACAATTGCTGACCCATTAAGCAAATTATACTTCAGAGTCAGATAACTACATGAAATAATCTCTTAGTGGAAGATACACTGTGCATTAAATTTTAATTTTAAAACTGCACATTTTCTTCTTCAGCATTCATTACTGTGCATATGCATGTCATTGAAGCATTTAAAAATTCAACGCTGTGATATTCTTGTGTTGTGAAGACAAAGTTAAGCTTAGGACAATTTTAAATTAATACAGCTTTAATGTAATTATTATTTTTCATAATTTATTCTGCACTTGTGAATGATAATTCAAAGTAATTAAAAGTATATAAAATGATACCATTTGTGAAATTTATGTCACCAGTTGCTGTCACTGACTCATGTACTAATTTGACATTATTAATCTTATATGAAGCGATCACAAATTTCAGGTTTTTCTCTGAATATACTTTAGTATACATGTGCTGAAAATAATGTATGTAGCATATAGCTTTTAATATTCTTATTAAGTATAACAATTTACAGAGCTACTTTGTTGCCATTTAAAGAGATGGTGCCGTTTTTTGTATATAGTTGTTGGTGTCCTCATTTAAAGTTTATCTATACATTCCTTTAGTGATCTTTACAAATTTATTCCAGGGAATTTTTCAACATTCTGTGTACAAAGAAATTGCATTCACATAACATTATGGTATTCTTTCTTGTTTTCCTGTACCTACAAAATTATTATTTTATTGTTAAGTTCTCTTTATTTTAAGTATTACACTAAGATGCTTGAGGAAAATGGGATACAGATGTCTTGTATATTCTCAACAGCATCTTGGGTTATCTCACTCTCTCGTTTTTAAAGTTGTAATTGTTTTTAAAGATAAAATTATCAATTTGATACAGGAATATTAAAGATATAATGCTTTGTGGAAGTCAATTATTCATATTTAACAGGAAAATTTCAAGTGGATTCGTGATATTTTTTTCACAAGTTCATTGGACAACTTCTTTCGAAGTCACATCTCGCACACTAATGAATAGTTTACCGCACATTTCCTCAGCGTACTTGGCGCGTATTATGTTAATATGCGATAGTTGAAATGCGCGTAAACTATTCATGTGTGGCAAGATCTGACTTCTAAAGAAGTTGGATTCTATCAGTCGCTTAACACGGAAGGGGAAAGGTAGGGGAAAGCGAATGCACCATAGCTCGGTTGCAATAGAGGCTTACTACATTACCGGCCTTAGTTCCAAGTTCGCCGAGGTCTTAAGGTTCAGGAAAGATCGCCTTATTTGGCTTCAGACTTTACCACGGAGTAGACAATCTGGTATTAGTCTGTGATGCAGTGTTAATTAATAAAAACTCCTGTAATAATAAATTATTTAATTATGAGTGGTGAAAGAATGTGAGTGAAATTGTTAACATTAAGTTTAATTACACAGTATATGAGCAAACGTGAGAATGTCTAATCATACTGAATTATTAGAATAGCAACAAGTCATTGATAAACGTGCTTCTTCTAAAAATATATTTGGAAATACTCTGACACATGTCGTCTGTATTAAAACCGTATGCTTTAAGAGAAAAATTTTGGCAGAGCAGCATAAAACCATGGGACAATCATATAAAATGTGTAAATATATATTTTCTTTCAAAGACATCCTTTTTCCTATTCAATTATTTATTCGTTCAGCATTCTCTTAATATGTATTATAGCTACAAGTTATTTCCACATTATTAAACAGCAATTAAATCTAAGCCGTATTTAAAGAATATACTTACAATTTATAACAAGGCTTTATAAACAACTACAGAGATTCTGCTACGCTACACGTTATTACAGGTAGAGCCATCTATTGACTGCAAGTCCAAGTTGTTAAAATGATACTTGCTGGTGAGCTATTGAATGTAATTGGAAGAAGGTTTCTTGTGTAATGGAATATATCTACAACGTTAAATTAATACGTCGCATTTATATCAAGTTAATACGTCGCATTTATATTAAGTTAATGCGTTGTGTTTATATTACTTTCTTAATCCAGTCTTCTCCAAAGACTAAACCGATTGCACAAGTAGCTTCATTACACATTTCATTGTATATACAACAGAAATACGAGAGACTGAAGTGACAGTCAGATATTTAACAAGCAGACCGCTGTATGCTGAATCTTGTACAAGGTCTCTATAAGATCAACAAAACCTCAAAAGTAAGCTTAATATTTTAATACACTCCTGGAAATGGAAATAAGAACACATTGACGCCGGTGTGTCAGACCCACCATACTTGCTCCGGACACTGCGAGAGGGCTGTACAAGCAATGATCACACGCACGGCACAGCGGACACACCAGGAACCGCGGTATTGGCCGTCGAATGGCGCTAGCTGCGCAGCGTTTGTGCACCGCCGCCGTCAGTGTCAGCAAGTTTGCCGTGGCATACGGAGCTCCATGATCGTCTTTAACACTGGTAGCATGCCGCGACAGCGTGGACGAGAAACGTATGTGCAGTTGACGGACTTTGAGCGAGGGCGTATAGTGGACATGCGGGAGGCCAGGTGGAGGTACCGCCGAATTGCTCAACACGTGGGGCGTGAGGTCTCCACAGTACATCTATGTTGTCGCCAGAGGTCGGCGGAAGGTGCACGTGCCCGTCGACCTGGGACCGGACCGCAGCGACGCACGGATGCACGCCAAGACCGTCGGATCCTACGCAGTGCCGTAGGGGACCGCACCGCCACTTCCCAGAAAATTAGCGACACTGTTGCTCCTGGGGTATCGGCGAGGACCATTCGCAACCGTCGCCATGAAGCTGGGGTACGGTCCCGCTCACCGTTAGGCCGTCTTCCGCTCACGCCCCAACATCGTGCAGCCCGCCTCCAGTGGTGTCGCGACAGGCGTGAATGGAGGGACGAATGGAGACGTGTCGTCTTCAGCGATGAGAGTCGCTTCTGCCTTGGTGCCAATGATGGTCGTATGCGTGTTTGGCGCCGTGCAGGTGAGCGCCACAATCAGGACTGCATACGACCGAGGCACACAGGGCCAACACCCGGCATCATGGTGTGGGGAGCGATCTCCTATACAGGCCGTACACCTCTGGTGATCGTCGAGGGGACACTGAATAGTGCACGGTACATCCAAACCGTCATCGAACCCATCGTTCTACCATTCCTAGACCGGCAAGGGAACTTACCGTTTCAACAGGACAATGCACGTCCACATGTATCCCGTGCCACCCAACGTGCTCTAGAAGGTGTAAGTCAACTAGCCTGGCCAGCAATATCTCCGGATCTGTCACCCATTGAGCATGTTTGGGACTGGATGAATCGTCGTCTCACGCGGTCTGCACGTCCAGCACGAACGCTGGCCCAACTGAGGCGCCAGCTGGAAATGGTATGACAAGCCGTTCCACAGGACTACATCCAGCATCTCTACGATTATCTCCATGGGAGAACAGCAGCCTGCATTGCTGCGAAAGGTGGGTATACACGGTACTAGTGCCGACATTGTGCATGCTCTGTTGGCTGTGTCTATGTGCCTATGGTTCTGTCAGTGTGATCATGTGATGTATCTGACCCCAGGAATGTGTCAATAAAGTTTCCCCTTCCTGGGACAATGAATTCACGGTGTTCTTATTTCAATTTCCAGGAGTGTACTTTAAAGGAATTAGTGAATTTAAAGTACTAGAGCTGTACAACAAAGAATGATCATAATTTTCTTATGGTCATAATTTTTCGCACTAAAGTTCAAATTTATTATATTCAGTTAGCTTAATGTGAAACAAACACGCCGTAGCGATTTAATTGTTGGTGCTCCTGGTTCCCGCCTGTGAGAACCAAGCAAGTTCAGACATGTTCAGTATCGCCTACCGCTGCAATGGATGTAATACGTAAGGAACAATATGTGGTTTTCAAGATCTCCTTTCGTCTCAACATATCTTCAGTTGATGCACAATGTTACAGGAAGTCTATGAGGAGTCTGTTCTTGCGCACAGCACAGCTCGAAGGTGGTTTAAAATGTGTAAAGAGCGGAGAAAATCAATTTCAATGGAAGGTGGACCCAGTGCTCCACTTACTGCTCTTACGGAAGCAAACTTCAACACTGCTGCTGCCATTGTGAGAGAGGATCGACGAATTCCCTTAAGAAAACTTTCTGAAATACTGAATATTTCATTGCGTGCCACCCACACATTGGTGACAAATATTACACATGAGTCGTGTTTGTGCGCGATGGGTTCCATGACTGTTGACTCCCGAACAAAAGGACATTTGCATGCAGGTCAATGCTGTCAACGTTTATGTTAGCGGAAGATCCCGAGTTTCCTTCAAACGTAATCAATGCTGATGAAACTTGGGTACATCATTTTGATCCTGAGAGCAAATAGCAAACCTCAGTGTAGACATCTCCTTCATCACCAACCCCCATAATAGCAAACTTTCCAATGGGAAAGTTATGGACATCTCAGCATCTTTTATCAGCATGTTGTACCTGCACACACATCAGTAACTGGACAATACTACAGGGATATCCTGAGAAAATTACAAGTCCATATCAGGCGCAAAAGACCACATTTCCGTGAAGCAGGCTTGATGCTGCAACACGATAATGTGCCACCGCATATTGCCAATGTTGTTGCAGAATATCTTGCAAAAATCAAAGTGAAGTGCATCCCTCAACCTCCCTATAGCCCCGATTTAGCTCCATGTGTCTATTCCCTAACTCCGTGGAATGCATTATCCATCATCAGAAGCAGTGGTGTAGCCTGCGGAGGTGATTTTGAAGGATCTCTCAAAAATGGTTTCCAGCATGCCTTTGAAGACTGGCAGAAACGCTGGGCAAGTGCGTCACATTCACGGGAGACTATTTTGAGAAGGACCATCAAAATTATGAGGATTAGTAAAGATACGTTGTCATAAAAAAGTTTTGATCATTCTCTATTGAACAGTCCCCGTATCTGTAGAGAGGGGGATTATTTAAAAGTCGATGTTCTACATACACTCCATCGCTATTGAACAACTCTATTCTTCCAGAGAGACAGAAGCTATATAACGTTCAAAAAGCTTTAGAACTTTGGCACTTATATAGCAGAGGCTGATACATGTTTGTTATTTTTTATTCTTACCTTCTCTTTGCGTCATCGTACATAGCCACAAGTAATTGGCAAGATCTTATTACATAGGTAAAGTCAGTGTCATTAAAAACGCAAGATAACGTCATCATTTCTTTTACCCTCACACCAAAACAAGAACATGCAAACTTCAAAGAGTCTACAAATTGCCTACACTTCAGTTGTAAACAGATATACTTCACCTAGTCCGTCCAT
This sequence comes from Mantis religiosa, assembly GCA_030765055.1. Lineage (NCBI taxonomy): Eukaryota > Metazoa > Arthropoda > Insecta > Mantodea > Mantidae > Mantis > Mantis religiosa. The sequence continues at coordinate 54,164,292 of CM060960.1, read as the reverse complement.
CTCCAATACACAAATTATTACTTTATTCATATAACGGTATTCGGCATCACTCGTTTCATTAATGGATACCAAAATATTCCTTCCGTGTACTTTTCCTTCATGTCTTTTCATTCATGTCTTTCTGTGCAAATTATAAAGTATTACAATAGCTCCAGAGCCAAAAGTACTTAGTAGCAGATCAAAGATGAAGTATAATATCTTGCTCTAAAAAATAAACATCTGGTTATAACGCACAACTGAAGTCAATTTAATATTTTACGTAGAGTGACAATTTCCGAGATATACCTTGTCATTAGTTTCAATCTGCAAACATTAATCTTTTCTCAAATGAGATGTTTTTTATTTTTGTCTTGGACTTGCAAATAGAATGTAATGTCAGAGCTATTGCCTAGCGACCAGCTGCTGAAACAGTTGACAGTCGCTTAGGACTACTGCATTCCAATCAGTACAGCTCACCATAGAGATCCTAACAACTAGCTCATTTAAACAAGTGTTCTTGTCATTTAACACGAGCTAAATGAATCAATAAAACTCCTGTAATTAGTTCTACTGTGGTTTGTCTGTCCGTATTCAATTAGGCGTAAGTGAACACGGACAGTCAGATTACAGAATTTCTTAAGAAAAGTAAATCCGAAGCAAATATTCAGAAGAGATAAAGGCCAAGATCAAGCATCTGCAGCACAACTGCTGGACCATCCACATAAAATGGGTAAAGGCAAACGCGGTACTACGTGGGAACGAAATAGCAGATCAGTCAGCAAAGGAGGCTGCACAGGAAGACAACGGGAAGATTATCTACAGCGAGATACCAAGGACTCACATAATCAAGGAGGCAGAAGAGAAATGACTGCGCAGGGGCCAAGACCAATAGGAGAACACAACAAAAGGATGAATCAGCAAAAGCTTCTTCCCTTCTGTGCAAAAACGGCAAACAATAAGGATCCCACTCAAAGGACAGACTACGGCCATCCTAACTGGACATGGCAAAAAAACTGACTACAGCAACAGATTCAAAATAGCAGAAAGTGCAATGTGCAAATGTGAACTACAAAACCAAACAGTGAATCAAGTAATATACGAATGTCCTCTACTGAATAGTGAAAGATTAGAACTAAAACAAAACTTTAGACCGAGAGGTGGCCAGTGTACGGCAGCAAACAGTGATCTAATCAAGCACTACAAAAAACAATTTTTAAAATTCATAAACTGTAATTGCTACAACTAGCTATAATAAGTATGAGAAATGATTGTGGTGTTACGATGTAACGGAGCATGCATTCTTAGTAAATAAAAAATTCCTGTAATAATAAATTGCTAAATTATGAATGTCAAAGTAATGTGAGTGAAATTGTTAACAGTAAATTTAATATCACAGTATATGAGCGACAGTGAGGATGTGTAAAAATAGTAAATTATTAGAATTATTGCAACAAGCCCTTCATAAACGTGCTTCTTCTAAGGAGATATTTTAAAACTACTCATAAACACGTCCTCTGTATTAAAACTGTATTGCTCTCTCTTTTGAATTAGCATAGAACCATGTGAGGACCGTACAAAATGTGCAAATATATATATATTTTCTTTAAAAGAGATCCTTTCTCCTTTACAATTATATATTCGTTCAGCATACTCTTAACATATATTACAGCCACAAGCTATTCTCACATTATTGAACAGCAATGAAATCTAAGCCGTATTTATGGAATATACTTACAATTTAAAATAAAGCTTTAAAAACAACCACAGAAACTCCGCTAAGCTACGCGATATTACATGTAGAGCCATCTATGGACTGCAAGACAAAGTTGTCAAAATGATACTTGCTGGTGCACATTGAATGTAATTGGAAGAACGTCACTTGTGTAATGGTGTGTATTTATACTAGTAAGTTAATATGTAGTATTTAAATTACTTTCTCAACCCAGTCTTCTACAAAGACTAAACGGTTTACAGAAATAGCTTCATTAAACATGTCTTGGTACATACAACAGAAATACGAGGGACTGTAGCGATAGTCAAATGTTAGCCAAGTAGACCGCTGTATAAGGTTTCTATGAGATGAAGAGAACCTCAAAAATAAGGTAATTATTTTAAAGATTTAAAGAAATAAGTGAATTTAAACAAAAAATATTTGTGTAGGAATACACTCACAGTACAAATTACAGCTGAATCACGTTACTTACACATTCACAATCTACCAAGGTCGATGACAATAACAAACTGTGTTCTGATTACATCAGCTCTCGTCACAACACTTTACAGCTGTTTACTGTTTAAGACTGCTCTGGCGTGTCACAATCTCATATATATATATATATATATATATATATATATCCATGATAATTTATAGACTGTTCTAAAACAAACTAGAAACGGAATAATCTCTATCAATCAAGAAGACATTAGAAGCTTCCATTTACCTCATTGATCTTTGTCTGTGGGTATTTTATCTTCGCTATCTTTATTTGACGGTTCTTTGTGTACACAATCCGCGCTATCGTAGATAACGGGTTCGCGACACTGCTCCGTCATCAAGACTGGTCGTCCCGAACAACACCATCGTAGCGGGAAAGGCGATCCAGGTGAACCACCAACATCATCCTTCGGGGCACCTTCTGGATACGGTAGACTACGCGTTTAATGCTCCTCACCACCCGATACGATCCTAGCCACGGTTATTGAAGTTTGTCGATTCTTCGGTGACACTGTCTGCAGACTCGTCATTACGGAGCTGGAACGTACTATACTCGTACAGAGTGACTAACTACACTGTACCGTACTGTACTCACACTTAGTCTGAACTGAACTGTGAACTAACATTTCATCTAGATCTAGCACGATTCTGTGTATGGACGTCGTCGAGTAATGAAAAAAAAATATCAGAGTGAGGGAACTCTACTTCTAGTTCATATTGTGAAGTAAACCGACATTTATATTCATTCAAATATGTTCCTACGCGTTTATCATTTAAACCAACTCATTAACAATTTAGCACCAAGAATCCTTTATGTGGATGACAAAATCAAGAACGAAGCTCTAGACGGCCATCAACCAATTGGAGATATGGTCCGAAGAAAAGAAGCTTGCGAACAAAATGACTTCGAGATCATCTCAGCATCATCCATTAGGAATCCTGTACCAATATTCGTCTAGATAATTTTTATTGTTTTTAAATATATATTCGTTTAATACAAACACATATTACAATTTGACCAATTCAGTTCCTATACAACTCTTTTTGAGATACTTAAAAAAAGAGAAAAAGATTAAGTACAGTTTGTAGAACGAAAGATTAAGTTAGCGTGGGTAAATTTTGTTTGGGTTATATTTGTTAAGGATATGTTCGACTGAAATAAGTTAATCTATGCTAGGTTAGGTTAAGTAAGTTAGGTTAGGTTATGCTAGGTTAGGTTAGGATAGGTTGGCTTAGGTTAGCTTAAGTTGAGTTAGGTAACGTTTGTATCGTTTGTAGAAGCCTGAGTAAAGGAAGTCACGTGAATACAAAGCATTGTATGAGGGCTGTTTAATAAAGAATTATCATAATTTTTTTAGGGTCATAAACTTCCGCACTAAAATACTATCTTATTACATTCTGTTAGCTTAATGTGAAACAAACACGCCGAAAAAGTTTCATTGTTGGTACTCCTGGTTCCCGCCTTTGAGTACCAGTTAAGTTAAGCTATGTTCAGAAATGCCTACCTCTGCAATGGAGGTAACACGCAGTTAAAGTTGGTTTTAGAGGAAGATCCGGAATTACATTCAAACGTAATCACTGCTGAAGTATTTTGGCTACATCATTTTGATCCTGAGAGCAAACAACAAAGCTACGTGTGGTAATCCCCTTCATCACCCTCACCCAAAAAAGCAAAAGTGGTTGCTTCTACTGGAAAACTTATAGTCATCTTATTCCTTGATATTTATGGAATAGTTTAACAGCACGTTGTACCTGCACACACATCAGTAACTGGACAATACTACAGGGATGTCCTGAAAATATAGCAAATCCATATAAGGCACAAAAGGCCACATTTCCGTGAAGCAGGCTGGATACTGCACCACGATAATGCACGGCCCCATATTGCCAACGTTGTTGCTGAATATCTTGCAAAAATTAACTTTAAGTGGATCTCTCACCCACCTATAGTCCGGATTTAGCCCCAGGTGATATGCTTCTATTACCTAAATTGAAGAAGCGCCGTCGTGTGAGGCACTGTCCATCATCAGAAGCAGTTGTGAAGGCTGCGGAGCCGGTTTTGAAGGATCTCCCAGAACATATTTTCCAGCATGCCTTTGAACACTGACAGAAACGCGGGGCAAGTGCATCGCATACAGAGGAGGCTATTTTGAGAAGGACCACCAAAATTGTGAGTTTGTGTAAAGGTACGTTGTGAAAATAAACTTGATCATTCTTTATTGAACAGCTCTCGATGTGTAGAGAGGAGGGCTTATTTAAAGGACTACTCCGTCGAAGTTGTAAATACACCCTGTCGCTATTGAACAACTCTATTCTTCTAGAGAGACAGAAGCTATAATAACGTACAATAAGCTTTAGAACATTGGCATTTATATACTAAAACCTGATATATGTTTGTGATTAACAGACTTACATTTTCTTTGTGTCATCCTAGATAGCCACACGTAAAGATCAAAATCTTATTACATATGTAAAGTAAATGCCGTTAAAAACAAAATAACGTCATCATTTCTGTTACCCTTAGACCAAAACAACGACATACAATCTTCAAAGAGCCTAATACTTCACTTGTCCACAGAGATCCTTCATGTAGTCCGTCCATCTCCAATATACCAATTATTACTTTATTCATATAACGATTATCTGCATCACTCGTTTCGTTAATGGATACCAAACTCTTCTTTCCGTGTACTTTTCCTTCGTATCTTGCTAATGTGTTTATTGTAACATTAAGACAGAGTTCTTTTGTAAAGATGATTCGACTGAGGTAGGACCTCCAAAATATAGTTCTAGAAAACTCTAGAATTTGGATTTTGCAGTGTCCAAATATGGGATGTTTACGTAACCTGAGGTTTTACAAAGGTAAGCCTCTGTAAACATGTGACGATTTATTCTCCTATAAACTTTATTTCAGTAAAAGTTACGTGGATGGCAACTCTATGGCATCCAGATATTCAGATGTTAGGTTTGTTGTATGTGACGAAGCATTGTCATGATGTCATGTTGTCTATCATTATAGGAGACATCGTTTTAAAGGACTTTTTAACTCTTGTGTTAGAGATTCCTATATTAATATGTCATACTAGGACGTGTATTTTCTAATGCTATATCGATATGAACCGTAACTTCTCTTCAACAGATCCATGGTCTCGAAAGTGTTTCAGCTTTTTGTAAGAATGTTCGTTATATTGTTTTTAATCGGGATTGAGTTTATGTCCAATCCATCAAACAAAGTTTACAACATTTAGTTGCAAATATAAAATATTTTGCATTTGACTTATATCAGTCAGTTGATCTTATCTAAGATTTACTCGAACTGTAGTAATATTTACATCAGTAAGTGCTAGTCCTGGGCGTTCTTTACTAAACTCATCAACATTTACTAATCTGATATCTTTAAATTTACTTGGACAAACTATAAATAATTACTATAGCTCCATAGCCAAAAGTATTTATTAGCAGATCAAAGATAAAGTATAAAATCTTGCTACAAAAATATAAGAATCTAGTTATAACGTACAACTAAAGTCAATTTGATATTTTACGTAGAGTGAGCATTTCCGAGATATTCCTTGCTATTGGTTTCTATCTGCAATCGTTAATCTTTTCTTAAATTATATCTAGTTATTTATTTCTGTCTTGGACTTGCAAATGTCTTCCTGTGAGTAGAGCTCACTATAGAGATGCTAACAACTAAGGCAACAATTAAGTTTAGTTGATTTCAGCAAATGTTCTTGTCATTTAAGATAAGCTAAATGAATAAATAAACTCCTGTAATTATAAATAGTTTAGCTACGAGTGGCGAAAATAATGTAAGTGAAACGGTTAAAATTAAATTAATATCACAGTACAGGGTGTCTCTAAAATCACTATCCATTTCAATGAAACCGCAATATTTTGTTTATTTTCTTTTCAGATACTGGTATCTTTGTGCAATATGTTTAGCACAGAAGAACGGGTTGCCATTGTTTTGTGCACGGGTACGCGGATTGTCATATGAAGACGCCAGAGCGGAGTTTACCCGTAAATTCCACAAACCGGCCCCATCAAGGGCACACATTCGTCTGCTTGTGAACAAATTTATGTGTACCGGCAGTGTGTGTGATGAGACACGTCCTGGAAGACCACACGTCTTGGTAGAAGCAGTACAGCAGAACAACGATAGGAGTCCGAAGACATCAATTCGAAGCCTCGGTAAGATTTTGAACATCGCTCGCAACACAGTGTGGAAAATTCTACGTTTCATTCCACGAAAACGTCCGTATCACATTCAAGTTCTGCACCATCTTGAGGAAGAGGATTTCGCCTGTCGTCGGGCACTGTGTTATGACCTCCTGGAATGTGTAGAGAATGAGAATATAATGGAAAACGTTTTATTCTCTTGTGAAGCCATCTTCCATGTTTGGTGGAAAGTGCACAGACAGAACAGACGAATATGGGCATATGGAGAACCACATGAGGTATCGGAGTGGGACCGTGATACAGCGAAATTCGGTGCTTGTTTGGGTATGACAAACGCAAAACTGTATGGCACATTTTTCTTTGCCGAATGGTCAATAACAGGTAACATCTGCGTCAACATGTTAGACCTGTCCCTTGAACCGCAGCTGCAAGAGGATGGCATACTGGATACACTTGTGTTTCAGCAAGATGGTGCGCCTCCACATTTTGCAAACATCATCCGTCATTACCTGAACAGAACCTTTCTAAGGAGATGGATAGGCAGAGCTTTCTCTCGGCTATGGGCTTCCCAATTAACAGGACCTTACTCCTATAGACCTTTTGCACAGGGGAACATCAAATCCAAAGGGTACACAAGCAAATCGAAAGGTCTGCCTGAGTTACGGAATCGTATCAGGGTACCAGCAAGTCGAATTATATTTAACATGTTACAGTCTACATTTCGTTCCACTACTGAACGATGGCGTATGTCTTTTGAGGTAGTTGGAGGTCATGTAGAAGGGCACTAAAATATGTTCAACACTTCAATATAATATTTACCTTCCAATCACATGTCTTCCTTCATTGAAATGGTTAGTGACATTAGAGACACCCGGTATATGAGTGACAATGCGAACGCCTTAACATGGTATTATTAGAATTATTGCAACAAGCCATTGATAAACGTGTTTCTCCTTAGAATATACTCTGACACACGTCTTCTGTATTCCAACTAAATGACTCAAAAAAGATCACCCCAAGAGCATATAACCATTGTACAACCGCAAAAAAATTGTAAATATACATCCTCTTTCAAAGGCCTCCTTTTTACTGTACAATCATTTATTGGTTCAACATACTCTTAGCATACTTTATAGCTACAAGTTATTTTCAAACTATTAAACAGCAATTAAATCTAAGCCTTATTTAAACAATATACTTAAAACTTATAATCAGGCTTTTTAAATAACTGCAGAGACTCTGCTAAGCTAGAAGATATTACAGGTAGAGCCATCTATGGACTGCAAGTCGAGGTTGTTAAAATTATACTTGCTGGTGAACAGTGAATGTAATTGGAAGGTTACTTGTGTAATGGTATATATTTATAATGGTTAGTTAATATGTTGTGTTTGTATTACTTACTTAACCCTTTATTCTACAAAGACAACCATTTGCAGAAGTAGCTCAATTACACCTTTCTTTGTATATTCTACAGAAATACTAGAGATTGAAGTGATAGTCAAATGTTTAACAAGTAGAGCGCTGTATGCTGACCCTTATATATTAGATGAAGAGAACCTAAAAAGCAAGCTCAGTATGTTAAAGCTTTAAAGAGATTAGTGAATTAAAGAACGGGGTCTGTTTAATTAAGAGCGATAATAATTGTTTTACGCTTCTAATTCTTCGCAATAAAACTCAATCTCATCATATTCTGTTAGCTTAATGAGAAACAAACACACGGTAGTAGTTTCATTGTTGGTACTTCTGGTTCCAGCCTGTGAGAACCAGGCTAGTTCCGACATGTTCAGTATCGCTTACCACTACAATGGAGGTAACACGCAAGAAACAATATGTAACTTTGAAGTTCTGCATTCGTCGCAATAAATTTTCAGTTCAGGACTATACATTTATACAAGAGGCCTGTGGAGAGTCTGTTCTTCCCTACAGAACAGCTAAAAGGTGACTTAAAATTTTTAAAGAGGAGAGACAATCAGTTTCAAAGGAAGGTGGACCCAGTGCTCCACTTACTGCTCCTACGGAAGAAAACATCAACACTGCTGCTGCCATTGTAAAGGAGGATGGACGAATTACCTTAAGATCACTTTCTGAAATACTGAACAATTTATTGAGTGCCACCCACATATTGGTGACAGAAACCTTACACATGACACGTGTTTGTGCGCGATGGGTTCCAAGACTGTTGTTTCTCGAACAAAAGGACATTCGCATGAAGGTCTGCATGCAGTTAAGGTTGTTGTTAGAGGAAGATCCGGAGTTTCTTTCAAACATAATCTCTCCTGATGGTACTTGGCAACGCCATTTTGATCCTGAGAAAAAACAGCAGAGATCACTATGCAAATCTCCTTCATTACCGACCCCCAAAAGGCAAGTGGTTACATCTGCTGGGAAAAAAATGGTCTTCTCATTCTTTAACATTCATGAATCGGTTTATCAACATGTTGTACCTACACACACATCAGTAAGTGGAAAATACTACAGGGATGTCCGGAAAACATTACAGTACATATCAGGTGCAAAATACCACATTTAGGTGAAGTAGGCTGGATGCTGCTACCGATAATGCACGGCCGCATTTTGCCAATGTGATCGAACATCTTGCAAAAAGCAACGTGAAATGCATCCCTCACCCTCCCTATAATCCGGATTTTGTCCCAAGTGACGTCTTTCTATTCCCTCACTTGAAGAAACGCCCTCGTGGGAGGCATTATCCATTATCAGAAGCAGTGGTGAAGGCTGCGGAGGCGATTTTGAAGGATCTCTCAAAAATGGATTTCCAGCATGTCTTTGGACACTGGCAGAAACGCTGGGACAAGTGCATCGCATTCAGGGAAAACTATTTTGAGAAAGACATTCAACATTTTGAGGATGAGTATAGGTGCGTTGTCGAAAATAGTGATCATGCTTTATTGAACAGCCCTCGTTATATGTAGAGAGGAGGGCTTATTTAAACGACTACTCAGTCAAAGTTGTATATACACTCTGTCGCTATTGAAAAACTCTATTCTTCCTGAGAGACAGAAGCTATATAAACTTCAAAAAGCTTTAGAACATTAGCACTTATATAGTAAAAGCTTATACATGTTTTTGATTTTTCAAACTTACATTCTCTTTGTGTCATCGTACATAGCCACACGTAATGGACAAAATCTCATTCGTAATTCCAGCAAGTTCCATTTATCGCAGTTTTTTGGTTTCGGTAAGTCTTATCACAGCTATTTTTGTTGCCGGCGATTTGTTTACACTAGCCGCGCTATTGTTAACTGCTTATGGAAGACCTTTATTACCGTGAAACAATAGTCGCAGTCTGTTTTCTATTTGTGCCGAAACTTTTATGCCTGTTACCGCGACAATATATTATGAAACTACACTGACACAGGTCCTCTTTATTAAACCTGTATGCCTCATGAAAACTCAGGATTAGCATAGAACCATGGGAAAATCCTACAAAATGTGTAAATATATTTTTTCTTTCAAAGATATCCTTTCTGCTATACAATTATATATTCGTTCAACATACTCTTATAGTATATTATAGCTACAAGTTAGTTTTACATTATTAAACAACAATGAAATAAAAGCCGTATTTAAACAATACACTTACAATTTATAATAAAAATTTAGAAGTAGCTACAGAGATACTGCTACGCTACATGATTTTACAGGTGGAGCCATCTATGGACTGCAAGTCGAGGTTGTTCGTGAATAGCGAATGTGACTGGAAGACGGTTACTTGGATCATGGTATATATTTATAATAGTAACTTAATATATTACTTATATTACTTTCTTAACCCAGTCTTCTACAAAGACAGCCGATTACAGAAGTAGCTTCATTACACATTTCTTTGTATATACAACAGAAATAGGAGAGACTGAAGCGATAGTCAAATGTTTAACAAGTAGACCCCTGTATGCCGACTCTTATATAAGGTTGCTAAGAGATGAACAGAACCTCAAAAAATAAGCTTAGAATTTTTAAGCTTTAAAGGATTTAGTAAATTTAAACTACGAGAGATGTTCAATAAAGAAAGATCAAAACTTTTACGGTCATAATTTCTAGCACTAAAACTCAATGTTATTATATTCTGTAGGCTTAATGTGAAACAAACTCGCCGTAGTAGTTTCACTGTTCGGAATCCCGGTTCCCGCCTGTGAGAACCCAGCAAGTTCAGATAAGTTCAGTATTGCATACCGCTGCAAAGGAGGTAACACGCGAGGAACAGTATGCGGTTTTGAAATTCTGCTTACGTCTCAACAAATATTTAGTTGAGTCCTATTCAATGTTACAGGAGGCCTATGGAGAGTCTCTTCTTCCCTGCAGTACAGCTCGAAGGTGGTTTAAAATGTTTAAAGAGGGGAGATCATCAATTTCAAAGGAAGGTGGAACCGGTGCTCCAGTTACTGCTCTTACGGAAGAAAACATCAACACTTTTGCTGCCATTGTGAGAGAGGGTCGACGAATTACCTTAAGATCACTTTCTGAAATACTGAACATTTTATTGGGTGCCACCCACACGTTCGTGACAGAAACATTACACATGAGACGTGTGTTTGCGCGATGGGTTCCAAGACTAATGATTCCCGAAGAAAAGGACGTTCACATGCAGGTCTGCATAAGGTGAGAGTTGACGTTACAGGCAGATTCGGAGTTTTCTTCGAACATAATACTGCTGATGAAACTTGGCTACATCATTTTGATCCTGAGAGCAAACAGCTCAGCTCAGTGTGGAAATCTCCTTTATCACCAACCCCCACAAAAGCAAAAGTGGTTGCTTTTGCTGGGAAATCTACGGTCATATCATTCTTTAACATACACGGAATGGTTTATCAGCGTGTTGTACCTGCACACACATCAGTAACTGGACAATACTACAAGGATAACCTAGAAAAATTGCAAAGCCATAACAGGCGCAACGGACCACCTTTCCGTGAAACAAGCCGGATGCTTCACAACGATAATGCTTGGCCGCATATTGCCAAAGTTGTTGCTGAATATCTTGCAAAAATCAACGTGAAGTGCATCGCTCACCCTCCCTATTTTAGGATTTAGTCCCATATGACCATTTCCGGCTCCCTAACTTGAAGAAACCCCTTCCTGGGAGGCATTATCCATGATCAGAAGCAGTGGTTAGGGCTGCAAATGCGTTTTTAAAGTATCTCTCAAAAAATAGTGTCCAGCATGTCTCTGAAGACTGGCGAAAAGCTGGGGGTACTGCATCGAATTCAAAGGTTACTATTTTGAGAAGGATCATCAAAATTATGAGGATAAGGAAAGGTAGGTAGTCAAAAGTTGTGATCATTCTTTATTGAACAGCCCTCGTATGTGTAGACAGCAGGGCTTATTTAAATGATTCCTCTTTCGAAGTTGTACATACAATTTGTCGCTATTGAACAACTCTACTCCTTCAGAGAGACAAAAGCTATATAACGTTCAAAAAGCTTTAGAACATTGGCACTTATATAGTAAAAGCTGATACATGTTTGTGATTTATCAGACTTACATTCTGTTTGTGTCATCGTACATAGCCACACGTAACGGACAAGGTCTTATTACATAGGTAAAGTAAATGTCGTTAAAAACATAAAATAACGTCATCATTTCTGTCACCTCAGACCAAAACAAAGACATCCAATCTTCAAAGAGTCTACAAATTGTCTAATACTTCACTTGTAAACAGAGATGTTTCACCTAGTCCGTCCATCTCCAATATACCAATTATTACGTAATTCATATAGCGATATTCTGCATCATTTGTTTCGTTAATGGATACCAAAATCTTCTTTCCGTGTACTTTTCCTTCATGTCTTGCTAATGTGTTTATTGTAACATTGAGACAGAGTTCTTTTGAAAAGTGAATTCGTCTGAGAGAGGACGTCCAAAATTTAGTTCTAGAAAACTCTATATTTTGGTTCTGCTGTGTCCAAATATGGGATGTTTACGTAAAATAATGTTTTACAAAGGTCAGCCTCTGTAAAAATCTGACGACTCATTCTCCTACATCGATACACTTGGTTTCAGTAAAAGTTGCGTGGATGGCAAATCTATGGCGTCCAGATATTCAGATGTTAATTCTGTTGTATGTGACGAGGCATTGTCATATTTTCTATCATTTTGAGAGTCATCGTTTTAAAGCACTTTTTAATAATCTTATGTTAGAGACACCTGAATTAATATGCCGTACTTGGACGTCTATCTTCTAATGTTAATATATCGATATGAACCGTGCGGCATACCCGCATGTCAGATTTCAATTGGTTGGTGTTTACTTTTGATTTGGGTTCTAATTGGAGCTATGAGATCTCTTATCCTCAGGTGAATGGTTGTAGGAAATGGATTTGTTGTTTGTTGGCTGCTCAGTTGTCTCAATAATACACTGGTTCGTTGCAAAAATGATTTAATTTAATTCTCACTAAGTTCGTTGATTCAGATTGATTTGTAGCGATGACCACCTGTTACTAAACTTCCTAACAGAATTCTCTTACTTCTTTATACGGCGAATACTTTGCTATTATAAACTTCTTCTGCTGCTTCTCTCACGCTGGTTGCGTTATTCTTGACTTCCCTACATTTCGGACTTAGAAATCTTTACTACCTCTTCTTCACGCGCACTAACACGTCTTTCCCATCGTAGTATGACTGTTGAAGTGATGTTTCGTCTACTCTGCGATTCAGTTCGTACTTTATTCTGATCCCCACTCTGACTCTTATCACATGACCAAAATAACTCACCCTTCTCCCCATCTCTCAAATCTTACATTATTATTGGTTTCTCATTTTATTTCGATTTTTCTTTATTGGTTAGCAAAACTCATCGAACTCATTGACGTTACGTCCCACCGTGAGTTGGGTCACGCCTACCCTGGGCTCTTTGTAACGGTATACATCGTTATCACCTCAGCAAAGTAAATCCTTTTAGGTCTTACGCTTGACCGCATCTTGAAAACCTTATTGTTCCTACACATAATTTGTTATAGTTCTCAGACATTGAACCTTTCCTTAAACAAAGAGGCTAACGGTCACCTCTTCCTGTCTCCCCGACTTGTGTTCAGATTTTACAGAAATATTTTCTCTCCCTTACATGGATTCTAGCATGTTAGTTGTCTTAAATTATATTCTTCCCATCTTATTCTTAATTAAAACGCTATTTTAATCATTACTCTAATTTCATTCTAATTTCATATTAATATAACAATATTTTATATTAGTTTAGCAAAGCATTTTCATTAATTTATCTTCTTTTTTTAATTCTCGTGATTTCAATTAATTCGCCACCTCCTAATCGCTGTCTGATACTGCGGTTACATAATGCCCGTTTGACAAAAATGAAATACCCATTATTTAAATTTTGTCAAACCCCCGTCATGACATTTCCTCCTTATATATCTTATAATTTCTCATTCCCTACTTGAAACATTTTTCGGTGGTCACCGTTCCCTCATCTTTATCAGTGTGTTACTTTATACACCTAGAATGGTCAATATGGTACATCATATACATAGAATTATAGATATGATACATTACGTACATAGACAAGTACACTGTCGTATATGTGGTTATTACCCTATATACAAATAACATTCGTGATACCTCAACTATATATACACTTCACTGAATTATCCTTGTCTCACTTGACATCAACTTGATTTTACCTTATTGCATTCCTTAAGTACTACATTAATGTTACTATATTACAGTTTACAATATTACATTTTACATTCAATGATTTTTTTTTTAATATTACTATATTAACTTATTGGGACGTTTCTTTATCTTTCAGTCCTTCACCGTAAGAACATTCGTCCTCACATTATTATAGTTTGCGTAATGATGTCCAAATATGGTTACCTCTACCTGCACTCAGTTGTCTACCTGTAATCAGGTGTTTCGTTTACCTGACAGTAAACATTGGCAGTTCATTGTCCTGTCTTTCCACTTCACTTTTCACTCTAAACTTTCTTTCACTTTGTCACGCCTAAGTCTGTGACCTTTACAATAACAATATAGCCTTTTGGCACATGAATACATCAGTACTTATACTATATTTACATTTCACAAATTATTTTTAAAGATCTTTCTAACATGTTCATTAGCTGTGGTTATTCTTATTACATTATCATTTTGTTTGTGCACAGGAATTTTGGAACTTGCAACTCCCACGCAGTGTTTGAATTTCAAACGAAAACGTTACCCGTACTAATTATATAACGTTTACTTGGTATTCTTTACATCTTCGTATATATAATTTCAATCACATTCACACAGGTGATTCTTGGGTCTGCTCTGTACTGTTTACAACGTTTCTTTGACGATATGGCCTTATTAGGGAGATGTTATATCTGCCTATCGGTTTACCATTTCTTGGGTGTATTAGAGCATACGCTCTGTCACCAAATATTTTCTCAATCCGGTATGGGCCTTTCCATAGCATATATAGCTTTTTAGTCTTCTTTCCTAACAAATCTGACTTGTCGAACGATTTCACTAGAACTAAGTCGCCGACCTTTGGTTCCCAATTCTTCTTATACCGCAGTTTCTTTGCGTTTCTTTTCTCTACTTTTTCCATTATTCTTTTAACAGCATTCTGGATCCGTTCTCGATCTGTCTCGGTCGTCACTTGTATACTTTCCGGAACATCCTCTATTAGTGGTTCCGGTGTTAAATTCCTATGCAATTGGATAGGAGCATATCCTGTGGTTAAATTGACTGAATTATTGAATATAAACTCAATATAGTTGATGTGGTCTGGCCAGGTAGTCTGTTTCAATGAACAAAGGACTCGGAGATGAACACCTAGGTCTTTCATTACGCGCTCGCTTGGATTAGAGCATGGATGGTACGACGTTGTATTATAGATGCGAATTCCGGCATCCTGAATGGTGTGCACGAATCGTCTTCCATGGTGTATGGACGCGTTATCTACTAATAGTGCTTTCATCTTCCCGTATTTGACTATATAGTCTTTCACTATTTTATTCGCGCATGCTGCACCTGTTAATTTCTTGAGAGGGTATATTTTCACAAATTTCGACATCACGTCGATAAGTACAAATAAATATTTTAATCCTCCTCTTCCTGCAGGGAGTGGACCATATGCATCCGCTGCAACTAATTCTAATGGTTCCTTCCTGGTGATGGATACAGGGGGTCGATCTATCTTATAATTTAATGATTTTGCCCTCTGGCAGATGTCACATGTAGATATAAAGGTCCTAACTTTCTTGCCTAATCTAAATATGTATAAATGGTTGCTTATGGAAATCATTGTCTTCTCAACGCCAGCATGTATAAGAGCTGTGTGGTAAGCAGAAATCACTAACTCTTCCAGCGCTGCGGGTATATATGCTTTCCAAGTAGGTTTGGAAACACCCTGTAACTTATACAATACGTTATTTAGCACTCCGTATTTCTGTGAATTTGCTTGATCTATGAGCAATGCCTTTTCCATAATTTGTTTTAATTTCCAATCCTGGCGTTGCAATTCCGCCAATCTTCTCATCTCCTTTGTTAATTTTATACTGAAGGTTACATCCATCTTTAACACTGGTAATTCTGTACCATTACTACTGATATTTTCTGGAAGATTCCCCTGTGGCTTTATACGTGAAAGCATGTCACTAAAGATGTTAAGAATTCCCTGTATATGTTTAATCTCTGGGTTGTAAGCCATGATCTCGTGGATATATCTCGCAATTTTTGTACTGGTCAATTTGCAATTTCGTATAAATGATAGGCTGTTATGATCGGTGAATATCACAATCCTTTTATTAAATATATTGTCTAAATTTACAAATGGCATAGTAAATAGCCGTAATTTGCTGTTCTGTTATGCAAGCAATTTTTTCTGTTTTCGTTAACCCTCGGGAGGCTGTGGCTATGACCTTTAATTCTCCAGTCGGTGTCTCTTGGGCTAAAATAGTTCCTAACGCCACCATGGAGGCATCCGTGTATATGAGATAAGGTAAATCTGGATCAGGCCATGTCAATAATACGGATTCACTGAAGAGTTCTTGTAATCTTTTAAAAGCATTTTCTTCTACCATAGTCCATCGCCATTTTCGATTTTTTTCCAGTAGTGCTCGCAACGGTGCGGCTTCCTTTGCATAGTTTATCAGGAACCTTAATTGGTACCCAAGTACACCCAGATAACGTTTTACTTGTTTTGGTGTCTTAGGTCGTGGTATTTTCAAAATGGCTTCCACTCTTTCTGGATCAGGAGCTATATTTTCGCCTGTTATGATATATCCTAAATATTTAACTGATTCCTGGAAAAATTTACATTTGGCCCAATTCAGTGTTAATCCAGCATTTGCTAGCCTTCCGAGCACTAAATCCAAATATGTAAGGTGATCTTCCACTGTTCTACTGCATATCAATAAATCATCTACATACTGTGACACATATGTTTCCCTTTGCGTGTTGAGTATTTTCTGCATCGCCCGTAGGAATGCGCTTCCAGAATTAATTAGTCCAAAGCAATTTCTTGTAAACTGGTACTGATATCCTCCGTGCAAAAATGAGGTATATTGCCTTAACTCAGGTTTCAACTTAATTTGCAAAAATGAGTTGGTCACATCTAGTGAAGTAAAATACCTTTGTGCCCCAATACCGGCCAAAATTTGCTCTATTGCTGGGGTTCGAAAATTATCCGGAACAATGTATTGGTTTATATGACGTCCATCTATCGTCAGTCGTACTGTTCCATTTGCTTTTCTGACTATACATAGGGGACTTATAAATTTTGATGTAGATATCTCCAGAATTCCATCTTCCAACATTTCCTGTATTTTAAGGTTCACTGCCTCCTGTAAATCCAATGGAATAGGTCTGCACTTATATTTGAATGGGGGAACATCATGTATCTCGAATTCATACTCAAAATCACTATAGGTCCCAGTGTGTTCCGAAAATACATTTCTGTGTTTACATGAAATGTTATAAAAAATCTCTTTTTGGTGGTCGTTAAGTAGGTTCGAGTTTGCTACTGTTTCTCTTATTCTATAGGTCATGTTTACGTTATTTTCGACTACCTGGAAATCATCTGGTAGGGTAATTATCTCCTGTTCACCTGCTTCTGCCTGCCCAAGTCCGTATGACGTCATCTCTAAAAGCCCTTCTCCAGCTATATATTCATCCTTATCATAGTTTCTCATCTCTTCTGCTTCTAATGGATTCATCTTAACTAGCTCCATCCCTCCTATTCGTATAAATTCTACAAAAAATGTTTCTCCATCTATTTCTTTTTCTTCATCTGTCAATCTTATCTCATTTTCTGCTTCCCTTGAGCTAAACGGAACTTTAACTATGACGTCTTTAATTTTGATTTCCAAGGCTTCCATTTGATAATTCAACTTAGCTTGAAGCGCATACAACACGTCATTACCCATAATAATGTCTACAGATAGCCTATTAATAACAAAACATACAAATTCTATTGTATCCTCCCCAATGGTGACTTTCAAAAGCATTTGTGTATGAATCTTTTGTTTGGCGCGACCTACCGCCAGAGTACAATATGCACTTTTCACGGGCAATGTTTGCAATTTCATTCCATTGTTTTTTAAGTGATAAAAGAATGCTTGACTTATAGCTGAAACTGAGGATCCTGAATCTATGGTAATGTGCCATTTTTCTTTGTTTATTATTGCAGCAAATACGTGGAGCATCTCTCACTTTTTGCAATTCTGTTAAGTGATTGTTTATTTGAGTACCGTTTACTATTTCTGTTTCTGTTTTATTCTGTACCACCCTACTCAGAGCTGTGTCCCTGTTCAAATTAAGAACTAGCGTGTTCATCCGGGTCCGATGCGGGACGTCTTCTATCGCACCCTGGAGTCGTTTCCCGTCTGCTGTGTCGTATCTGGCCTTTCATCCACCTCGGGCGCCGCGTCCCTCAGTGTGGGTGGAGGAGAACGCACCCATTCTCTTGAGAGAAGTTGATTCCTCTGTCTTACTTCAGGTCTGTCTGTATTGTTCTCTCTACCAGCGTCACGTGGTTGATATTGTCTATTAGCTTCTGGTAGTCGGAACGTCGGTCTTGCATTCCCTCTTCGAAGAAATGGGGGGTGACCCCTATTTCCATTCCTAGTTACATGTACATATCTTATAGGGAAATTATATGAATTTGAATTTGGTGGTCCCTGTCTCCCTCTATTGTTGTTAGGGAATTCCCTCGGGACGTGGGCATCGTATCTTTGACGAGTAGCCATATGGTTTGTGTTAAAATTTCGGGGATTGTGTGCCCTTTCCCCGTCATGATTATTATTATTCCACGGTCTGTGTGGATTGCTCACTGGCATTCGATTCTCATGTCTATTTTGTGAATTTTGCGTCCCAACGCTTTGTAAAGCTGTTAATAATGTAATTGCCTCTCTCAATGTCCTAAAAACATTGCAAGTCAATATCAGGCACAAAAGACCACATTTCCGTGAAGCAGGCTGGATGCTGCACCACGATAATGAACGGTGGCATATGATCACTGATGTTGCTGAATATCTTGCAAAATCAACGTGAAGTGTATCCCTCACCCTCCCTATAGTCCGGATTTAGCCCAATGTGGCTTTTTTCTAGTCTCTAACTTGAAGAAACGCCTTCGTGGGAGGCACCATCCGTCATCAGTAGCAGTGGTGAAGGCTGTGGAGGCGATTTTTAAGGATCTCTCAAAAAATAGTGTCCGGCATATCTTTGAAGACTGCCAGAAACGCTGGGACAAGTGCATCGCATTCAGGGGAGACTATTTTGAGAAGGATTATCACAATTATGAGGATGAGTAAAGGTACTTTGTCAAAAAAAGTAATGATCACTCTTTATTGAACAGCCCTCGTACTTCACTTCTAAGCAAAGATGCTTCACCTAATGCGTCCATCTCCAATATACCAATTATTACTTTATTCATATAACGATTTTCTGCATCACTCGTTTCGTTAATGGATACCAAACTCTTCTTTCCGTGTACTTTTCCTTCGTATCTTGCTAATGAATTTATCGTAACATTGTGACAGAGTTCTTTTGAAGAGTTGATTCGTCTGAGATAGGATGTCCAAAATCTGGTTCCAGAAAACTCAAGAATTTGGGTTCCGTAGTGTCCAAAAATGGGATGTTTACATAAACTAAGGTTTTACAAAGGTAAGCCTCTGTAAGAATCTGACGATTTAGTCTGCTATATGGACACACTTGGTTTCCGTAAAAGTTGCGTGGATGGCAAATCTATGGCATCCAGATCTTCAGATGTTGGTTTTATTGTATGTGACGAGGCACTCTCATGATGTCATATTTTCTTTCATTTTGAGGGACATCGTTTAAACGTATTTTTAACACTCTTATGTTAGAGATACCTGTATTAATATGCCCTACTCGGACGTCTATCTGCTAATGCTAATATATCGATATGAACCGTACCTTCTGTTCAACAGATCAAACGTCATGAAAGTTTTCTAGATATTTTTCTGTACCAATGTTACCATATTGTTATTTTTAGTCGGGATTCAGTTTATGTGCAATCCATGACAACAAAGTTTACCACATTTAGTTGTAGATATAAAACTTTTGGATTTGACTTATGTCAGTTACTAATGTCACTCAGTAAAATAAATAAGCTGTCAGTTGATCTTATCCAAGCATTATTGGAACTCTAGTAATATTTATATCAGTAACTGCTGATCCTGGGCGTGATACACTAAACTCGTCAACATTTAGAGATCTACGCAGAACAAAAATAATTAATCTTTTCTTAAATGAGATGTAGTTATTTATTTTTGTCTTGAACTTGCAAATAGAATGCAATGTAAGAGATATTGCCTTGCGACAAGCTGCTGAAACATTTGAAAATCGCTTGGGTCTACTGCATTCCCTTCCTGTCAGTTCAGCCCACTATAGAGCACCTAATAACAAAGGCAACAATAAAGTTTAACTTCAGCGAATGTTCTTTCATGAGGTAAATGGTTCAATCAAAACCTGTAGTAATAAATGATTTAATTATGAGTGGCGAAAGTAATGTGAGTGAAACTGTTAACATTAAATTTAATATCACTGTATATAAGCGACAATGAGAATGTCTAAACCACGTCTAAACATAGTAAATTATTACAATTATTGCGAGAAGCCTTTGTTAGACGTGCTGCGCCTAGAGATATATTTTGAAATTATCTCTCATACATATCCTCAGTTTTAAAGGGTATGCTTCAAGTAGAACGACAGTAGCATAGAACCATGGAAAAAACACACAAATGTGTAAGTATATATTTTATTTCAAAGACGTCTGTTCCTCTATAGAATTATTTATTCGTTCAGTATTCTCTTAATATATCATATAGCTACAAGATATTTTCAAGTTGTTAAACAACAGTTAAATATAACCCGTGTTTATGTAATACACTTACAATTTACAATAAATCTTTATAAACAACTACAGCGATTTTACTAAGCTACACGATATTACAGGTAGAGCCATCTATGGACCGAAAGTCGAGGTTGTTAAAATGATACTTGCTGCTGAGCAGTAAATGTAATTGGAAGAAGGTTACTTGTGTAATCGTATATATTTATAATGCTAAGTTAATATGCTGTATTTATATTACTTTCTTAACGCAATCTTCTACAAAGACTAAACCGTTTGCACAAGTAGCTTCACTGCACATTTCCTTGTATATTCAAAAGAAATACGATGGACTGAAGTGATAGTGAAATGTTTAACAAATAGACCGCCGTATGCCGACTCCTATATAAGGTTTCTATAAGATGAAGAGAACCTCAAATATAAGCTTGGTATTTTGAAGTTTTAAAGGAATCTGTGAATTTAAAGTACCAGAGCTGTTCAAAAAAGAATGATCATAAGTTTTTACGGTCATAATTTTTCGCACTAAAATTCAAACTCCGTATATCCTGTTAGCTTAAAGTGAAAACAATACGCTGTAGTGGTTTCACTGTTAGCACTGCTGGTTCCCGCCAGTGAGGACCAGACAAGTTTCGACATGTTCAGTATCGCCTGCCACTGCAATGGAGATAACACGCGAGGAACAATAGGCGGCTTCGAAATTCTGCTTTCATCTCAATAAATGTTCACTTGCTGGCTATACAATGCTACAGGAGCCCTAGGGAGAGTCTGTTCTTCCCTACAGCATATTTAGAAGGTGGTTTAAAATTTTTACAGAGGGGAGACAATCAATTTCAAAGCAATATAGAACCGGTGCTCCAGTTACTGCTCTTACGGAAGAAAACATCAACACTGTTGCTACCATTGTGAGAGAGGATCGATGAATTAACGTAAGATCACTTTCCGAATTACTGAGTATCACCCACACATTGGTGATAGAAACATTACACATGCCACGTGTTTGTGCGCGATGGGTTCGAACACTGTTGGTTCTCGATCAAAAGGGCATTTTCATTAGTTGATGTCAGAGAAATACCCGAAGTTTGTTTCAAACCCAATCACTGCTGATGAACCTTGGCTACACCATTTTGATTCTGATAGCAAATAGCAAAGCTCAGTGCCGAAATCTTCATCACCAACCTCCAAAAGAGCAAAATTGTTTGTTTCAGCTGGGAAAGTTATGGTAATCTCATTCTATGATATTCATGGAATGGTTTATCAGCATATTGTACCTGCACACACATCAGTAACTGGACAATACTACAGGGATGTCCTGAATACATTGCAAATCCATATCAGGCGCAAGAGACCATATTTCCCTGAGCAGCTGGATGCTGTACCACGATAATGCGCGGCCGGATAATGCCAATGTTGTTGCTGAATATATTGCAAAAATCAAAGTAAAGTGCATCTGTCGCCCTCCCTATCGTCCGTATTTGGCCCCATGTGATTTTTTATATATTCCCTAAGTAAATAAACGTCTTCGTGGGAGGCATTATCTATCATCAGAAGCAGTGGTGAAGGTTGAGAAGGCGATTTTCAATGATCTCTTAAAAATGGTTTCCAGCATGTGTTTGAAGACTGGCAGAAACGCTGACATCAGTGTATCGCATTCAGGGGAGACTATTTTGAGAAGGGCCTTCAAATTATGAGGATGAGTAAAGATACTTTATTAAAAAAATTGTGATCATTCTTTATTGAACAGCCCTCGCATGTGTAGAGAGGATTATTTAAAGGACTACTCAGTCGAAGTTGTACATACACTCTGTCGCTATTGAACAACTCTATTCTTCAAGAGAGACAGAAGCTACATAACGTTCAAAAAGCTTTAGAACATTGGCACTTATATAGTAAAAGCTGATACATGTTTGTGATTTATCAGACTTACGTTCTCTTTGTATCATCGTACATAGCCACACGTAATGCACAAGATCTTATTACATAGGTAAAGTAAATGCCGCTAAAAACATAAAATAACGTCATCATTTCTGTCAACCTCTGGCCAAAACAACGACATAAAATCTTCAAAGGGTCTACAAATTGTCTAAAACTTCACTTAGCAACAGAGATACTTCACCTAGTCCGTCCATCTCCAATATACCAATTATTACTTTATTCATATAACGATATTCTGCATCACTCGTTTCGTTAATGGATACCAAAATCTTGTTTCCTTGTACTTTTCCTTCGTATCTTGCTAATGTGTTTATTGTAACATTTTCACAGAGTTCTTTTTAAAAGTTGATTCGTCTGAGATAAGACGTCAAAAATCTGGTTCTAGAAAACTATATAATTTGGGTTTCGCAGTGTCAAAAATAGGGATGTTTACGCAAACTAAGGTTTCACAAAGGTAAGCCTCTGTAAAAATCTGACGACTTATTCTCCTACATGGATACACTTAGTTTCAGTAAACGTTGCGTGGTTGGCAACTCTATGGCACACAGATATTCAGATGTTAGTTTTGTTGTATGTGACGAGCCGTTGTCATGATGTCATATTGTCTATCATTTTAAGAGACATTGCTTTAAAGTACATTTAACAACCTTGTGTTATAGATTCCTGTATTAATATGTCATAGTCGGACGTCTATCTTCTAATGCTAATATATCGACAGGAATCGTAACTTCTGCTCAACAGGTACAACGTCATTTAAGTTTTCTAGCTTTTTCTGTACCAATGTTCATATATTGTTGTTTTTAATGGGGATTCAGTTTATGTCCTATCCATGAAAACAGAGTTTACCTCATTTTGTTGCAAATATAAAATGTTTTGGATTTGACTTATATCAGTTCCTAATGTCACCCAATTGATCATTGATCAGCTGTCAGTTATCTATGCATTACTCGAACTGTAGTAATACTTACATCAGTAAGTGCTGGTCCTGGGACTGTTTCAAGAAAGTCATCAATATTTAATAAACTGATATCTTTCAAATTTCCTGTACAAAATAAAAGTTGCACTTTTGCTGCATAGCCAAAAGTATTTATTAGCAGATGAAAGATAAAGTATAAAGTCTTGCTACAAAAATATAAACATCTCGTTATAACGTACAACTAAAGCCAATTTAATATTTTACAGAGAGTGGCAAATTCCGAGATATTCCTTGTTATTAGTTTCAATCTGCAAACATTAATTTTTTATAAAATGATATGGAGTTATTTATTTTTGTCCTGGACTTGCAAATAGAATGCAATGTCAGAGCTGTTGCCTAGCAACCAGCTGCTGAGACAATTGACAATCGCTTAGGTCTACTGCATTCCCTAATACAAATGTCTTCCTGTCAGTACAACTCACTATAGAGATCCTAACAACTAAGGTTACAATTAAGTTTAATTTCTGCAAATGTTCTCGTCATTTAACATGAGCTAACTGGATCAATAAACTCCTGTTATGCGGAATTCTTTAATTATGTGTAGCGAAAGTAACGTGGGTGAAATTGTTAACATTAAATTTCATATCACAGTATATGAGCGACAGTGAGAATGTTTAAGCATAGTAAATTATTACAATTATTGCAACAAGCCATTGATAAATGTGCTTCTACTAAAGATATTGTGATTTTGTGGGTTCGCAGAATTAAAAAACCAATTTGCCGAAATTCTAAATGATCTTTATTTCTGTACCAATACACTGTTCAATTGTCACTTAACAACATTACCTCACATATACACGGTCTACCAAGGTCGATGACAACAAACAGCTCTCGTTACACCAGCAACACTCTCAGCTGCTTACCTCACTCTTGTTACACAACTACTACTGTTTGAACTCGTAACTTCCTTAAATACCTCATTCGTAATTCGATATTTCCAAAACAATAGAGAACCCGAAATATTCCAGATGTTTCCAGCAAGTTCCATTTATCGCAGTCTGTTGGTTTCGGTAAGTCTTATCTCAGCTATCTTTGTTGACGGCTATTTGTTTACACTAGCCGCGCCATTGTTAACTGCTTATGCAAGACCTTTATTGCCGTGAAACAAAAGCCGTCGTCTGTTGTCTATTTGTGCCGAAACTTTTATGCCTGTTTACCGCGACAATATATTATGAAACCACTCTGACACAGGTCCTCTGTATTAAACCTGTATGCCTCAAGAAAAACTCAGGATTAGCATAGAACCATGGGAAAATCCTACAGAATGTGTAAATATATATTATTTCTTTCAAAGATATCCTTTCTGCTGTACAATTATATATTCGTTCAACAAACCCTTAATGTATTATGTAGCTACAAGTTATGTTCAGATTATTAAACAACAATGAAAACTAAGCCGTATTTAAACAATATACTTACAATTCATAATAAAGCTTTATAAATACCTACAGAGACTCTGCTAAGTTACACGATATTACAGGTGGAGCCATCTATGGACTGCAAGTCGAGGTTGTTAAAATGACGCTGCTGGGCCGTGAATGTATTGGAAGAAGGTTATTTGTGCAATGGTATATACGTATAACGGTAAGTTAATATGTTGTATTTATATTACTTTCTTAACGTAGTCTTCTACAAGGCCTAAACCGGTTAACGAAGTAGCTTTATTACTCATTTCTTTGTATATACAACAGAAATACGAAAGACTGAAGTGATAGTCAAATGTTTAACAAACATACCACTGTATATATAGATTTCTATGAAATGAAGAAAACCTCAAAAATAAGCTTAATATTTTAAAGATTTAAATCACTTAATAAATTTAAACAAAGAATAAGAAAGCAGCGGAAACGGTTAACGACGAAGTGGTAAGGTATTACTAATTATGTGTTTTAGCCAAATCTCCTTTACATATGCAGTAAGCTTTTGTCTATTCTTCGTGTTATTAAAGTTAAGTATTTTAAACAAAAAATTATAATGTGATATTTACAAATGCACAGTTTTAGGTGAAGAATTTAAATCTACATCGTCACATACGTCCCACTGTTATAAATATTGGTATCTTATATATTCGTATATATTAGTATAGATAGAAATAGTCCAAGTATTACTTCTGAACGACGTAGATCTGACTAAAATAAACATAAAATCATCGAAATTTTGTTATATGGCCTTGATGTTCGAATGTTACTTTGAATGTACTTTTTCGTGTTCCCTGAATTTAATGTTTATAATTTAAATGTATGTATGAAGAGTACAGTTTAAAAGACAAAAATTGGTTATATACCAAACATAGTAGATAAGTTCATCGACTTTCAACAATGCAACTGGAAGAATAAAAAAGACATAGCTCCAAACCAAACTATCCTTTACATGTAAACGCTTTTGTAAATCTGTCTAAGGATTTTGATTAAATTTACAAATGTTCAAGATATCTCTTTTTGGCCATTTAAATGTGTAAAAGTTGTTTTGATTTATATTTATATGGAATTTGAAGCATGTATAAATTTAAAAAAGAAAAATAAACAAAATTGTGTAAAAATATATGTAATTTTGGGATTGGCCGTAGTAATTATTGTATTACGTAACTTAGTGACGTAGTAGTAAATCGGCCAATCATATAAAAGTAATATATGGGTAGCGATAGCAACAAAGGATTAAATAATCTCTGTGTAAAAGCCGAAAGAAAATTCGTTTTTCTCTCTGGAACGCCGAAGAGTTCGGACGCTTTTTAAATTGCTCGAAAATATTTAATGTGTTAGTTCAATTTGAAGTATTAGATTCATTCCGATCACAGTATAAAGTTTTGTGATAAGAATTGTAATGGATTTGGTGTTAAAAGAAATACACAAAAGATTTATTCCTTATAGAAATTCAAATTAAAAATATTAATGATTCCTTCACCCGTTACCACCCTTGTAACTTAGAGATTTCATTGCTCGTAAGTAAGAATATAACAGAAGAATATTAAATGCTAGCCGAGGCATAATTAAGGATTTTTCTGGCAACTTCGGGGAACATCTTCTTTATCAAGTCATAATATTGTGACTTTGTGGGTCCGTGAAATGAAAAGTCCAATTTCACCACTCAAAAATGTTCTTTATTTCCACCGACTTGCAGTTTAACACTTGCCAATTACACAGAATTGCGTACTGCACACAATTACAATTCACCAGTTCGTCCGTTACAACTTCACTTGTACTCGTGATTACGTCAACTCCGATGCACATACACAGTCACGTACAGTGTTCCGTTCTCAATCTTCTCGTTCACGTCACTAACACTTACACCAAGAACTGTGTCTCCTCACTCACTGACTAACTGACTAACTGACACTCTGAAACCCTTTTTATAGGAATGTCACTGTTCTTCTAGAAGTCTCTGGTTTCCACAGGAAGGTTCCAGTAGATGAAAGATCCCGTAATTTCCAGAACACAGGTAGAAGAGAAACAGACCGCACAATCATGTTTTTTCCCCCAGCCATCCCTGTCACCACTATAAGACGGACGAGGGGAGGCGTGGCTAACACGGACCTCCCCTGTCTTCCGCTCTCAGCTGCTTCCATAGGGTGTTCCAACGCCCGGGTGACAATATTTTCGATGAAGGTAGGATGGACGAAGTAAGACCAACGACGGGAAACGAGATACCAGCACGAATCTTGTTATATATGTTGCCGCAATTTTGGGGCATCGAAACCCACAAAAACGGAGGAATTCTGCTACGCATGTATAGCTTGAAGTACCGCAAATAGCCCCTGAAGTCGTCTTCATTCTCAGTTAGGTTTGCTTCGTTAGTAAATCGTAACAAATAGACAAATTCGTAAACGTAAAACAATGTAGATAGCTTAAATATCTTATTTATGTAAAGTTAATTATGTGGAAATAGCCACTTACTTAGATATTATTTTATAATACTCATTCTTCCCCAAACAGGAAACAGTTTTACATTTGTATCACTTGGCTAAACGAAAAAAATGAAATTTCATTACCACATAACGATAGGCTCTTAAAATTTTGATTAAAGCTCTTAACCTCCATATACTCCTGCTCTATTCCAACAAAAACTACAATATGAGAGTACCTTAACTCACTCTGAAAGTAGCGTCGTTATCCCGGTGTTACTATCTTACAAACACTTTCTCTTGCTGCAAATGCACAGTGTAAACACATCAGTTCTGTGTTGACTTATGTATCTGTAGCTGAAGTGTCCTGGTAACACTGTCTGCAGTCTCATTATTACGGAGCTGGAACGTACTACACTGACTTACTACACTGTAGCGTACTGTACTTACACTTAGTCTGAACTGAAAAGTCAACTAGCACACGAAATTGAGTCAAATTAAAAACTTAAGTGTTTTAAAATTTTAATTATTTTGCAGAAGTGGTACAAAGCTTTATCACATTTCAACATAATCTCCCTCACGCTCAATGCAAGCCCTACAGTGCTTACAAAGTGCATAGATGTCTTCAGAAAAAAGTTTTTTGGTAGTCCGGGCAAACACTCATGCACCGCGTGGCGTACCTCTTCATCGGAACGGAGCATCTTTCCTCCCATTGCGTCTTTGAGTGGTCCAACCATATGTAAATCAATTGAGGCAAGGTCTGGCGAGTATGGTGGATTCGTAAGACACTCAAAATGCAGGTCTGTGATTGTTGAAGCTGTTGTACGGGCAGTGTGGTGCCTTGCATTGTCATGTTGCAAAGGGACACCTGCTGACAGCCATACAGGTAGCTTTGATTTGATTGCACGCCGCAGATAACTTTTGTAGGAGATCTGTGTATGACGCTTTGGTGACAGTGGTCCCTTTAGGCAAACAATACTCCAAAATGACGCCTTTCTCGTTCCTAACGAGAGTCAGCACAACCTTCGCTGCTGATAGTTCTGTTACGAAACATCTTTGGTTTTGGTGTTGAAGGTTGGCGCCATTCCTTGCTCACTCTCTTCGTTTCCGGTTGGTGGAAGTGAACCCAGGTTTCGTCCCCAGTAACGATTCTTGAAAGGAAGCGATCACCTTCCCGTTCAACGCGCCGAAGAAGTTCTTCACAAGCATCAACACGGCGTCCTCTCATTTCAGGAGTCAGCTGCCGTGGCACCCATCTTGCAGACACTTTGTGAAACTGCAGCACATTATGCACAATGTGGTGTGCAGCCCATGACTTATCTTTAATCATGCTGTAGTGTCATTCAGTGTCACTCGGCGGTATTCGTTCACTATGACCTCAACTGCTGCAATGTTTTGTGGAGTCACAACTCTTTGTGCCTGACCTGGACGTGGAGCATCTTCCACTTAAGTCACATTTTGCGAATTCCCTACTCCATTCGTAGACTTGCTGCTGTGACAAAATGCCTCACCGTACTAAACCTTCATTCGTCGATGAATTTCAATAGGTTTTGCACCTCCACTACGCAAAAACCGAATAACAGGACGCTATACTTCCCTGGTGTAAGTCGCAAGTGGGGCGGCCAAATTTATACTGATACTGCGACGTTATATGTGCATCTGCACTATGCTGCCACCTACAGGCCATTCTGCATACTGTTTGTAGCACGCTTACCAACTTACAGGATAACGGCGCGAAATTTCGATTTCTTATTACAAATTTTAGGTTTTGATTTTACCAACGCTCGTATTATCTAGAGCTAGCCTCATTCTGTGTATGGACGTCGTCGAGTAAAGAAACAAAACCTTATCAGAGTGAGGGAACTCAATTTTAAGTTAATATTGTGAAGTAAACCGACGGTTAAAGGTTATTCATTCAATTATGTTTCAACGTGTTTAAAGCTACTCATTTACAGTTTAGCACCCAGAATCCCTTATATCGATGACAATATCAAGAAAGAAGCAATAGATGGCCATCAACCAATTAGAGATATGGTCTGAAGGAAACAAGCTTGCCGACAAAATGACTTCGAGGTAATCTCAACATCATCCATTGGGAATCCTGTTCCAATTTTCATCTTGTCACTTTTATTTTTTTAAATAAATGTTCCTTTAATATAAACACATTTTTAAATTTAAATAATTCAGTTCTAACATATCTCTTCTTGAGATACTTAAACAGAAAAAGACTCTTTTAATCATACGAGGTCTGTTCAGAATAGAAATACCATAATATTTTTGCGGTCTTAATTTTTAACACTAAAATTGAAACTTATTATACTCTGTTGGCAAAATGTGAAACAAACCGGGCGTAGTCATTTTATTGTTGGCACTCCTGCTTCCCACCTGTGAGAACCAGGCAAGCTCAGACAAGTTCAGTATCGCCTACCGCGGCAATTGAGGTAACACGCGAGGAACAATGTGCGGCTTTGAAATTCTGCTTTCTTCTCAACAAATCTTCAGCTGAGGCCCATACAATGTTACACGAGGCCTATGGAGAGTCTTTTCGTCCCCACAGCACAGCTTGAAGGCGGTTTAAAGAGGGGAGACAATCAATTGCAAAGGAAGGTGGACCCAGTGCTCCAGTTACCGATCTTACGGAAGAAAACATCAACACTACTGCTGCCGTTGTGAGATACTTTGTGAGATTGTACTTTACCTTCGTATCTTGCTATTGTGTTTATCTTAACATTGTACCACAGTTCTTTTGAAAGGATGACTTATCTCAGTTAAGACGTCCAAAATCTAGTTCGAGGAAATTCTAGAATTTGGGTTTTGCAGTGTTCAAAAAAGCTAAGGCTCTATAAAAATCTGACGACTTATTCTCCTATATGGATACACCTGGTTTCAGTAGAAGTTGCGTGGATGGCAACTCTATGGCATCCAGATATTCAGATGTTAGTTTTGTTGTATGTGACGAGGCGTTGCCATGACGTCATATTGTCTATCATTTTGAGAGACATCGTTTTAAAGTACTTTTGAACAACCTTGTGTTAGAGATTCCTGTATTAATATGCCATATTTGGACGTCTATCTTCAAATGCTAATATATTGATATGAACCGTAGCTTTTCTTCAGCAGATCCAGCGTCATTAAAGTTTTCTAGCTTTTTTCTACACCAATGTTCACTGTATTGTTGTTCTTAATTGAGATTTAGTTTATATCTAATCCATGACAACGGAGTTTACCACATTTAGTTGCAGATATAAAATGTTTTTTATTTGACTTATATCAATTCCTAATGTCACTCAAATAAATAAACTGTCAGTTGTTCTTATCTAAGCATTACTCTAACTGTAGTAATATTTACATCAGTAACCGCTGCTCCTGGATGTGCTTCACTAAACTCATCAACATTTAATAAACTGATATATTTTAAATTTCCCTGTACAAATTATAAATAATTACTCTAGGTGCATATGCAAAGTATGTATTAGCAGATCAAAGATGAAATATAAAATCTTGCTACAAAAATATAAACATCTTGTTATAACGTACAATTTTAGTCAATCTAATATTTTACGTACAGTGAGAATTTCAGAGATATTCCTTGTTATTAGTTTCAATCTGCAAACATTATTCATTTCTTAAATAAGATGTAGTTATTTATTTCTGTCTTGGACTTGCAAATAGAATGCAATGTCAGAGCTATTGTCATTCCCTAATGCAAACGTCTTCCTGTCAGTACAACTCACTTTAAAGAACCTAACAAATGAGGCAACAATTAAGTTTAATTTCAGAAAACATTTTTCTCATTTAACATGGGCTAAGTAGATCAATAAACTCCTGTAATAATAAATTGTTTAATAATGAGTGGCGAAAGCTGTGTGAGTGAAATTTTTAACATTAAATTTAACATCGCACTATATGAGCGACAGTGAGAATATCGAAGCATAGTAAACTATTAGACTTAAAGCAGCAAAACACTGATAAATGTGCTTCTTAAGATATATTTGGAAAGTGCTCTGACACGTCATCTGTATTGAAAAAATTTGCAGGATTAGCATAGAACAAAAGCAGCAAAACACTGATGAATGTGCTTCTTAAGATATATTTGGAAAGTGCTCTGACACGTCATCTGTATTGAAAAAATTTGCAGGATTAGCATAGAACAATTGGACAATCGTATAAAATGTGTAAATATATACTTTCTTACAAAGGCATCTTTTCTCCTATAAAATTATATATTCGTTCAACATACTCTTCACATATAATATAGCTACAACTTATATTCGCGATATCAAACAACAAATAAATCTAAGCCGTATTTAAAGAATATACTTACAATTTATAATAAAGCTTTATAAATAACTACAGAGATTCTGCCACGTTACAATATATTACTGGTGGTGCCATCTATGGACCGCAAGTCGAAGTTGTTAAAATGATACTTGCTGGAAAACAGTGAATGTAATTGGAGGAAGGTTACTTGTGTAATGGAATATATTTATAATCGTAAATTAATATGTTGTATTTACATTACTTACTTAACCCAGTCTTCCACAAAGCCTAAACAGATTACATAAGTAGCTTCGTTACACATTTATTACGTATATACAAGAGAAATAACAGAGACGGAAGTGATAGTCAAATGTTTAACAAGTAGGCCGCTGTATGCTGATTATTATACTATAGAAGGTTACTATAGGATGAAGAGAATCTCATAAATAAGCTTAGTATTTTAAATATTTAAAGGAATAAGTGAATTTAAAGTACGAGAGATGTTCAATAAAGAATGATCATAATTTTTTGCGGTCATACTTTATCGCACCAAAATTCTATCTTGTATTCTGTTGGGTCAATATGGAAAAACACACCGTAGTATTTTCACTGTTGGTTCCGCTGTTTCCCGCGTGTGAGAACCAGGCAGGTTCAGACATGTTCAGTATCCCCTACCGCTGCAGTGGAGATAACACGCGAGGAACAATATTCTTATTTGAAGTTCTGCATTCGTCTCAACAATTCTTCAGTTGAGGTCTATGGAGAGTGTGTTCTTCCCTACAGCTCATCTCGAAGGTGGTTTAAGAATTTTAAAGAGGGGCGGGGACAATCCATTTCAAGGAAGGTGGACCCGGTGCTCCACTTACTGCTCCTACGGAACAAAACATCGACACTGCTGATGCCATTTTGAGAGAGGATCGACAAATTACCTTATGATCACTTTCTGAAGTACTGAACATCTCATTGTGTGCCACCCACACGTTGGTGACAGAAACATTACTCATGAGACGTCTTTGCACGATGGTTTCCAAGACTGTAGTTTCCCGAACAAAAGGACATTTGCCTTACAGTTTATGTTAGAGAAAGATTCGGAGTTTCGTTCAAAAGTAATCAGTACTGATGAAGCTTGGCTACATCATTTTGATCCTGAGAGCAGTCAGCAAATCTCAGTGTGGAAATCTCCTTCATCAACAACCCCATAAAAGCAAAAGTGCTTGCTTCTGCTGGGAAAGTTACGGTCATCTCATTCTTTAATATACATGGCATGATTCATCATAATGTTGTGCCTGCACACACATCAGTAACTGGACAATACTACAGGGAAGTCCTGGAAATATTGCAAGCCCATATCAGGCGCAAAAGACCACATTCCCGTGAAACAGGCTGGATGCTGCACAACGATAATGCGTGGCCACATGTTGCCAAAGTTGTTGATGAATATCTAGCAAAAATCAACGTGAGGTGCCGCTCTCATCCTCCCTACAGTCCGGATACAGCCCCATGTGACCATTTTCGATTCCATAACTTGAAGAAACGCCTTCGGGTAGGCATTACCCATCATCAGAAGCAGTGGTGAAGACTGCAAATGCGTTTTTAAAGTATCCCTCAAAAAATGATGTCCAGCATGTCTCTGAAGACTGGCGAAAAGCTGGGAGAAGTGCGTCGCATTCAAGGGTTACTATTTTGAGAAGGGCAATCAAAATTATCAGGATAAGTAAAGTTAGGTAGTCAAAACAATTGTGATCATTCTTTATTGAACAGTCTTCGTATGTGTAGAGAGGAGCGCTTATTTAAAAGACTACTCAGTCGAAGTTGTACATACACTCTGTCGCTATTGAACAACTCTATTCTCCAAGAGAGACAGAAGCTGTATAAAGTCCAAAAAGTTTTAGAACTTTGGCACTTATATAGTAAAAGCTGATCCATGTTTGTGACTTTTCAGACTTACATTCTCTTTGTGTCATCGTACATAGCCACACATAATGGACAACATCTTATTACATAGTTAAAGTAAATGACGTTATAAACAAAAAATAACGTCATCATTTCTGTAACCCTCAGAACAAAACAAGGACATACAATCTTCAAAGAGTCTACAAATTGTCTAATACTTCACTTGTAAACAGAGAAGCTTCACCTAGTCCGTCCATCTCCAATATACCAAATATTACTTCATTCATATAACGATTTTCTGTATCACTCGTTTCGTTAATGGATAAGAAAATCTTCTTTCCGTGTACTTTTCCTTACTATCTTGCTAAGCTTTTATCGTAATATTGTAACAGAGTTCTTTTGAAAAGTTGATTCGTCTGAGACAGGACGTCCAAAATCTAGTTCCAGAATATTCTAATATATGCGTTTTACAGTGTTCAAAACTGGAATGTTTAAGTAAACTAAGGATTTACAAAGGTAAGCCTCTGTAAAACTCTGACGATTTATTCTTCTATCTTGGTACACTTGGTTTCAGTAAAAGTTGCGTGGGTGGCAACTCTATGGCATCCAGATATTCAGATGTTAGTTTTGTTGTATGTGACGAGGCATTGTCATGATGCCATGTTGTCTATCATTTTGAGAGACATTGTTTTAGAGTACTTTTTATCAACCTTATGTTAGAGATTCCTGTATTAATATTCCATACTCGGACGTCTATCTTCTAATGCTAATATAATGATATGAACCGCAGCTTCTGTTCAACAGACCCAAAGTCATGAAAGTAGACCTTCTTAAGAGCAGTGAAATCCGAAGCAAAACTACAGAAGAAATAAAGGATAAGATCATGCATCTTTAGGACAACAGCTGGACCATCCACATAAAATGGGTAAAGACACAATCGGGAAAGAACTGGCAGACTATCCGGCAATGGAGGCTGCACAGGAAGACAACGGCGAGATTATCTACAGTGAGATACCCAAGACAGACATAATCAAGAAGGCAGAAGAGAAAGGACTGCGCAGGTGGCAAGAGCAGTAGGAGAATACAACAAAAGGAAGATTTGGCAAAAATATCTTCCCTTCTGTGCAAGAACGACTAAAAATGAGGACCCCTCTCAACGGAGACTACGGCCAACCTAACTGGACATGGCAAAACAAGTGATTACTGCAACAAATTCAAAATAGCAGAAAGGGAAATGTGCAAATGTGAACTACTAAACCAAAGAGTAAATCATTTAATATACGAATTCCTCTTCTGAATAGTGAAGGATTAGAACTAAAACAAAACATAAGACCGAGAGGTGGACAGTGTACGGCAGCAAACAGTGATCTAATCAAGCACTACAAAAAACAATTTATAAAATTCATAAACTGTAATTACTACAACTAGCTATAATAAGTTTAAGAAATGTATGTAGTGTTACGATGTAACGGAGCATGCATTCTTAGTAAATTAAAAATTTCTGTAAAAATAAATTGCTAAATTATGAATGCCAAAGTAATGTGAGTGAAACTGTTAAGGGGAAATTTAATATCACAGTATATGGGCGACAGTGAGAATGTCTAAACATAGTAAATTTTCAGAATTAGTGCAATAAGCCAATCATAAACGTGCTTCTCCTAAGGAGATATTTTAAAACTACTCAGATACACGTCCTTTGTATTAAAACTGTATGATTTTCTTCCGATGAATCGGCAAGGAACTAAGTGACAACCGTTCAAAATGTGCAAATATATCTTTCCTTTCAAAGAGATCCTTTCTCCTTTACAATTATATATTCCTTCAACATACTCTTAACATATATTACAGCTACAAGTTATTCTCACATTATTGAACAACAATGAAATCTAAGCTGTATTTAAGGAATACACTTACAATTTATAACAAGGCTTTAAAATTAACTACAGAGACTCTGCTAAGCTACACGATATTACAGGTGATGCCATCTATGGACTGCAGGTCAAAGTTGTTAAAATGATACTTGCTGGTGCACATTGAATGTAATTGGAAGAAGGTCACTTGTGTAATGGTATGTATTTATACTAGTAAGTTAATATGTCGTATTTATATTAGTTCCTCAACCCAGTCTTCTACAAAGACTAAACGGTTTACAGAAGTAGCTTCACTAAACATTTCTTGGCATATACAACAGAAATACGAGGTACTGAAGCGATAGTCAAATGTTAGCGAAGTAGACCGCTGTATAAGGTTTCTATGAGATGAAGAGAACCTCAAAAATAAGGTAAGTATTTTAAAGATTTAAAGGAATTAGTGAATTTAAACTAAAAGTATTTGTGTAGAAATACATTCACAGTACAAATTACAGCAGAAATTCCTTACTTACACATTCACAATCTACCAAGTTCGATGGCAATAACAAACTGCGTTCTGGTTACATCAGCTCTCGTCACAACACTTTACAGCTGTTTACTGTTTAAGACTGCTCTGGCGTGTCACAATCTCTTATATATACCTCCATTGATAATTTATAAACTGTTCTAAAACAAACTAGAAACGGAATATTCTCTATCGATCAAGAAGACACTAGAGGCTTCCATTTACCGCACTTATCTGTGTCGGTGGGTATTTCATCTTCGCTATCTTTATTTGACGGCTTTTTGTGTACACAATCCGCGCTATCGTAGATAACGGGTTCGCGACACTGCTCCCTCCTCAAGGCTGGTCGTCCCGAACAGCACCATCGTAGCGGGAAAGACGATCCAGGTGTACCATCACTATCAAACTTCGGGGCACCTTCTGGATACGGTAGACCACGCATTTAATTCTCCTCACCAGCCGATACGATCCTAGACACGGTTATTGAAGTTTGTCGATTGTTCGGTTTGCTCCCAGGTGTCCTCCTGAAGTACCGGCGTGCACTTTCTCCAAGTCCTCCGGGATCTAACTTCGGGAAAGTACTATCTGTTCTCTATGCATCTTCCCAAAGGGGTGATTCCTATACCCGGAACAGCACACCCTCTCTTGCCTTCAGTGAGTCCCATTCGGCCCAGTAGGACTTGAATGAGGCGCACCTTGGGGCAACGTCCTCCCAAGTTGGACTTGTCCCTGCCTCTATTTCTCAAGAGTCTGCGTCCGCCAGCTGCTTCTTCCTCAGGGCTGCGCTATCCCTGCCTTCCGCAGGCACTGCCGTGACTACTCTGACATCAGCGGCACGCTCCTTCTCTTCCACTCTTGTGCATTGGCCGCACTCCTCTGGGCAGGGTGCCCGGGATATGGCGTCTGCGTTACCGTGGCTCTTCCCCCTACGATGTTCAGAGGTGAAGACGTACACCCAGAGCCTCTGTATCCTGCGTGCTGTCCGGCCTTCCAGATTTCTAAAGCTCTGTAGCCAGGTTAGGGCGGAGTGGTGAGTCCTAAGGTGGGACGGCTGGCCATATAGGTATTTGTGGAACTGCTCCAAGGTCTTTATTATCGCCAGTTACTCTCGCCGGGTGATGCAGTAGCTTTTCTCTGCCTCGGCAAGGTTCTTGCTGGTATCGTCTCAGCAGTTGTCGAAACTTCTCGAACTGTTCTGCGGTCAAGTGGTTGGCCTCCCTCTCCAATAAGCCTTCCAATCGGGGCTCCAGGTGTTGCGTCGGCGCCGGCTCCTGTGTCTTGTCAATTGCGGTTAGGCTGACCAAGGGCTCACACGTCTCCGGCTCCGTTCCGGCCTGCATATCATGATCGGTGTCCGCTAAGATAAGCAGCTTCACTGGCACCTCCTCTTGGTACGGCAACAATGTTCTGCCTACAGTTAGTCCACACACAGGCCTCTTCTGGTCCAGGATCATGTACATCGTTCGCCGTTCTTCCAGTCGCGCCGTCACCACCATTTCCTTTCTCGCGGGGAGAACCACGTGTTCCTTCAAGATGGCGCTGCACATCCCAAGACGCTCTTCAGGTTGCCGGAGTATGGCCTCTACTCCGTTTAGCTGCAGGACTTTCCTGCCGTCGTCGACCGTCGCCTCGTGGCTCCTGAGGGCATCCAATC
Source organism: Mantis religiosa (assembly GCA_030765055.1). Classification (NCBI taxonomy): domain Eukaryota; kingdom Metazoa; phylum Arthropoda; class Insecta; order Mantodea; family Mantidae; genus Mantis; species Mantis religiosa. Next base: position 54,126,655 of record CM060960.1, on the reverse strand, counting down.
CCAGTACCACCTCCTCAGCCACCTTCGCGACGATCATCCACAGACGCACGGCACTCCGTCGCAAGGTCAGCTTCAGTTAACCCTTCATCTTCACAGGCAACGAGTCCACCAATGCCATCACTAACTGGTATGGTCGGCTCGGAATTCTCGTCGGCAAACCCTTGGCCATGTCAAGTCTGATGATGGTCACGGCTGTCCGGTGCCTACGAGCACGCGGCACCGTGTCACCCAACCGTCCGCGATGAGACTGTCATCCATACGCTGGCTGACGGCACGCAGTGCCACTAGAGGGGATGGTGGTGATGGCGCTGACGTGCTTCTCGCCACGCCGGGCTTTACTCGCTCTTCCGGCTGCTCTTCCCGGTGTAGGTCGTCCTCGCGCTCCTCGTCGCGGTCAGGTTGCTATTTGCAGCTTGTCTTTGTTATTAATTCAGGTCTCATTTCTTCCATTTTCCCAGTGATGTTGTCGGTGTCCCACTTCCGGACACCAACTGTGTTTGTGGATTCGTAGAATTAAAGGTCCGAGTTGTAGAAATTTATGACGTTCTTTATTTGCGTAGAAATATACTAACTGTAGCCAGTTACAGCAGAATTACGTCACATACACATTCCAAATCTACCAAGGTTGATGACAATAACAAACAATGTTCTGATTACATCTGTTTACATCAGCTCTCGTTAAAACACTTAACAGCTGTTTACTGCTTAAGACTCCAATGGCGTGTCACAATCTCTTATATATACCTCCATTGATAGTTTATAGACTGTTCTAAAACAAACCAGAAACCGAATATTCTCTATCATTCAAGCGGACACTATAAATTTACATTTACCTCACTCATCTGTATCGGTAAGTCTTTTATCTCCGCTGTCTTTATCTGTCGGCTCTTTGTGTACACAAGCTCACTATCGTTGATAACGGGTTCGCGACAATATATTATATATTCGCATACATTAGTATAGATAGAAATAATCCAAGAATGACTACACAATGATGTAGGTCTGATTAAAACAAACTTAAACTCAAAGAAATATTGTAATCCACACTTGATGTTCTAATGTTACTTTGAGTGTACGTTCCCTAAATGTTAATGTTTCTAATTTGAGCATATGTGTGAAGAGTACAGTAAAAGACAAAAGTTGGTTATTACCAAACATAATATATAAGTTTATCGACTTTAAACAATACAACTTGAACAATAGAAAAGACATGGCTCCAAGCCTTTACATGTCAACGCTTTTGCAAGTGTTTCTAAGGATTTTGATTAAATTAATAAATGTTTAAGATATCTCTTTTTGAACATTTAAATGTGTAACAGTTGTTTTGATTTATATTTAGAAGGGTTTGAAAAATGTATAAATTTATAAAAGAAAAACAAACAAAATTGTGCATAACTATACGTAAATTTATGATTGGCCGTAGTAATAATTGTATTACGTAATGTAGTGACGTAGTAGTAAATCGGCCAATGATATAAGAGTAATATATGGGTAGCGATAGTAACCAAGGATTAAATAAACTCTGTGTAGAAACCGAAAGAAAATTCGTTTTTCTTTCTGGAACGCCGAAGAGATCGGACGCTTTTTATATTGCTCGAAAATATTTAAGTGTTATTTCAATTTGAAGTATTAGATTTATTCCGATCACAGTATAAAGTTTTCTGTAAGAGTTCTAATGGATTTGGTGTTAAAAGAAATAAACAAAAGATTCACTTCTTACAGAAATTCAAATTACAGATGTTAATTATTTCTTCACTCGTTAACTCCTTGTAACTTAGAGCTTTCACTGCCCGTAAGTAACAATATAACAAAAGAGTCTTAAAAGCTAGCCGAGGCATAATTAAGTATTTTCCTGATTACTCCGGGGAACATCATCTTCATCAAGTTATAATATTTTGGACGAAGGTAAGAACGATGAAGTAAGACCAACGACGAGAAACGGGATACCAGCAGGAATCTTGTTATATATGTTGCTGGAACTTTGGGGCATCGAAACCCACAACAACGGAGGAATCCTGCTACACATGTATAGCCTGAAGTACTGCAAATTGTCCCTGAAGACTTCTTCATTTTCAGTTAGGTTTGGTTAATTAGTAAATCGTAACAAATAGACAAATTCTTAAACGTAAAACAATGTACATCTCTTAAATATATTATGTAACATTATGCAGAATTAACCATTTCCTGAGATATTCCTTGTTATTAATTTTTATTTTAGAATACTCATACTTCTCCAAAAACAAAACAGTTTTACATTTGTATCAGCTGCCTAAACATAAAAAAGGAAATTTCATTACCACGTAACGAAAGCTCTTAAAATTTTTGACTAAAGCTCTTAACCTCCATATTCTCCTACTCTATTCCAACAAAAACTACGATAGGAGTTTACCTTAACTCATTCTGTCAGTAGCGTCGTTATTCGAGTGGTACTATCTTACAAACACCTTCCCTCGTTACAAATACACAGTGTAAATACATCAGCTCAATGTTGACTTATGTATCTGTTGCTAAACTGTCGTGGTTACGCTGTCTGCAGACTCACCATTACATGAACTGGAACTTGCTACACTCGTACAGACTGAATAACTACTCTGTAGCGTACTGTACTCACACTTAGTCTGAACTGAACTGTCAATTAACATACGAGGTTGAGTCAAATTAAAAACTTAAGTACCTTTAAAATTTTGATTATTGTGCAGAAGTGGCACAAAGCTGTATCAAATTTCAACATAATCTTCCTCACGCTCAATGCAAGCCCTCCAGTGCTTACACAGTGCATAAATGTCTTTAGAAAAAAGTTTTTGGGTAGTCCGGGCAATCACTCAAGCACCGCCTGTCGTGCTTCTTCATCGGAATTGAAGTTCTTTCCTCCCATTACGTCTTTGATGGTCCAAATGTATGGAAGTCATTTCTGGCAAGGTCTGGTGAGTATGGTGGGTTAGGCACACACTCAAAATGCAGGTCTCTGATTGTCGAAACTGTTGTATGAGCAGAGTGGGGCATTGTCGTGTTTAAAAAGGACACCTGCTGAGAGCAATCCATGTCGCCTTGATATGATTGCAGGCCGCAGATGATTTTTTAGTAGATCTGTGTATAATGCACTGGTGACCAGGGTACCTCTATGCATGTAATACTCCAACAAAATTGCCTTTTTCATCCCAAAAGTGTCAGCATAACCTTCCCTGCTGATGGTTCAGTTACGAAACTTCTTTGCTTTTGGTGATGAGGGATGGCGCCATTCCATGATCGCTCTCTTGCTCGCTCTCTTCGTTGCCGGTTGGTGGAAGTGAACCCTGGTTTCGTCCCGAGTAAAGATTCTTGCAAGGAAGCCATCCCCTTCCCGTTCAAAGCGCCGAAGAAGTTCTTCACAACCATCAACACCTCGTTTTCTCATTTAAGGAGTCAGCTGTCATGGCGCCCACATTGCAGACACTTTGTGAAACTGGAACAATTCATGCACAGTGAGGCCTGCTCACCCATGACTAACCTGTAAACATGCTGCAGTGTCACTGGGCGGTTTTCCTTCCCTATGGCTTCAACTGCTGCAATGTTCTGTGGAGTCACGACTCGTTTTGCCAGACTTGGACGTGGAGCATTTTCCACTGAAGATGCTTCACCTAGTCCGTCCATCCCTTTATTCATATAGCGATAAACGGCATTACTCGTTTCGTTAATGGATACGAAAATATTCTTTGCCTGCACTTTTTCTTCGTATCCAGCTAATGTGTTTATCGTAACATTGTGACATATTTCTATTGAAAAGTTGATTCGTCTGAGATAGGATGTCCAAAGTCAATTCTAGAAAACTCTAGAATTTGGGTTTTGCAGTCTCAAAAATGGGATGTTTACGTAAACTAAGGCTTTACCTAAGTAAGCCTCTGTAAAAATCTGACGATTTATTCTCCTACATGGATAAACTTGGTTTCAGTAAAAGTTGCCTGGATGGCAAATATATGGCATCCAGATATTCAGATGTTAGTTTTCTTGTATGTGACGAGGCGTTGTCATGATGTCATATTGTCTATCATTTTGAGAGACATCGTTTTAAAGTACTGTGACTTTGTGGGTCCGTGAAATTAAAAGTCCAGGTTACAAACACCAAAATTTGCTCTTTATTGCCATAGAAACACACTTCGGTCAACCTCACAGTCCAGAATTACGTCACTTACACAATAAAACTTGCAAGGTCAGCGACCACAAAAGCGTTCACCTTTACAGCTCTTCACGCACACGCGTCCATTTACCAACTGACTCTCTCCCAGTGGCGGGCGGCGGGTTTTATAGTTATTCACAATCCGGAATGTTCTCAAACAGTGAAGATGGCGCTAGAAGAAAGACGAACTCTCCAGAAATCGTCTCATTTCCCCCAACGTTCCGGCGAGGTTTTATCTCCGCAGTGCACTGCCCGTCTCTTTGAACTGGTCCTTTGCGTCTCTTTGCCTAGCAACACGTTCGCAACAGTACTTTTTAACAGCCTCCTGTTAGAGATTCCTGTATTATGTGCCATACTCGGACGTCTATTTTCTAATGCTAATATATCGATATGAACCGTAGTTTGTGTTCAGCATATCCAACGCCATTAAAGTTTTCTAGCCTTTTTCTGTACCAATGTTCACTATATTGTTGTATTCAGTATATGTCCAATCCATGACAACAAAGTTTACCACATTTAGTTGTATATGTAAAATATTTTGGATTTGACTTTTATCAGTTCCTAATGTCACTCAATTAAATAAATAATCTCTCAGTTGTTCTGATCTAAGCATTACTCGCACTGTAGTAATATTTACATCACTAATATTTACATCTACATCTACATCTCGGCGTGCTTCACTAAACTCATCAAAATTTAATAAACTGATATCTTTTAAATTTACTGTAGAAGTTATAACTTATTACTATAGATGCAAAGCGAAAACTGTTTATTAGCTGATCAAAAATAAAGTATAAAATCTTGCTACAAAAATATAAACTTCTTGTTATAACGTACAACTAAGTCGATTTAATATTTTAGGTAGAGTGACAACTTCCGAGATATTCCTTGTTATTAGTGCCAATCTGCAAACATTAATCTTTTCTTAAATTAGATGTAGTTACATAGTTTTGTCTTTGATCTGCAAATAGAATGCAATGTCAGAGCTATTGCCCAGCGAACAGCTACTGAAGCATTTGACAATCGCTTAGGTCAACTGAATTCCCTAATATAAATGTCTTCCTGTCAATGGAACTCAGTACAGGGATCCTAACAACTAAGGCAACAATTAATTTAAATTTCAGCAAATGTCCTCGTTATTTAACATGAGCTAAATGGATCAATAAATTCCTGTAATATTAAATTATTTAATTATGACTGACGAAAGTAATGTGAGTGAAATTGTTAACATTAAATTAATATAACAGTATATGAGCGACAATGAGAATGCCTAAAACTTAATAAATTAATAGAATAAATGCTAGAAGCCACTGATAAACGGGCTGCTCGTAAAGAAATGATTTGAGGATATTCTGACACACGTCTTCTGTATTAAAACTGTATGTCTCTAGCAAACAACGCACCAGCAGCATTCAACAATATGACAATCGTTTAAAATGTGTCGATATATATTTTATTTCAAAGACATCCTTTCTACTACACAATAACTTTACTCGTTCAACATACTTTTAATATATAATATAGGTATAAATAATTTTCACATTATTAAACAACAATTAAACCTAAGGCGTATTTAAATAATATACTTGCAATTTATAATAAATCTTTATAAATAACTACAGACATCCGGCCACGTTACGCGATATTACAGGTAGAGCCATCTATGGACTGCAAGTCGAGATTGTAAAAGTGATACTTGCCCGTGGCAAGTGAATCTAATTGGAAGAAGGTTACTTGTGTAATAGTTTATATTTATGATGGTAAACTTATATGTTTTATTTATGTTACTTTCTTAACCCAGTCTTCTACAAAGAATAAACCGCTTACCTAAGTAGCTTCATTACACATTTCTTTGTATAAACAACAGGACACCTGCTCACAGCAATCCACGTCGCTTTGTTTTTAGTCCAGACCGATGTACTAAGTACTACAGAACGATGTAAATTGGATTAAAATAAACCTAAAATCAAAGAAATATTGCTATCAACATTTGATGTTCAAGTGGTTTTTGGAATGTACGTTTTGGTATTCCCTGAATGTCAAAGTCTCTAATTTGAGTATATGTGTGAAGACTACAATTTAAAAGACAAAAGTTGGTTATATGCCAAACATAATATATAAATTCGTCGACTTTCAACAATACAACTGGAAGAATAAAAAAGACATGGCTTTAAGCCTAACTATCCTTTACATGTAAACGCTTTTGAAAGTGTCTCTAAGGAATTTGATTAAATTAACAAATGTTTAAGATATCTGTTTTTCACCATTTAAATGTGTACCCTGAATTTCTGGAAATAGCCTCTGATGTCGTCTTCATTCTGAATTAGGTTTGGTTAATTGGTAAATCTCAACAAATAGACAAATTCTTTAACGTAAAACAATGTAGATCTCTTCAATATCTTATTTATGTAAAGTTCATTATGTGGATTTAAACATTTCCTGAGATAGTACTTGTTATTGACTAATTTTTCAGAATACTTATACTTCTCCAAACAGAAAACAGTTTTACATTTTTATGACCTGGCTATACTAAAGAAAATTGAGTTTTATGCTACCATATAACGGCAAGCTCTTAAGTTTTTCAGTAAAGCTCTTAACCTCCATATACTCCTATTTTATTCTGACAAACACTACAATACACGTTTACCTTAACTCACTTTGTCAGTAGCGTCGCTATCCCAGTGTTACTATCTTACAAACAACTTTCCTTGTTGCAAATACACAGTGTATACACATCAGCTCAATGTTGACTTATGTCTCTGTTGCTGAAATGTCCTTGTAACACTGTCTGCAGACTCTTCATTACGGAGCTGAAAAGTACTATACTCGTACAGACTGACTTACTACTCTGTACCGTACTGTACTCACACTTAGTCGGAACTGAACTGTCAACATACGAGGGTGAGTCAAAACAAAACTTTAGATATTTTTAAAATAATAGTTATTGCCCAGAAATGCTACAAAGCTGTATAACATTTCAACATAATCTCCACCACGTTCAATGAAAGCCCTCCAGCACTTACAAACTGCATAAATACCTTTAGGAAAAAAACTCTTTTGGTAGTCGGCTCAAACACTGATGCACTGCGTGGCGTACCTCTTGATCGGAACGGACCTTCTTTCTTCCATTGCGTCTTTGAGTGGTCCAAACATATGGAAACCACTTGGGGCAATGTCTGGTGAGTATGGTGGATGAGGAATACACTTAAAATGCAGGTCTGTGATTGTTGCAGCTGTTGTACGGGCAGTGTGGGGCCTTGCATTATCATGTTGCACATGCTGACAACAATCCACGTCGCTTTGTATTGAGTACAGGCCGTAGATGTCTTTCTTAGGAGATCTGTTTATGATGCACTGGTAACAGTCGTCCCTGTAGGCATGTAGTGCTCCAAAGTGACGCCTATTTCGTCCCAAAAGAGAGTCCGCATAACCTTCGCTGCTGATGGTTCTGTAGGGAAACTTCTTCGCTTTTGGTATTGAGGGATGGCGCCATTCCTTGCTCACTTTCTTCGTTTGCGGTTGGTGGAAGAGGACCCAGGTTTCGTCCCCAGCAAATATTGTTGTAAGGGACCCACCACCTTCCCGTTCAAAGCGCTGAAGAAGTTCTTCACAAGCATCAACACGTCTCACTCTCTCCCATTTCAGTTGTCAGCTGCAGTGGCGACCTTCTTTGTAGACACGGTGAAGCTGGAGCACATCATGCACAATGTGTGCTGACCCGTGGCTAATCTGTAAACATGGTGCAATGTCGTTCAGTGTTACTCGGCGGTTTTCCTTCACTATGGCTTCACATGCTGCAACGTTCTCTGGAGTCACAGCTCGTTGTGCCTGACCTGGACGTGGAGCATTTTCCACTAAAGTCACAACATTTGCGCGCTTCCTACTCCATTCGTCTACTTGCTGATCTGACAAACATGCACCACCGCACTAAACCTTCATTCCTCGCTGTATTTCAATAGGTTTCACACCTTCACTACGCAAAAACCAAATAACAAACGCTGTTCTTCCCTGGAGATAGTCGCAAATGCTGCGGCCATCTTTATACTGATACTGCGACGATATGTGTGCATCTGAACTATGCTGCCACCTACAGGCCATACTGCACACTGTTTGTAGCACGCTTACCAACTTACACGATAAAGGGGCAAATTTCGATTTGTTATTACAAATTTCAGGTTTTCATTTGACTCGCCCTTTTTTGTAATTTACGTCCTCCAACGTTGCCATATCGGACGCTAGAGCTAGCATCATTATGTGTATGGACGTCGTCGAGTAAAGTAACAAAGCCTTATCAATAGTGGGGGAACTCTACTTTAGTTAATATTGTGAAGTAAACTGAAGTTCATAAAGTTATTCATTCAATTGTTTTCCAATGCGTTTATCTTTTAAACCTACACATTTACAGTTCAGCACCAAGAATCGTTTACGTCGATGACAAAATCAAGAAAGAAGCTATAGATGGCCATCAACCAATTGGAGATATGGTCCGAAGAAAACAAGCTAGCCAACAAAATGACTTCGAGATAATCTCAACATCATCCATTAGAAACTCTGTTGCAATTTTCGTCTTGTCAGTTTTATTGCTCTTAAATACATGTACCTTTAATATAAACACATTCTTCAATTTAACTAATTCAGGTCCTACACAAGCCTGCTTGAGATACTTAAAAAAAGAGAAATAGACCCTTTAAGTATAGTTTGTGGAACATAAGATTAAATTAGGTTAGGGTATGTTAGTTTAGGATAAGTAAGTTAGGTAAGAATAGCTTGGGTTAGGTTAGGATAAGTAAGTTAGGTTAGGTTAAGTTGAGTTATGTAAGGTTTATATAGTTTATAGAAGCCTGAGTAGAGGAAGTCACATGAATACGATTCATCATACGAGGGCTGTTCAATATAGAGTGATCATAAATTTTAAGGTTATAATTTTTCGCACTAAAATTCAATCTTATTACGTTCTGTTAGCTTAATGTGCAACAAACACGCTGCAGGAGTTATATTCTTTGTAGTCCTGGTTCCCTAATGTGAGATCCAGGTAAGTTGAGACATATTCATTATCGCCTACCGCTGCAATGGCAGTAACACGCGAAGAACAATATGCGGCTTTCAAGTTCTGCTTTCGTCTCAACAAATCTTCACTGGAGGCCTTTACAGTATTACAGGAGGCCTATGGAGAGTCTGTTCTTCCCTACAGCACACCTCAAGGTTGGCTTAAAATGTCTAAAAATGGGAGACATTCAATTTCAAAGGAAGGTGGAACCGGAGCTCCAGTTACTGCACTTGCTGAAGAAAAAATCATCTCTGCTGCTGCCATTCTGAAGGAGGACCGACTAATTACCTTAAGATCACTTTCTAAAATACTGAACATTTCATTGGGTGCCACCTATACGTTGGTGACAGAAACCTTACACATGTGACCTCTGTGCGCGAAGGGTTCAAGGACTGCTGATTCCGGAACATAAGGAAATCTGCATTACAGTTGATATATCTTAGAGGAAGATCCGAAGCTTCTTTCAAACGTCATCACTGCTGATGAAACTTGGCTACATGATTTTGATCCTGAGAGCAAACAGCAAAGCCCAGTGTCGAAATCTCCTTCTTCACGAACCTCCAAATAAGCCAAAGTGGTTGCTTCTACTGGGAAAGTTACAGTCATCTCATTCTTTGATATTCATGGAATGATTTATCAGCATGTTGTACCTGCACACACATCAGTAACTGTAAAATACTACAGGGATGTCCTAAAAACATTGCAAGTCCATATATGGCACAAAAGATCACATTTCCGTGAAGCGGCCGTTCTCATTATGTCTAACATTTTGAGAGACATCGTTTTAAAGTACTTTTTAACAACCTTGTGTTAGAGATTACTGTATTAATATACCATACTCGGACGTCTATTTTCTAATGCTAATATATCGATATGAACCGTGGCTTCTGTTTAACAGATCTAGCTTTTTTTATAGAAATGTTCACTACATTGTTGATTTTAATAGAGATTTAGTTTATGTCCAATTCATGACAACAAAGTTTAACACATTTATTTGCAGATATAAAATGTTTTTAATTTGACGTATATCAGTTCCTAATGTCACCCAATTAAATAAATAAGATGTCAGTTGATCATATGTAAGCATTACTCGAACTGTAGTAATATCTACATAAGTAAGTGCTATTCCTGGGCTGCTTCACTAAACTCATCAACAATTAATAAACCGATATCTTTTAAATTTCCTGTACAAATTATAAATTATACTATAGCTCCACAGTCAAAAGTATTTATCAGCAGATCAAAGATAAAGTATAAAATCCCTCTACAAAAATACAAATGTCTTGTTATACCGTACAACTTAAGTCAATTTATTATTTTACGTAGAGTGACAACTTCCGAGATATTCCTTATTATTAGTTTCTATCTGCAAGTTAATCTTTTCTTAAATGAGATGTAGTTATTTATTTTTGTCTTGGACTTGCAAATGGAATGCAAAGCCAGAGTTATTGCCTAGCGTCCAGCTGCTGAAACATTTGACAATCCCTTAGGTCAACTGCATTCCCTAATATCAATGTCTTCCTCCCAATGGAACTCAGTATAGAAATCCCAACAACTAAGTCAACAATTAAGTTTAATTTCAGCAAATGTTCTTGTCATTTAACATGAGGTAAATAGATTAATAATCTCCCTAGTAATAAATTATTTAATTATGAGTGGCGAAAGTAATGTGAGTGAAATTGTTAACATTAAATTAATATCACAATATATGAGCGACTAAAAGAATGTCTAAACATAGTAAATTATTAGAAATATTGTAACAAGCGTTGATAAATGTGCATCTCCTAAAGAGATATTTTGAATATATGTGACACACGTCCACAGTATTAAAACTGCATATGTCACGGAAAACACAGAAATAGCAAAGAATAATGGGACAAATGTACAAAATGTGTAAACATATATTTTCTTTCAAAGACTTCTTTTCTGCTATACAATTATTTATTCGTGCAATATACACTTAACATATAACATAGCCACAAGTTATTTTCACATTATTAAACAACAATGAAATCTAAGCCTTATCTAAAGAATACACTCACAGTTTATAGTAAATCTTTATAAAGAACTAGAGAGTTTCTGCGACGTTACACGATACTACAGGTGGAGCCATCTAGGGACTGCAAGTCGAAGATGTTAAAATGATAGTTGCTGGTGACCAATGAACGTAATCGCAGGAAGATTACTTGTGTAATGGTGTATATTTATAATGTTCAGTTAATATGCTCTATTTACATTACTTTGTTAACCCAGTCTTCTACAAAGACTAAAACGTTTACAGATGTCGCTTCTGTACACATTTGTTTGTGCATACAACAGAAATAGGAAAGACTGAAGTGATAGTCAAATGTTTAACAAGCAGACAGCTGTATGCTGACTCTTATATAAGGTTTCTATAAGATGAAGAGAACCTCAACAGAAAGCTTAGTATTTTAAAGCTTTAAAGGAATTAGTGTATTTCAAGTACAAGAGCTGTTCGATAAAAATGATCATAATTTTTTACGGTCATAATTTTTCGCACTAAAATTCAAACTCACTATATACTGTTAGCTTAAAGTAAAACAAATACGCCGTAGTAGTTTCATTGTTGGTACTCCTGGTTCCGGCCTTAGAGAACCAGGCAAGTTCAGACATGTTCTGTATCGCCTAACACTGCAATGGAGGTAACACGCGAGGAACAATATGCGGCTTTGAAGTTTTTCTTTCGTCTCAACAAATCTTCTGTTGAGATATATACAAAGTTTCCAGAGGCCTATGGAGTGTCTGTTCTTCCCTACAGCACAGCTCGAAGATGGTTCAAAATTTTTAAACATGGGAGACAAGTAATTTCCAAGGAAGTTGGAGTCGGTGCTCCAGTTACTGCTCTTACGGAAGAAAACATCACCACTTTTGCTGCCATTGTGAGAGAGGTTCGACGAATTACCTCAAGATCACTTTCTGATATACTCAACATTTCATTGGGTGCCACCCACACGTTGGTGACAGAAACATTACTCATGAGACGTGTGTTTACGCCATGGCTTCCTAGACTAATGATTCCCGAACAAAAGGACGTTCACATGCAGGTCTGCATGCAGTTAAAGTTGACGTTACAGGAAGATTCGGAGTTTTCTTCAAACATAAACACTGCTGATGAAACTTGGCTACATCTTTTTGATCCTGAGAGCAAAGAGCTCGGCAAAGTGTGGAAGTCTCCAACACCAACCCCCATAAAAGCAAAAGTGGTTGCTTCTGCTGGGAAAGCTACGGTCATATCCTTCTTTAATATACATGGAATGGTTTATCAGCATATAACACCTGCACACACATCAGTAACTGGACAATACTACAAGGGTAACCTGGAAAAATTGCAAAGCCAAATCAGGCGCAAAGGACCACATTTCCGTAAAACAAGCCGGATGCTGCACAACGATAATGCGTGGCCGCATATTGCCAAAGGTGTTGCTGAATATCTTGCAAAAATCAACGTGAAGTGCATCGCTCATCCCCCCTATTTTCCGGATATAGCACGATGTGACCATTTTCGATTCCCTAACTTGAAGAAACGCCTTCGTAGGAGGCATTATCCATCATCAGAAGCAGTGGTGAATGCTGTAAAGGCGTTTTTAAAGTCTCTCTCAAAAAATGTTGTCCAGCATGTCTCTGAGGACTGGTGAAAAGCTGGGAGAAGTGCATCGCATTCAAGGGTTACTATTTTGAGAAGGATCATCTAAATTATGAGGATGAGTAAAGGTAGTTAGTCAAAAAAAGTTGTGATCAGTCTTTATTGAACAGCCCTCGTATGTGTAGAGAGGAGGGTTTATTTAAAAGACTACTCAGTCGAAGTTGTACATACACTCTGTTGCTATTGAACAACTCTATTCTTGCAGAGAGACAAAAGCTATGTAACGTTCAAAAACCTTTAGAACATTGGCACTTATATAGTAAAAGCTGAAACATGTTTGTGATTTTTCAGACTTACATTCTCTTTGTGTCATCGTACGTAGCCACACGTTACAGACAAGATATTATTACTTAGGTAAAGTGAATGTTGTTAAAACCTCAAATAACGTCATCATTACTGTTCCCCTCAGACCAAAACAACGACATACAAGCTTCAAAGGGTCTACTAATTGTCTAATACTTCACTTGTAAACGGAGATGCTTCACCTTGTCCATCCATCTCCAATATACCAATTATTACTTTATTCATATAACGATATTCTGCATCACTCGTTTCGTTAATGGATACCAAAATCTTCTTTCCGTGTACTTTTCCTTCGAATCTTGCTAATGTGTTTATCCTAACATTCTGACTGAGTTCTTTTCTAAACACGATTCGTCTGAGGTAGGACCTCCAAAATCTAGTTCTAGAAAACTCTAGACTTTGGGTTATGCTGTGTTTACGTAAACTAAGCTTTAACAAAGGCAATCAATCCTCTGTTAAAATCTGACGACTTATTCTCCTACATGGATGCACTTGGTTTCAGTAAAATTTGCGTGGTTGGCAACTTTATGGCATCCAGATATTCAGATGTTAGTTTTGTTGTATGTGACGAGGCATTGTCATGATGCCATATTGTCTATCATTTTGAGAGACATCGTTTTAAAGTACTTTTTATCAACCTTATGTTAGAGATTCCTGTATTAATATTCCATACTCGGACGTCTATCTTGCAATGTTAATATATCGATACGAACCGCAGCTTCTATTCAACAGACCCAACGTCATGAAAGTAGACCTTCTTAATAGCAGTAGAATCCGAAGCAAAACTACAGAAGAAATAAAGGCCAAGATCAAGTATCTGCAGGACAACGGCTGGACCATCCACATAAAATGGGTAAAGGCACACTCGGGAAAGAACTAGCAGACTAGCCGGCAATGGAGGCTGCACAGGAAGACAACGGCGAGATTATCTACAGTGAGATACCCAAGACACACATAATCAAGGAGACAGTAGAGAAAGGACTGCGCTGGTGGCAAGACCAATAGGAGAATACAACAAATGGAAGAATCAGCTAAAAGTTCTGTGCAAGAACGACTAAAAATGAGGACCCCTCTCAACGGAGACTACGGCCATCCTAACTTCACATTGCAAAGCAAGTAACTACTGCAACAGATTCAAAATAGCAGAAAGGGAAATGTGCAAATGTTAACTACTAAACCAAAGATTGAATCATTTAATATACGAATGTCCTCTTCTGAATAGTGAAGGATTTTAACTAAAAAAAAACATTACACCGAAAGGTGGACAGTGTCCGGCAGCAACAAGTGATTTAATCAAGCACTACAAAAAACAATTTTTAAAATTCATAAACTGTAATTACTACAACTACCTATAATAAGTTTAAGAAATGTATGTGGTGTTACGATGTAACGGAGCATGCATTCTTAGCAAATAAAGAATTCCTGTAATAATAAATTGCTAAATTATGAATGGCAAAGTAATGTGAGTGAAATTGTTAACAGTAAATTTAATATCTCAATATTTTTTATTTTATTTTACATCCGCCCCAACGTTAAGTTATATCGGACGGTGAGTGAATTGGGTGAAATAAGGCTGAAATGAATCCACGGCCCATGGAGCTTAGAGTTAACCGATATTCGTCTTGAATGATAAGGGAAAACCCGAGGCGGGCAACATCACAGTATATGAGCGACAATGAGAATGTCTAAACATAGTAAATTATTAGAGTTATTGCAACCAGCCATTCTTAAACTTGCTTCTCCAAAGGAGACGTTTTAAAACTATTCAGATACACGTCCTCTTTATTAAAACTACTTGCCTCTCGTTGAATTAGCATAGAACTATGTGACAACCGTACAAACTGTGCAAATATATATTTTCTTTCAAAGAGATCCTTTCTCCTTTACTGCTATAAATTCGTTCAACATGCTCTTAACATACATTACAGTTACAAGTTATTCTCACATTATTGAATAACAATGAAATCTAAGCCGTATTTAAGGAATACACTTACAATTTATAATAAACCTTTAAAATTAACTACATAGACTCTGCTAAGCTACACGATATTACAGGTAGAGCCATCTATGGACTGCAAGTCAAAGTTGTTAAAATGATACTTGCTGGTGCACAGTGAATGTAATTGGAAGAAGGTCGATTGTGTAATGGTATATATTTATAGTAGTAAGTTAATATGTTGTATTTATATTACTTTCTCAACCCAGTCTTCTACAAAGAGTAACCGTTTACAGAAGTAGATTCAATAAACATTTCTTGGTATATACAACAGAAATACGAGAGACTGAAGCGATACTCAAATGTTAAACAAGTAGACCGCTGTATAAGCTTTCTGAGATGAAGAGAACCTCAAAAATAAGCTTAGTATTTTAAAGATTTAAAGGAATTAGTAAATTTAATCTAAATGTATTTGTGTAGAAATACACTCACAGTACAAATTACAACAGAATTACGTTACTTACACATTCACAATCTACCAACGTCGATGACGATAACAAACTGCGTTCTGATTACATCAGCTCTCGTTACAACACTTTACAGCTGTTTACTGTTTAAGACTGCTCTGGCGTGTCACAATCTCTTATTCACACATTCATTGGTAATTTATAGACTGTTCTAAAACAAACTAGAAACAGAATAATATTGTCACCCAACTATCGGGAAGCACCACAAACAACAGCCGAGAAGGGGCCGGAGGCCACCCCACGCCCACTCATTTGTCTCCTGTCACTAACTGAAGGGAGGGTTAGGAGAGGGATGTCGGGCCCCTGAGCCGTCTCTTTACCCTTCTCCTAGGGTCTGGAAATTTCGGGACATTCAATCTAATCGAGAACCTTCTAGATCGGCAAGCGGACGCTATATAAGCGACACGTCGTGCAAGGGCAGTCAGTCAGTTCTTGGTGTAAGGACGCAGTGCTAGTGCAAGTGAAATTGTAACGGACGAACTGGTGAATCGTAATTGTGTGCATTACGTAATTTTGTGTAATTGGCAAGAGTTTAACTGTAAGTCGGTGGAAATAAAGAACATTTTTGAGTGGTGAAATTGGACTTTTCATTTCACGAACCCACAAAGTCACACTGGTGTCAGGAAGCGGGAAAACAACATCACCGAACATTACAACCATGGACACGGCATTGGAAAAGATTTTGGAGAAGATGATGGAAATGAAGGCCGAACTGACCTCGGAAATGAAGACGGCCAACGACGACATCACCGCAGAGTTGAAACAAATGAAGACGGCCAACGACATCACCGGGAAGATGGAGGAAATGAAGGCCGAATTAACAACAAAAACAGAAGCGGCAAATAACAACCTGGCCGCAAAGGTGGAAGAAATGAAGACGGCTAACGATAACCTCACGGAGAAGATGGAAGAAATGAAGGTTGCAAACGAGGCCCTCGCCGCGAAATTTGAGGAACAGTTGGCCGGCGTGAGGGAGGACGTCACGGGACTCGGCAAGCGGATCGGCCAGGTGGACGAACGCGTCGGAGACCTCGCGAGCCGCGTTAATGAGCTGGAAGGAAAGGCCGACAACGGCGCCAAGTCCCTGAGCGCCATGGTGGAGGACGTCGTCGGCAGGAGGTTGAAGGATTTGAAGGCCGACGCACCGGGATGCGACATAACATCGCCGCGCGTCAAACCTCCCAAGTATGACGGCGCGTCAACGTTTGAGGTCTTCCGCCGCCAGTTCGACACAGTGGCCAGGCACAACGGATGGTCACTGGAGGAGGAGGCCACACAGTTAATAGCCAGCCTCCAGGGAAGAGCCACGGAAGTCCTAAACGTGGTGCAGACGACGGCGGCGCCCAAGGACATCTGGGAAACCCTGGAGGATCGCTTCGGGAACCACCGCTTAGCCGCAGCATACCGCAGCCAGCTAAAGGCAAGGTCACAGCAGCCGGGGGAGACGCTGCAGGAGTTCGCCATTGCGATCGAGCAGCTGGCTAGCAAGGCCTTGGTTGACCTGCCACTGGAGTTCGTATCCCGGGAAGCCGCCTACAATTTTGTCGACGGGGTACGGGACACGGAGATTCGTCAGCGCCTAATGCTCGGGGAATATAAAACCATCCACGAGGCACTGACAGCGGCATTAAGGATGGAGGCGGCCAAAATAACATCCATCCCGACGTCGAGAACGAAGAGTGTCCGCTACCCCGGAGACAGAAGGCCAGCTGAGGGACGCCGGCGAACACCTAGTGGCCTGTGTTGGGGGTGTGGACAGCCCGGACACCTACAGAGAGACTGCCCACGCCAGGAAGAGCAGCCGGAAAACGAGTAAGGGCCGTCGTGGAGAGGGGCACGTCGGCGCCATCACCACCATCCCCTCGAGTGACACTGCGCGCCGTCAGCCGGCGTATGGATGACAGCCTCACCGCGGACGGTTGGATAAGAGGAAAGCCGTGCCGCGTGCTGGTGGACAACGGGGCGGCCGTGACCATCATCAGACCTGACGTGGCGAAGGGTTTGCCGGCAAGGAAGCCAAGCCGACCATACCAGCTTGTCACGGCATCGGGCGACACCTTGCCTGTGGAGAAGGAGGCCCTGCTGGAGCTGAACTTGGGACGGAGTGCCGTGCGTCTGTGGGTGTTCGTCGCGAAGGTGGCTGAGGAGGTGATTCTGGGACTGGATGCCCTCAGGAGCCACGAGCCGACGGTCGACGTCGGCAAGAACGTCCTGCGGCTTAACGGAGAAGAGGTTATACTCCATCAACCCGAAGAGCGCCTTGGAATTTGCAGGGTCGTCTTGGACGAAGACGTGGTTGTCCCCGCGAGGAGCGAGGTGGTGGTGACGGCGCGACTGGAGGGCCAGAGAAACAGGAACATGATGCTGGACCAGAAGACGCCTGTAAACGGACTGTGTGTAGCCAGGGCTTTGCTGCCGTGCCGAGAGGAGGTGCCCGTGAGACTGCTAAATCCTACGGACGCCGATCACGACGTCCAGGCCGGGACGGAGTTGGGAATGTGCGAGCCCGTGGTGAGCGTAACAGCTATCGACGAGACACAGGAGCCGGCGCCGAAGCAACACCTGGGGCCCCGGCTAGAAGTCTTGGTGGAGAGGGCGGCCGACCACCTGACCACAGAACAGCTGGAGAAGGTTCGACAACTGCTAAGGCGGTATCAGCGCGTCTTCAGCCAAGGCTGTAGTGACTACGGCCGCACGGACAAAGTGCTTCACCGCATCGACACCGGGGACGCCCGGTCTATTCGGCAACCACATAGACGCGTTCCGCTGGCGAAGCAAGGGGTGGTACGAGACATGCTGGAGGACATTAGATCCAGGGGAGTGATTGAAGAGTCGGACAGCCCTTGGTGTTCCCCTGTAGTCTTGGTGACAAAGAAGAACGGCGAGCTGCGCTTCTGCGTAGACTACAGAGAGTTGAACGCCGTCACCCGGAAGGACTGTTTTCCCTTACCCCGGATTGACGACACCCTGGACACGCTAGCTGGTGCACAGTGGTTCTCGACCCTGGACCTGAAGTCGGGCTACTGGCAGTTAGCTCTAGACCCGAGAGACAAGGAGAAGACTGCATTCTCGACGGGCCAAGGGCTCTGGCAGTTCACGGTTATGCCCTTTGGCCTCTGCAACGCACCAGCTACCTTCCAGCGCCTTATGGAGTCAGTGATGAGAGGGCTGACTTACGATGCCTGCCTGCTATACCTGGACGACATCATCATCGTCGGGAAGACTTTTGAAGATCACCTCGAGAATCTGAGTAAGGTGCTACAGAGACTGCAAGCGACCAACTTGAAGCTGAACGCGAAGAAATGCCAGCTCTTCCGCAAGGAAGTTAACTACTTGGGCCACATAGTGTCGGCAACCGGAGTGGCCAAAGACCCGGAGAAGACACAGGCTGTGAGAGATTGGCCTCGCCCAAAGGATAGGAAAGAGCTGCGCAGTTTCCTGGGGCTGTGCAGGTATTACCGCCGCTTCATAAAGGGGTTCTCCAACATCGCAAAACTCCTCACCCGCCTGACGGAGGAACAACGGCCTTATGTGTGGACAGAGGACGCCGAAAACGCTTTCCAGCACCTAAAGGAGACCCTGTGCAGTGCTCCAATTTTGGGTTTCCCACAACCGGGTGGCGCCTTCATTGTGGACACCGACGACAGCGACCATTGCATTGGAGGTGTCCTGTCGCTTATCCAGGACTGCCATGAGCGGGTGATAGCCTATTACAGCAAGACGCTATCCAAGGCAGAGAAGAACTACTTCGTCACTCGACGGGAGTTACTGGCGGCAGTAAAGACATTGGAGCACTTCCACAAGCACCTGTACGGTCAGCCATTCCACCTGAGGACTGACCATTCCGCCCTAACTTGGCTATTGAGCTTTAAGAACCTGGAAGGCCAGACAGCACGTTGGGTCCAGAGGCTGCAGGAGTACGACTTCACCTCGGAACATCGTAGAGGGAAGAGCCACGGTAACGCTGACGCCATGTCCCGAAGACCCTGTCCGGAAGAGTGCGGCCAGTGTACAAGAGTGAAGGAGAAGGAGCGTGCCGCAGCAGTCCGAGTAGTCACGGCAGTGCCTGCGGATGGCTGGGATAGCGCAGGCCTGAGGAGGGAGCAGCTGGTGGACGCAGACTTGGGGCCACTCTTGAGGAAAAAGGAGGCAGGGACGAGACCAACCTGGGAGGACATCGCACCGAGGAGCGCCACCTACAAGTCGTATTGGGCCCAATGGGACTCGTTAAAGATCAGAGAGGGCGTGCTGTTCCGGGTATGGGAGTCACCCGATGGGAAGATGCAGAGAGAACAGTTAGTACTTCCCCGGAGTAAGGTCCCGGAAATCTTGGAGGAAGTGCACGCTGGCACTTCAGGAGGACACCTGGGAGCGAACCGAACGATCGGCAAAATTCGGCAGCCGAATCTGGCTGAGACTCCGAGCAGATGCTGAGAGATGGTGCCGTCAGTGTCACGTGTGCGCGGCGAGTCGTGGCCCCCAGACTAGGAGCCGGGGTCGCATGCAGCAGTACAACGTCGTAGCCCCATTCGAACGGATCGCCGTTGACATTGCTGGACCGTTGCCAGTTTCCGACCGAGGCAACAAGTACCTAATGGTGGTCGTGGACTACTTCACCAAGTGGCCGGAGGTGTATGCCATCCCAAACCAAGAGGCAAAGACAATCACAGACTGCCTCGTGGAGCAAGTGTTCTGTCGATTTGGGGTGCCGTTAGAGCTACACAGTGACCAGGGAACCAACTTTGAGTCCAACCTAATGAAGGAGGCACTACAAAGGCTTGGGGTGAACAAGACCCGCACGACACCTCTACATCCCCAGTCGGATGGCATGGTCGAAAGGTACATCAAGACCTTAGAGGAACACCTGAGGAAGGTCGTGGCCAGCCATCAGCGAGACTGGGACGTCAAGGTGCCACTGTTCTTGCTGGCCTACCGCTCGTCTACACACGACACCACTGGGATGACGCCAGCCAGCTTAATGTTCGGCCGAGAGTTAGGCCTCCCTTGTGACCTGGCTTTTGGAAGCCCTCCGGAAGTGAAACAGCCAGCGACCGAGTATGTGGAGAACTTGGTAGACCATCTCCACGACATGCACGAGATGGCTCGCCAGAACATCCAGAAGGCGAGCGACCGCATGAAGACCAGGTATGACAGGCAAGCCAACAGCCAAGGGTTCCAGCAAGGTGACCTAGTCTGGTTGTACCGTCCTACCCGGACCAAGGGACGCTGCCCGAAGCTCCAGCAGCCATGGCAAGGACCGTACCGGGTGGTGAAGAGGATTAACGACGTGGTCTACCGCATCCAGAAGGTTCCCCGAGGGAAGATGTTGGTGGCACACCTGGATCGTCTAGCCCGCTATGATGGTGCTGTTCGGGACGACCAGCTTTGAGGAGGGAGCAGTGTCACCCAATTATCGGGAAGCACCACAAACAACAGCCGAGAAGGGGCCGGAGGCCACGCCATGCCCACTCATTTGTCTCCTGTCACTAACTGAAGGGATGGTTAGGAGAGGGATGTCGGGCCCCTGAGCCGTCTCTTTACCCTTCTCCTAGGGTCTGGAAATTTCGGGACATTCAATATAATCGAGAACCTTCTAGATCGGCAAGCGGACGCTATATAAGCGACACGTCGTGCAAGGGCAGTCAGTCAGTTCTTGGTGTAAGGACGCAGTGCTAGTGCAAGTGAAATTGTAACGGACGAACTGGTGAATCGTAATTGTGTGCATTACGTAATTTTGTGTAATTGGCAAGAGTTTAACTGTAAGTCGGTGGAAATAAAGAACATTTTTGAGTGGTGAAATTGGACTTTTTATTTCACGAACCCACAAAGTCACAATATCTATCACTCAAGAAGGCACTAGAAGCTTCCATCTACCTCACTTACATTTTTCGGTGAGTATTTTATCCTCGCTATCTTTATTTGACGGCTCTTTGTGTACACAATCCGCGCTATCGTAGATAAGGGACTCGCGACACTGCTCCCTCCTTAAGGCTGGTCGTCCCGAAGACCACCATCGTAGCGGGAAAGACCATCCAGGTGTACCACCAATATCAACCTTCGGGGCACCTTCTGGATACGGTAGACTACGCATTTAATTCTCCTCACTACCCAATACGATCCTAGACACGGTTATTGAAGTTTGTCGATTGTTCGGTTTGCTCCCAGGTGTCCTCCTAAAGTACAGGCGTGCACTTCCTCATAGGCCTCCGGGATCTAACTTCGGGGAAGTTAGATCTGTTCTATATGCATCTTCTCAAAGGGTGATTTCTATACCCGGAACAGCACGCCCTCTCTTGTCTTCAGTGAGTCCCATTCGGCCCAGTAGGACTTGTATGAGGTGCTCCTTGGTGCAGCGTCCTCCCAAGTTGGACTTGTCCCTGCCTATACTTCTCTCAAGAGTCTGCATCCGCCAGCTGCTCCCTCCTCAGGCCTGCGCTCTCCCAGACATCCGCAGGTACTGCCGTAACTACTCTGACTGCTGCGGCACGCTGCTTCTCTTCCACTCATGTGCATTGGCCGCACTCCTCTGGGCAGGGTGCTCGGGACTTAACGTCTGCGTTACCGTGGCTCTTCCCCTTACGATGGTCAGAGGTGAAGTCGTACTCCTACAGCCTATATACCCGGCGTGCTGTCCGGCCTTCCAGGTTTCTAAAGCTCAGTAGCCAGGTTAAGGCGGAGTGGTCAGTGCTAAGGTGGAACGGCTGACCGTATAGGTATTTGTGGAACTGCTCCAAGGTCTTTATTATCGCCAGTTACTCTCGCCGGATGATGCAGTAGTTTTTCTCTGCCTCAGCCAGTTTCTTGCTGGTATCGTCTCAGCAGTTGTCGAACCTTCTCGAACTGTTCTGCGGTCAAGTGGTCGGCTGCCCTCTCCAATAAGCCTACCAAACGGGGCCCCAGGTGTTGCGTCGGCGCCGGCTCCTGTGTCTTGTCAATTGCTGTTACGCTGACCATGGGCTCGCACGTCTCCGGCTCCGTTCCGGCCTGCAAATCATGATCGTTGTCCGCTAAGTTCAGCAGCCTCACTAGCACCTCCTCTTGTCACGGCAACAATGTTCTGGCTACACTTAGTTCATGCACAGGTCTCTTCTTGTCCAGGATCATGTTCTTCGTTCGCCGTTCCTCCAGTCGCAACGTCATTACCACCTCCTTCCTCGCGGGGAGAACCACGTGTTCCTTCAAGATGACCCTGCACATTCCGTGGCGCTCTTCAGGTTGCCGCAGTATGATGTGTTCTCCGTTAAACCGTAGGACCTTCCTGCCGTCGTGGACCGTCGCCTCGTGGCTCCTGAGTACATCCAATCCCAGTACCACCTCCTCAGCCACCTTCGCGACGAATATCCACAGACGCACGGCACTACGTCCCAAGGTCAACTTTAGTTGGGCCTTCATCTTCACAGGCAAGGAGTCCACTGATGCCGTCACTGACTGGTATGGTCGGCTCGGATTTCTCGACGGCAAACACTTGGCCATGTCAAGTCTGATGATGGTCACGGCTGCTCCGGTGTCTACGAGCACGCGGCACCTCTTCCCTGTCACCCAACCGTCCGTGATGAAGCTGTCATCCTTACGCCGGCTGACGGCGCGCAGTGTCACTAGAGGGATTTGGGGGGGGGGGGTGGCGCTGACGTGCTTCTCGACACGCCGGGCTTTACTCGCTCTTCCGGCTGCTCTTCCCGGTGTAGGTCGTCCTCGCGCTCCTCGTCGCGGCCAGGTTGCTATTTGCAGCTTGTCTTTGTTATTAATTCAGGTCTCATTTCTTCCATTTTCCCAATGATGTTGTCGGTGTCCCAATTCCGGACACCAACTGTGACTTTGTGGATTCGTAGAATTAAAAGTAAGAGTTGTAGAAATTTATAACGTTCTTTATTTGCGTAGAAATACACTCACTGTAGCCAGTTACAGCAGAATTACGTCACATAAACATTCACAGTCTACCAAGGTTGATGACAATAACAAACAATGGTCTGATTACATCTGTTTACATCAGCTCTCGTTAAACACTTAACAGCTGTTTACTGCTTAAGACTCCACTGGCGTGTCACAATCTTATATATATATATATATATATATATATATATATATATATATATATATATATATACGTGCATTGATAGTTTATAGACTGTTCTAAAACAAACCAGAAACCGAATAATCTCTATTAATCAAGAAGACACTAGAAATTTACATTTACCTCACTCATCTGTATCGGTAAGTCTTTTATCTCTGCTGTCGGCACTTTGTGTACACAAGACGCGATATCGTAGATAACGTGTTCGCGACAATATGTTTTATAGTCGTATACATTAGTATAGATAGAAATAGTCCAAGTATAACTACAAAACTATGTAGATCTCATTAAAGCAAACTTAAACTCAAAGAAATATTGTAATCCACACTTGATGTTCAAATGTTACTTTGAATGTACGTTTTGGTGTTCCCTAAATGCCAATATTTCTAATTTGAGTGTACATGTGAAGAGTACAGTAAAAGACAAAAGTTGGTCATATACCGAACATAATATGTAAGTTTATCGACTTTCAACAATACAACTGGAAGAATAAAAAGGACATGGCTCCAAGTCTAACTATCCTTTACATGTAAACACTTTTGCAAGCGTCTCTAAGGATTTTGATTAAATTAACAAATGTTTAAGGTTCTCTTTTTGACCATTTAAATCTGTAACAGTTTTTTCATTTATATATAAAAAGGGTTTTTAAAAATATATCAATTTATAAAAGAAAAAAAAATGTGTATAACTATATGTACATTTATGATTGGCCGCAGTAATAATTGTATTACGTAATGTAGTGCTGTAGTAGTAAATCGGCCAATGATATAAAAGTAATATATGGGTAGCGATAGTAACAAAGGATTCAAGTGTTAGTTCAAATTGAAGTATTAGTTTTATTCCGATCACAGTATAAAGTTTTGTGATAAGAATTGTAATGGATTTGGTGTTAAAAAATTAAACAAAAGATTCATTTCTCACAGAAATTCCAATTAAAAATCTTATTGACTTCTTCACTCGTTAACCCCTTGTAACTTAGGGTTTTCATTGCCCGTAAGTAAGAATATAACAAAAGAATCTTAAAAGCTAGCCGAGGCATAAATAAGGATTTTCCTGATAACTCCAGGGGACATCTTCTACATCAAGTCATAATACTTTGGACGAAGGTAGGATGGACGAAGTAAAACCAACGACGGGAAACGGGATACCAGCACGAATCTTGCTAGATATATTGCTGCAACATTGGGGCATCGAAACCCACAACAACGGAGGAATTCTGCTACACATATATATACGCAGAATTTCTGCAAATAGCCTCTGAACGCGTCTTCATTCTCAGTTAGGTTTGATTAACTGGTAAATCGTAACAAATAGACACACTATTAAACGTAAAACAATGTAGATCTTTTCAATATCTTATTTATGAACAGTTAAGTTAATTATGTGGAATTAAACATTTCCTTAGATATTCCTTGTTATTCATTTTTATTTCAAAATATTTGTACTTCTCCAAACAGAAAACAGTTTTACATTTTTATTACCTGCTGAACTAAAAAATTAATTTTACCACATAACGACAAGATCTTAAACTTTTGACTAAATCCCTTAGGCTCCATATACTCCTATTGTATTCTGACAAAAACTACAACGCAAATTTACCTTAACTCACTTTGTAAGTAGCGTCGTTATCCCAGTGTTACTATCTTACAAACACCTTCCCTTGTTGCAAGTACAGAGTATAAACAATTCAAATCAATGTTGATTTAAATCTGTAAACATGCTGCAATATCATTCAGCGTCACTCGGCAGTATTCGTTCACTATGACCTCAACTGCTGCAATGCTTTGTGTAGTTACAACTCGTTGTGCCTGACCTGGACGTGGAGCATCTTCCACTGAAGTATTATTTTGCGAATTCCCTACTCCATTCGTAGACTTGCTGCTGTAACAAACATGCTTTCCCGTACAGAACCTTCAGTCGCCTATGAATTTCAATAAGCTTTACACCTTCACTACGCAAAAACCGAATAGCAGGACGCTATACTTCCCTAGTGTAAGTCGCAAGTGGGGTGGCCAAATTTATACTGATACTGTGACGTTATATGTGCATCTGCACTATGATGCCACCTACAGGCCATTCTGCACACTGTTTGTAGCACGCTTTCCAACTTACAGGATAACGGCGCGAAATTTCGATTTCTTATTACAAATTTAAGGTTTTCAGTTGACTAACGCTCGTATTATCTAGAGCTAGCATCATTCTGTGTATGGACGTCGTCGAGTAAAGAAACAAAACCTTATCAGAGTGAGGGAACTCTATTTTAATTTAATATTGTGATGTAAACCGATGGTTAAAGGTTATTCATTCAATTATGTTTCAACGTGTTTAAAACTACTCATTTACAGTTTAACACCCAGAATCATTTATATCGATGACAATATCAAGAAAGAAGCAGTAAATGGCCATCAACCAATTGGAGATATGGTCTGAAGGAAACAAGCTTGCCAACAAAATGACTTCGAGGTACTCTCAAAATCATCCATTGGGAATTCTGTTCTAATTTTCATCTTGATATTTTTATTGTTTTTAAATAAATGTACCTTTAATATAAACACATTTTTCAATTTAAATAACTCAGTTCTTACGTATCTCTTCTTGAGATACTTAAAGAAACAGAAAAAGATTCTTTTCATCATACGAGGTCTGTTCAGAATAGAAATACCATAATATTTTTACGGTTTTAATTTTTAACACTAAAATTGTAACTTATTATACTCTGTTGGCAAAATGTGAAACAAACCCGGCGTAGTCGTCTCATTGTTGGCACTCCTGCTTCCCACCTGTGAGAACCAGGCAAGCTCAGACAAGTTCAGTATCGCCTACCGCGGCAATTGAGGTAACACGCGAGAAACAATGTGCGGCTTTGTCATTAACGTTCTTCAATAAACTCATCTACATTTAATAAATTGATATCTTTTAAATTTACAGTACAAATTATAATTTATTAGTATAGCTGCAAAGCGAAAACTATTTATTATCTGATCAAAGATAAAGTATAGAATCTTTTAACAAAAATATAAACACTTTTTTTTATATACTACAGCTAAAGTCAATTTAATATTTTACGTAGAGTGACAACTTCCGAGATATTCCTTGTTATTAGTTTCAATCTGCAAACATTAATCTTTTCTTAAATCAGATGTAATTATTTATTTCTGTCTTGTACTTGCAAATAGAATGCAATGTCAGAGCTATTGTCTAGCGACCAGCTGCGGAGACATTTGACAATCGCTTAGGTCTGCTGCATTTGCTAATACAAATGTCTTCCTGTCACTACAGCTCACTATAGAGATCCTAACTGCTAAGACAACAAAAAAGTTTAATTAATTTCAGCAAATTTTCTTGTCATTTAACATAAGCTAAATGGATTAATAAACTCCTGTAATAATAAATTTTAAATAATGAGTGGCGAAAGTATTGTGGGGGAAATTGTTGACATTAAATTAATCACAGTAAATGAGCAACAGCGAGAATGTCTAAACACATTAAATTATTAGACTTAGTGCAACAATTCATTGATAAATGTGCTTTCAAAATGTGCTTTGAAAATGCTTTGATACGTCCTCTGTATTAAAACAAACAATGGAAATGCATAGAACAATACAATCCTCCAAGTCCAAGTCGTGTACTGACAGGCTGTCAACAGCCAGAAGGTTTTTGCTGCGTACCCACCCAGGTTTTGGGTCTGACCGCAGGTTGTTAATTTTGATATTTGTAGGATGATGTGATATTTTTTGTTGAAGAAAATTTTGTTGAGGTAGCTTTTTGCTCCTCTTTAATTTTGTACAGGATGCCAAATCGCTTTTTTGTTTACACCCTGGTGTTTTATTATTCTAAAATGGGGTAAATTTAGTAGCCAAACAGCTCTTTTGGAGATTTGTAATTTAGCTTATGCTGCTGTAAGGATTAACTCCTTTGTTACCTCGGATGCCCGCAAGCCATAAGGGGTACCCGGTAACGCCTGAATAATACATGGAATGTGTAAATATATATATTTTCTTTCAAAGACTTCATTTCTACTGTACATTTATTTATTCGTTCAACATACTGTCAATATTATAATATAGCTACAAGTTGTGTTCGCATTATGAAACAACAATTAAATCTAAGCCGTATTTAAAGAATATGCTTACAATTTATAATAAAGCTTTTCAAATAACTACATAGATTCTGGTACGTTACACGATATTACAGGTGGAGCCATCTATGGACCGCAAGTCGAAGTTGTTAAAATGATACTTGCTGGTGAGCAGTGAATGTAATGTAATTGGAAGGATTCTTGTGTAATGGAAAATATTTATAATAGTAAGTTAATACGTTGCATTTGTATTGCGTTCTTAACCCAGTCTTCTACAAAGACTAAACCGATTACATAAGTATCTTCGTTACACATTTCATTGTATTTACAACAGAAATACGAGAGACGGAAGTGATAGTCAAATGTTTAACAAGCAGACCGCTGTATGCTGACCCTTATATTTTATAAGGTTACTATAAGATGAAGTGAATCTCATAAATAAGCTTAGTATTTTAAAGCTTTAAAGGAATTAGTGAGTTTAAAGTGCTAGATGTGTTCACTAAGGAATGATCATAATTTTTTACGGTCATACATTTTCGCACTAAAATTCTATCTTATTGTATTGTCTTACGTTAATGTGAAAAAACACGCCGTAGTATTTTCACTATTGGTACTTTTTCCCGCCTGTGAGAACCAGACAAGTTTAGACATGTTCAGTATTGCCTACCGCTTTAATGGAGTTAACACGCGAGGAAGCCAAGCCCTCGTATTTTACGTAGAGTGACCATTCTCGAGATATTCCTTGGTATTAATATGAATCTTTAAACATTAATCTTTTCTTAAATCAGAAGTAGTTATTTATTTTTGTCTCTCACTTGTAAACAGAATGCAACGGCAGAGCTGCTGAAACATTTGACAATCGCTTAGGTTTACTGCATTCCCTAATACAAATGTCTTCCTGTCAGTACAACCCACTATAGAGATGCTAGGAACTAAGTCAACAATTAATTTTAGTTGATTTCAGCAAATGCTCTTGTCATTTAACATAAGCTAAAAGGATCAATAAACTCCTGTGATAATAAATTGTTTAGTTATGAGTGGCGAAAATAATGTGAGTGAAATGGTTAACATTAAATTAATATCGCAGTACAGGGTGTCTCTAAAGTCACTATCCATTTCAACGAAACCGCAGTATTTTGTTTCTTTTGTTTTCAGATACTGGTATCTTAATGCAAAATGTTTAGCACAGAAGAACGGGTTGCCATTGTTTGTGCACGGGCACGCGGATTGTCATATGAAGACGCCAGAGCGGAATTTACCCTTAAATTCCACCAACCAGCCCCATCAAGGGCACACATTCGTCTGCTTGTGAACAAATTTAAGCGTACCGGCACTATGTGTTATGAGACACGTCCTGGACGACCACACCTCTTGGTAGAAACAGTACAGCAGGTGCAAATTGCCAGTGATAGGAGTCCGAAGGCATCAATTCGACGCCTCAGTAGGATTTTGAACATCCCTTGCAACACAGTGTGGAAAATTCTGCGTCTCACTCTACGAAAACGTTCGTATCACATTCAAATTCTGCACAATTCTTGAGGACCAGGATTTTGCCTGTCGTTGGGCAATGTATTTTGACCTCCTGGAATGTGCAGAGAATGAGAATATAATGGACAACATTTTATTCTCTTATGAAGCCACTTTCCATGTTTGTGGGAAAGTGCACAGACACAACAGTCGAATATGGACATATCGAGAACCACATGAGGTATCTGAGTGGAAACGTGATACACCGAAAGTCAGTGTTTGTTTGGGTATGACAAACGCAAAACTGTATGGCACACTTTTCTTTGCCGAATGGTCAATAGCAGGTAACATCTACCTCAAAATGTTTCACCTGCCCCTTAAATCGCAGCAGCAAGAGGATGGCATACTGGATACACTTGTGTTTTAGCAAGATGGTACACCTCCACATTTTGCAAACATCGACCGTGATCACCTGATCAGAACCTTTCTAAGGAGTGGATAGGCATAGGTTCCGCTCGGCTGTGGGCTTCTCAATTAACAGGACCTTACTCCTTTAGACCCCTTTGTATAGGGGTACATCAAATCCAAAATGTAAACTAGCAAAGTGAATGGTCTACCTGAACTACGGCGTCGTATCAGGGTGGCAGCAGGTCGAATTATCTTTAACATGTTACCGTCTACATTCGTTCCACTATTGAAAGATGGCGTATGTGTTTTGAGATAGTTGGAGGTCATGTAGTAGGGCACTAGAATATGTGTAACACTTCAAAATAATATTGATTTTTCAATCACTGTCTTCCTTCGCTGAATTGGATATTGACTTTAGAGACACCCGGTATATGAGCGACAATGAGAATGCCTTAACATAGTATTATTAGAATTATTGCAACAAGTCATTGATAAACGTGCTTCGTATTAAATATAAATACCTCAAATAAAATCACTTAAAGAACATATAATCATGGTACAATCGTACAAAATTTGAATATATATATGCTCTTTCAAAGGCCTCCTTTTTAATGTATAATTTTTTATTGGTTCAACATACTCTTAACATACATTATAGCTAAAGGTTATTTTCAAATTATTAAACAGCAATTAAATCTAAGCCGTATTTAAACAATATACTTAAAATTTATAACAAAGCTTTATGAAAAACTACACCGATTTTGCTAAACTACACGATTTTACATGTGGTGCCATCTATGGACTGCAAGTCGAAGTTGTTAAAATGATACTTGCTGGTGAGCAGTGACTGCAATTGGAAGCTTACTTGTGTAATGGCATATGTTTGTAATGCTAAGTTAATATGTTGTGTTTCTATTTCTTTTTTAACCTCGTCCTCTCCAAAGACTAAACCGATTACAGAAGCAGCTTCATTACACATTTATTTGTATATACAACAGAAATACGAGAGACTGAAGTGATAGTCAAATGTTTAACAAGGAGACCGCTGTATACTGACTCTTACATAAGTTTGCTATAAGATGAAGAGAACCTCAAAAGTAAGCTTAGTATTTTGAAGCTTTAAAGAAATTAGTGAACTAAAGTACGAGGGCTGTTCAATAAGGAGCGATAATAATTGTTTTACGCTTCTAATTCTTCGCAATAAAACTCAATCTTATTCTATTCCGTTAGCTTAATGTGAAACAGACACACGGTAGTAGTTTCAATCTCGGTACTACTGGTTCCCGCCTGTGGGAAATAGGAAATTTCAGCCATGTTCAGTATCGCTTACCACTACAATGGAGGTAACACGGGAGGAACAATATGTAGCTTTTAAGTTCTGCTTTCGTCGTAATAAATCTTCAGTTGCGGACTATACATTTATACGAGAGGCCTGTGGAGAGTCTGTTCCTCCCCACAGAACAGCTATAAGGTGATTTAATTTTTTTAAAGAGGAGAGACAATTAGTTTCAAAGGAAGGTGGACCCGGTGCTCCAGTTACTACTCTTACGGAAGAAAACATCAACACTGTTGCTACCATTGTGAGAGAGGATCGATGAATTACCTTAAGATCACTTTCCGAATTACTGAACATTTCATTTAGTGCCACCCACACATTGGTGATAGAAACATTACTCATGAGACGTGTTTGTGCGCGATGGGTTCGAACACTGTTGGTGCTCGATCAAAAGGACATTTTCATTAAAGTTGATGTCCGAGGAATAACCGAAGTTTGTTTCAAACCTAATCACTGCTGATGAACCTTAACTACACCATTTTGATCCTGATAGCAGATAGCAAAGCTCAGTGTAGAAATCTTCATCACCAACCTCCAAAAGAGCAAAAGTGTTTGTTTCACCTGGGAAAGTTATGGTAATCTCATTCTATGATATTCATGGAATGGTTTATCAGCATATTGTACCTGCACACACATCAGTAACTGGACAATACTAGAGGGATGTCCTGAAAACATTGAAAGTCCATATCAGGTGCAAGGGACCACATTTCCCTGAGCAGCTGGATGCTGTACTGCGATAATGCGCGGCCGTTTATTGCCAATATTGTTGCTGAATATCTTGCAAAAATCAAAGTAAAGTGCATCTGTCTCCCTCCCTATCGTCCGCATTTAGCTCCATGTGATTGTTTTTTATATTCCCTAACTAAAGAAACGTCTACGTGGGAGGCATTATCCATCATCAGAAGCAGTGGTGAAGGTTGAGAAGGCGATTTTGAAGGATCTCTCAAAAAATGGTTTCCAGCATGTGTTTGAAGACTGGCAGAAACACTGGGACCAGTGTATCGCATTCAGGGGAGACTATTTTGAGAAGAACCTTCAAATTATGAGGATGAGTAAAGATACGTTGTTAAAAAAATTTTGATCATTCTTTATTGAACAGCCCTCGTATGTGTAGAGAGAAGGCCTTATTTAAAAGACTACTCAGTCGAAGTTGTACATACACTCTGTCACTACTGAACAACTGTATTCTTCCAGAGAGACAGAAGCTACATAACGTTCAAAAAGCCTTAGAACATTGGCACTTATATAGTAAAAGCTGCTAGATGTTTGTGATTTTTCAGACTTACATTCCCTTTGTGTCATCGTACATAAACATACGTAATACACAAGATCTTATTACATACATAAGGTAAATGTCGTTAAAACATAAAATAACGTCATCATTTCTGTTACCCTCAGACCAAGACAACTACATACAATCTTCAAAGAGTCTACAAATTGTCTAATACTTCATTTGGCAACAGAGATGCTTCACCTAGTCCGTCAATCTCCAATAGACCAATTATTACTTTATTCATATAACGATTTTCTGCATCACTCGTTTCGTTAATGGATACCAAAATCTTCTTTCCGTGTACTTTTCCTTGGTATCTTGCTAATGTGTTTACCGTAACATTGTGACAGAGTTCTTTTGAAAAGTTGATTCTTCTGAGATAGGTTGTCCAAAATCTGGTTCTAGAAAACCCTAGAATTTGGGTTTTGCAGTGTCCAAAAATGGGATGTTTACGTAAACTAAGGTTTTACAAAGGTAAAATATAAAATATAAACATCTTGTTATAACGTAAAACTAAAGTCAATCTAATATTTTACGTACAGTCAAAATTTCAGAGATATTCCTTGTTATTAGTTTCAATCTCCAAACATTAATCTTTTTTAAAATGAGATGTAGTCATTTATTTTTGTCTTGGACTTGCAAATGGAACATTTGACAATCGCTTAGGTCTACTGCATTCCCTAATACATATGTCTTCCTGTCACTACAACTCACTATAGAGACGCTAACAACTAAGGCAACAATAATGTTTCATTTCAGCACATATTCGTGTCATTTGACATGAGCTAAATGGATCAATAAACTCCTTTACTTATAAATTGTTTAATAATGAGTGGCGAAAGTTATGAGTGAAGTTGTTAACATTAAATTTAACATCGCAGTACATGAGCGATAGTGAGAATGTCGAGGCATAGTAAATTATTACACTTAATGCAACAAGCCATTGATAAATGTGCTTCTAAGGATATATTTTGAAAATGCTCTGACACGTCCTCTGTATTGCAAAAGACTCTATATAAGCATAAAAATTGGGACAATCTTATAAAATGTGTAAATATATATTTTCTTTCAAAGACTTCCTTTCTACTGTGCTATTATTTATTCGTTCAACATACTCCTAATATATACTATAGCTACAAGTTGTTTTCAAATTATTAAACAACAATTAAATCTAAGCCGTGTTTAAAGAATATACTTACAATTTATTATAAAGTTTTATAAATAAATACAGAAATATTGCTGTGCTGGACGATACTACAGGTAGTGCCATCTATGGACTGCAAGTCGAGGTTGATAAAATGATACCTGCTGCTGAGCAGTGAATGTAATTGCAAGAAGGTCACTTGTGTAACGGAACATATCTTCAACGCTAAGTTAATACGTTGTGTTTATATTACTTTCTTAACCCAGTCTTCTACAAAGACTAAACCGATTAGAGAAGTAGCTTCGTTACACAATTCTTACGTATATACAACAGAAATGCGAGAGACTGAGGCGATGATCAAATGTTAAAACAGAAGACTGCTGTATGCTGAGTCTAAAGTGTCTATAAGATGAAGAGAACCTCAAACCTAAGCTTTCTATTTTAAAGCTTTAACGGAATTAGTGAAGTTAAAGTAGGAGAGCTGTTCAATAAAAAGTGATCATAATCTTTACGGTCATAATTTTTCGCAATAAAATTCAAACTCCCTATATGCTGTTAGCTTAAAGTGAAACAAACACGAATCCAGGCGTCATTCCAGCGACAATAGGCGTCACGATGAAGGACCGGGAAGAAATCAGTGTAGGGCAGTTGGATGCCTTGGAAGCTGCCTTGGGTGAGTCCCTCTTTTGCCAGGCGATCGGCGACTTCATTGTATCGAATTCCGACATGCCCTCTGATCCAAAGGAAGTGAATTTGATGTCCAGCTATGGTAGCGTTGTTCACCAACGTCAGTATCTCGTAAAGATAACAGTGCATATCTCTCGTCCAGCGGGGAGATGAGAGTCTTTTGCAGCACACTCTGCGCATCGGTTAAGATCAGCAGTTTGGGGAAGCCCTGAGAAATCCCATATTGCAAAGCATCGCGAATGGCCAGAACCTCCGCAGTATAGCTGGAAGCCTCCATAGGTAGGCGGTATCGAGCCGGGGCATTAGTAGAAGGACAGACGTATGCATAACCTACTCCATCAGCAGATTTAGAACCGTCGGTGTAAATCGTGATGAAATCTGGCCATGTAACCTGCAAGAAATGAGAGAGGGCGACGTTCACGTCAGGGCTCCAAATGGTGTGATCAGGAAGATAATGCACCGAAACATTCAAGAAGTGTAAGTCATGTGGATATTGAAACCCCGGAAGAGAGGGACTTTTCAAAATTAAGGGAAAAACGTGGTATAGATACCAAAAACCCAGTAAGAGTAAGGGCAATCATCGTACAGCTGGAAAATCCACGTTGAGATAATTAGCAGCAAGATACTGCAACGTCCGCAATACTGGGTGGGCGTCGACGAAGAAAACTCGCAATAGAAAGCGCTGGGTTAAGAGCTGTCGACGGATCTCCAATGGTGGTTCTGAGGCCTCAACCAAAAGTGCATTCGTCGGTGTAGAAAGCATAGCACCCAGGCAAAATCTAAGAGCACGGTACTGAGCAATATCCAACTTGCGCAAGACCGATGTGGAAGCAGAGCCAAAGAAGATACAGCCATAGTCCAGCACCGACCGAATTAGGGAACGATATAGCAGAAGTAATATGGAAGCGTCCTCGCCCCACCATGAATGAGCGATATTACGTAGAACATTAAGAGTTGCACCAATTTTGGAGATGATATGCTGGATGTGACGACTCCATGAAAGGCGACTATCAAAATAGATACCCAAAAATTTTGCGGAAGATGCAAGGGTAAAAGTAAAAGGTCCCAAGCGGACAACGCCATCTGGAAATGTCCATCGTTTCCTAGTAAACACTACGACTGTAGACTTGGAAGGTGAAAGAGGTAATCCGTGTTCAGAGGCCCAGGTTGATAAATCGGTGGCTGCATCACTAAGCCGCAGACGAGTAGTCCAAAAACTAGAGGACCGAGCGTACAAACAGATATCATCGGCGTACTGGAGAACTCGAATGTGAGGTCTAAATAGAGAGTCTAAATCCGACGTATAAAGTGCATAAAGCAGAGGACTCAAAATCGCTCCCTGGGGCAATCTTCGAACTACTGTTCTAGGGCCGAAGAAGGAGTTATCAGGAGGACGGATATAGATAAAGCGATGTCGGAGAAGATTGTAAATGCCAGAGCAGTACCGAGGAGGAAGACCCAGTGCTTGCAACTTCCCAAGCAAAACTGGCAGTAAAACACTGTCGTAGGCGCCGGAAATGTCCAAAAAGATGGCTGTCAGATATCCTTGTTCCAAATAGGTACGCTCGATGTCAGTAGTCAGGATGCTGAGACTATCCAAAGTACTCCGGGTTTTGCGGAAACCATATTGGGACATGGGTAATAATCTCCGGGATTCCAGCCACCATTCAAGTCGTTGTTTAAGCAAGCGTTCAAAGGTCTTGGCGATACAGGAAGACAAAGCGATCGGGCGATAAGAAGAACCAAAGCTAGGGTCCTTCCCCGGCTTCAAGATAGGTACAATGATCTGTGTAGTCCAACTCTCGGGGAAGACGCCGGAGGCCCAAAGGTCGTTGAAGAGTTCCAAAAGGATCATCTTCGCACGAGGAGGAAGGTGGGTGAGCATGCTATAGGATATCTGATCATAACCCGGAGCTGAATTCGACGACGACTTCAGCACACTTTGGAGTTCAGACATGGAAAATGCTGACATCAAAGCGTGGTGCGAGTCCCCGGAAGAAGAGAGTCCAGTAGGTGCTGGTGGTGATGTCACGGATGGCGGAGCAATGTGATCTGCAAACTCAGCGATCCAATCCCTCAGAGGGCGGGTAGGAACTGGCTTCTTCCTCAATTTGTTAATAAACCCCCAAATCTGAGAAGTGGGGTGGTGTTAGAGAAGGTCTTCCAGCACTCCTTTTTGCACTGTCGTAAAAAACGTTTGGCCTCCGCTGCGGCCCGTTTATAGGCCAGAAAATTGTCCCATGTAGAGTTGTGCCGGTAGGTATTGAGCGCCAATTTCCTCTTCGCAACATAACGACTGCATCCTGCATTCCACCAAGGAGTACACCACGGGACATAAGAACTGGTCGTTTCTCTGGGATGGAAAGCAAAGCCGCACTATTGATACACTGTAGAAAGGTGTCGTAACGTTCCAATGGAGGACGATCATTGGGAATCTCAGAAACAGTGGCTTCGAGAATACGTTCGTACTTGACCCAATTGGCATGCCGTAAGTTCCATCTGGTCGAAGGCCGGTGGGCCACAGAAACGTGCGGAAGAATAGTCGAAATCTCCAGCGGGAAATGGTCGGAGCCCATTGTAAAGGGTAGAACCCTCCATTGGAGTTCAGAAGATAGAGAAGGGGAGCAGAGCGTCAAGTCAATCGCTGACGGTCGGTGACCGGGCCGAGTGAGCAGGGTGGAAGACCCATCGTTGAGAAGAACCAAACCAGAGTCCTCGATGAAGTTCAAAAGGGGATTTTACCGAAGGCCAAAAAAAAAAAAAAAAAAAAAAACACGCCGTAGCAGTTTCATTGTTGGTGCTCCTGGTTCCGGGTTTTTTGAACCAGGCTAGTTGAGACATGTCCAGTATCGCGTAACACTGCAATGTAGGTAACACGCGAGGAACAATATGCTGCTTTGAAGTTCTTCTTTCCTCTCCACAAATCTTCTGTTGAGACCTATACAAAGTTTCGGGAGGCCTATGGAGTGTCTGTTCTTCCCTACAGCAGAGCTCGAAGATGCTTAGAAATTTTTAAACATTAGAGACAAGTAATTTCCAAGGAAGTTGGAGTCGGTGCTGCAGTTACTGCTCTTACAGAAGAAAACATCAACACTGTTGCTGCCATTGTGAGAGAGGATCGACGAATTACCTTAAGATCACTTTCTGAAATACTGAACAATTCACTGGGTGCCTCCCACACGTTGGTGACAGAAACATTACACACGAGCCGTGTTTGTGCGTGATGGGTTCCTAGACTAATGATTCCCGAACAAAAGGACGTTCACATGCAGGTCTGCATGCAGTTAAAGTTCACATTACAGGAAGATTTGGAGTTTCCTTCAAACAATCACTGCCGATGAAACTTGGCTACATCATTTTGATCTTGAGAGCAAACAGCTCAGCTCAGTGTGGAAATCTTCATCACCAACCCCCATAAAAGCAAAAGTGGTTGCTTTGCTGGGAAAGGTACGGTCATATCATTCATTAATATACATGGCATGATTTATCAGAATGCTGTGCCTGCACACACAGCAGTAACTGGACAATACCACAGGGATGTCCTGGAAATATTGCAAGCCCATATCAGGCGCAAAAGACCACATTCCCGTGAAACAAACTGGATGCTGCACAACGATAATGCGGGGCCACATGTTGCCAATGTTGTTCCTGAATATCTGGCAAAAATCAACGTGAGGTGCCGCTCTCATCCTCCCTACAGTCCAGATTTAGCCCCATGTGAGCTTTTTCTATTCCCTGTCATGACGAATCGCCTTCGTGGAAGACATTATCCATCATCAGAAGCAGTGGTGAAAGCTGTGGAGGCAATTTTGAAGGATCTCGCAAAAAATTGCTTCCAAGATGTCTTTGAAGTCTGTCAGTAACGCTGGGAAAATTGCATCACACTCAGGTGTTATTATTTTGAGAAGGACCATCAAAATTATTAGGATAAGTAAAGATGGGGAGTCAAAAAAATTGTGATCATTCTTTATTGAACAGCCCTCGTATGTATAGAGAGGAGGGCTTATTTAAAGGACTACTCAGTCGAAGTTGTACATACACTCTGTCGCTATTGAGCAACTCTATTCTTCAAGAGAGACAGAGGCTATATAACGTTCAAAAAGTTTTAGAACATTGGCACTTATATAGTAAAAGCTGATACATGTTTGTGACTTATCAGACTTACATTCTCATTGTGTCATCGTATATAGCCACGCCTACTGGACAAGATCTTATTACATAGGTAAAGTAAATGTCGTTAAAAACAAAATAACGTCATCATTTCTGTTACCCTCTGACCAGAACAACGACATACAATCTTCAAAGAGCCTACATATTGTCTAATACTTCACTTATAGACAGAGATGCGTCACCTAGTCCGTCCATCTCCAATATACCTATTAGTATATTATTCATTTAACGATTTTCTGCATCACTCGTTTCGTTAATGGTTACGAAAATCTTCCTTCCATGTACTTTTCCTTGGTATCTTGCTAATGGGTTTATCGTAACATTGCTGCAGTTACTGCTATTACGGAAGAAAACATCAACACTTGCTGCCATTGTGAGACAGGATCGACAAGTTACCTTAAGTTCACTTTCTGAAATACTGAACATTTCATTGAGTGCCACCCACACTTTGATGACAGAAACATTACAAATGAGACGTTTTTGTGCGCGATGCGTTCCAAGACTGTTGATTAACGAAAAAAGTAACATTCGTATGGAGGTCTGCATGCAGTTTAAGTTGATATTAGAGGAGGATCCGGAGTTTCTTTCAAACGTAATCACTGCTGATGAAACTTGGCTACATCATTTTGATCCTGAGAGCAAACAGCAAAGCTCAGTGTAGAAATCTGAATCATCACCAAACCCCGAAAAAGCCAAAGTGCTTGCTTCTTCTGGAAAATTTATGGTCATCTAATTCATTAATATACATGGCATGATTTATCAGAATGTTGTGCCTGCACACACAGCAGTAACTGGACAATGCTACAGTGATGTCCTGGAAATATTACAAGCCCATATAAGGCGCAAAAGACCACATTCCCGTGAAACAGGCTGGATGCTGCATAACGATAATGCGTGGCCACATGTTGCCAAAGTTGTTGCTGAATATCTAGCAAAAATCAACGTGAGGTGCAGCTCTCACCCTCCTTATTTTCCAGATCATGCGATCATTTTCGATTCCCTAACTTGAAGAAACGCCTTCGTGGGAGTCATCCATCATCAGAGGCAGTGGTGAAGACTGCAAAGGCGGTTTTCAAGGATCTCTCAAAAAATGGTTTCCAGCATGTCTCTGAAGACTGGCAGAAACACTGGGAGAAGTGCATCGCATTCAAGGGATACTATTCTGAAAAGGACCATCAAAATTATGAGGATGAGTATAGGTGCGTTATCGAAAATTTTAATGTAGAGAAGAGAGCTTATTTAAACGACTACTCAGTCAAAGTTGTACATACCATCTGTCGCTACTGAACAGCTCTATTCTTCCAGAGAGACAGAAGCTGTAAAATGTCCAAAAGGTTTAGAACATTAGCAGCTATATAGTAAAAGCTGATACATGTTAGTGTTTTTTCAGACCTACATGCTCTTTGTGTCAGCGTACATAGCCACACGTAATGGATAAGATCTTATTGCATAGGTAAAATAAATGTCGTTATAAACATAAACTAACGTCATCACTTCTGTTATCCTCAGACCAGAACAATGACATACAATCTTCAAAGAGTCTACAACTTTTCCTATCCTTCACTTGTAAACAGAGATGTTCCACCTAGTCCGTCTATCTCTAATATGCCAATGATTAGTTTATCCATATAACGATATTCTGCATCACTCGGTTCGTTAATGGATACCAAAATCTTCTTTCCCTGCACTTTTCCTTCATGTCTTGCTAATGTGTTTATTGTAACATTGTGACAGAGTTCTTTCTAAAAGTTGATTCGTCTGAGATAAGATGCCCAAAATCTAGTTCTAAAAAACTCTAAAATTTGGGTTTTGCAGTGTCCAAAAATGGGATGTTTACGTAAACTAAGGTTTTACAATGTAAGCCTCTGTAGAAATCTGATGAATACATGAATACAGTTGGTTTCAGTGAAAGTTGCGTGGATGACAACTCTATGGCATCCAGATATTCAGATGATGCGTGTGACAAGGCGTTGTCCTGATGTCATTTTGTATACCATTTTGAGAGAAATCGTTTTAAAGTACTGTGACTTTGTGGGTTCGTAATATTAAAAGTCCATATTACAGATTACAGATCCTTGTCTCCGTAGAAACACACTTCGGTCACCTTACAGTCCAGAATTACGTCATATACACAATACAAGTTGCAAGGTCATCGACCACAAAAGAGTTCACTTTTACAGCTGTTCACGCACACGCGTCCATTTAGTGACTGATTCTTCCCCGTGGCGGGCGGCGGATTTTATAGTTTACTCACTATCCGGAACGTTCTCAATCAAGATGGCGCTAGAAAAAAGACGAACACTCCAGAAAACCTTCTCCTTACCCCTGCCGCTGCCCGTACCTTTGCACTCGACCCTCGCGCCAACTCGCCTCAACAATGCGTTCGCGACACTGCTTTTTAACAGCCTTGTGTTAGAGATTCCTGTATTAATATTCCATACTTGGACCTCTGTCTTCTAATGCTAATATATCGATATGAACCGCAGCTTCTGTTCAACAGATCCAACGTCATTAAAGTTTTCTAGCTTTTTTCTGTACCAATGTTCACTATATTGTAGTTTTTAATCGGGATTCAGTGTATGTCCAATCCATGACAACAGTTTACCACATTTAGTTGTAGCTATAAAATGTTTGGGATTTGACTTATATCAGTTCCTAAATTCCTCAATTAAATAAGTAAGCTGTCACTTGATCTTATTCATGCATTACTGGCACTGTAGTAATATTTATATCAGTAACTGCTGGTCCTTAACAAGCTTCACTAAACTCATCTACATTTAATAAACTGATATCTTTTAAATTTACAGTACAAATTATAAATTATTACTATAGCTGCAAAGCGAAAACTATTTATTAGCAGATCAAAGATAACGTATAAAATCTTGCTACAAAAATATAAACATCTTGTTATAACGTACAACTAAAGTCAATTTAATATTTTACGTAGAGTGACAACTTCCGAGATATTCCTTGTTATTAGTTTCAATCTGCAAACATTAATCTTTTCTTAAATGATATGGAGTTATTTATTTCTGTCTTGTGCTTGCAAATAGAATGCAATGTCAGAGCTATTGTCTAGCGACCAGCTGCTGAAACATTTGACAATCGCTTAGGTCTGCTGCATTTGCTAATACAAATGTCTTCCTGTCACTACAGCTCACTATAGAGATCCTAACTGCTAAGACAACAATAAAGTTTAATTAATTTCAGCAAATTTTCCTGTCATTTAACATAAGCTAAATGGATTAATAAACTCCAGTAATAATAAATTTTAAATAATGAGTGGCGAAAGTAATGTGAGGGAAATTGTTGATATTAAATTAATCACAGTATATGAGCAACAGTTTGAATGTCTAAACATATTATATTATTAGACTTATTGCAACAAGCCATTGATAAATGTGCTTTCAAAATGTGCTTTAAAAATGCTTTGATACGTCCTCTGTATTAAACCAAACAATGGAAATGCATAAAACAATACGACAATCCTATAGAATGCGTAAATATATATTTTTTCTTTCAAAGACCTCATTTCTACTGTACATTTATTTATTCGTTCAACATACTGTTAATATTATAATATAGCTACAAGTTTTGTTCCCATTATCAAACAAAAATTAAATCTAAGCCGTATTTAAAGAATATGCTTACAATTTATAATAACGCTTTTCAAATAACTACAGATATTCTACTACGTTACACGATATTACAGGTGGAGCCATCTATGGACAGCTAGTCGAAGTTGTTAAAATGATACTTACTGGTGAGCAGTGAGTGTAAGGAGGTTACTTGTGTAATGGAATAGATCTACAACGTTACGTTAATACGTTGTATTTATATTACTTTCTTAACCCAGTCTTCTACAAAGACTAAACATATTCCATAAGTATCTTCGTTACACATTTCATTGTATATAAAACAGAAATACGCGAGATGCAAGTGATAGTCAAATGTTTAACAAGCAGAAAGCTGTATCCTGACTTTTTTTTTTATATAAGGTTACTATAAGATGAGGAGAATCTCATAAATAAGCTTAGTATTTTAAAGCTTTAAAGGAATTAGTGAGTTTAAAGTGCGAGATGTGTTCAATAAAAAATGATCATAACTTATTACGGTCATACTTTTTCGCACTAAAATTCTATCTTATTGTATTGTCTTACGTTAATGTGAAAAAACACGCCGTAGTATTTTCACTATTGATACTTTTTTCCCGCCTGTGAGAACCAGACAAGTTTAGACATGTTCAGTATTGCCTACCGCTTCAATAAAGTTAACACGCGAGGAAGCCAAGCCCTCGTATTTTACGTAGAATGGCCATTTCCGAGATATTACTTGGTATTAATATGAATCTTTAAACATTAATCTTTTATTAAATCAGAAGTAGTTATTTATTTTTGTCTCTCACTTGTAAATAGAATGCAATGTCAGAGCTGCTGAAACATTTGACAATTGCTCAAGTCTACTGCATTCCTTAATATAAATGTCTTCCTGTCAGTACAGCTCACTATAGAGATCCTAGCAACTAAGGCAACAATTATGTTTAGTTGATTTCAGCAAATGTTCTTGACGTTTAACATAAGCTAAAAGGATCAATAAACTCCTGTAATA
This sequence comes from Mantis religiosa, assembly GCA_030765055.1. NCBI lineage: Eukaryota > Metazoa > Arthropoda > Insecta > Mantodea > Mantidae > Mantis > Mantis religiosa. The sequence continues at coordinate 54,083,783 of CM060960.1, read as the reverse complement.
AAAAATTGTTTAGTTATGAGTGGCGAAAATAATGTGAGTGAAATGGTTAACATTAAATTAATATTGCAGTACAATGCGTCTCTAAAGTCACTATCCATTACAATGAAACCGCAATATTTTGTTTCTTTTGTTTTCAGATACTGGTATCTTAGTGCAATATGTTTAGTACAGAAGAACGGGTTGCCATTGTTTGCGCACAGGTACGCGGATTGTCATATGAAGACCCCAGAGCGGAATTTACCCGTAAATTCAACAAACCAGCCCCATCAGACATTGGTCTGCTTGTGAACAAATTTAAGCGTACCGGCAGTGTGTGTGATGAGACATGTCTTGGACGACCACACGTCTTGGCAGAAACAGTAAAGCAGGTGCAAATTGCCAGTGTTAGAAGTCCGAAGGCATCAATTCGACGCCTCAGTAGAGAATTGAACATCCCTCGCAACACAGCGTGGAAAATTCAACGTTACACTCTACGAGAACGTGCATATCACATTCAAGTTTTGCACCATCTTGAGGACGAGGATTTCGCCTGTCGTCGGGCAGTGTGTTATGACATCCTGGAATTTGTAGAGAATGAGAATATAATGGACAACATTTTATTCTCTTATGAAGCCACTTTCCATGTTTGTGGAAAAGTGCACAGACAGAACAGCCGAATATGGGCATATCGAGAACCACATGAGGTATCGGAGTGGGACCGTGATACAGCGAAAGTCAGTGTTTGTTTGGGTATGACAAACGCAAAACTGTATGGCACACTTTTCTTTGCCGAATGGTCAATAACAGGTAACATCTGCGTCAACATGTTAGGCCTGTCCCTTAAATCGCAGCTGCAAGAGGATGGCATACTGGATACACTTGAATTTCAGCAAGATGGTGCACCTCCACATTTTGCAAACGTCGTCCGTGATTACCTGAACAGAACCTTTCTAAGGAGATGGATAGGCAGAGGTTCCGCTCGGCTGTGGGCTTCTCAATTAACAGAACATTACTCCTTTAGACCTTTTGTATAGGGGTACCTCAAATCCAAAGTATACACTAGCACAGTGAATGGTCTGCCTGAGTTACGGAATCGTATCAGGGTAGCGCAGGTCGAATTATGTTTAACATGTTAAAGTCTACTTTTCATTCCACTACTGAGAGATGGCGCATGTGTTTTGAGGTATTTGGAGGTCATGTAGAAGGACACAAGAATATGCGTAACACTTCAAAATAATATTGATTTTTCAATCACTGTCTTCCTTCATTGAAATGGATAGTGACTTTAGAGACACCCGGTATATGAGCGACAATGAGAATGCCTTAACATATTATTAATACAATTATTGCAACAAGCCATTGATAAACGTGCTTCTCCTTAGAAAATATTCTAACACACGTACTCCGTATTAAATCTAAATGCCTCAACAAAACTAACCCCAAGAGCATACACCCATGGTACAACCGTACAAAATTTGTAAATATATATCCTCTTTCAAAGACCTCCTTTCTACTGTACAATTATTTATTGGTTCAACATACTCTTAATGTATACTATAGCTACAAGTTATTTTCAAATTATGAAACAACACTTAAATCTAAGCCCTATTTAAACAACATACTTAAAATTTATAATAAAGTGTTAGAAATACCTACAGAGATTCTGCTAAGCTACACAATATTACAGGTAGAGCCATCTATGGACTGCAAGTTAAAATTGTTAAAATGATACTTGCTGGTGAACAGTGACTGCAATTGGAAGGTTACTCGTGTAGTTGTATATATTTATAATGGTAAGTTAATATGTTGTATTTATAGTACCTTCCCAACCCAGTCTTCTACAAAGACTAAACCTTTTAGATAAGTAGCTTCATTACACCTTTCTTTGTATACGCAACAGAAATACGAGAGCCTGAAGTGATAGCCAATTGTTTAACAAGCAGACCGTTGTATGCTGACTCTTATATAAGGTTTCTATAAGATGAAGAGAACCTCAAAATAAGCTCAGTATGTAAAAGCTTTAAAGAAATTAGTGGATTAAAGTACGAGGGCTGTTCAATAAAGAATGATAAAAATTGTTTTATGCTTCTAATTCTTCACACTAAAACTCAATATTACTATATTCTGATAGCTTCATGATAAACAAAAACACCGTAGTAGTTTCATTGTTGGTACGCCTGGTTCCCGCCTGTGAGAACCAGGCCAGGAGACATTTTCAGTATCGCTTACCACTACAATTGGAGGTAACACGCGAGGAACAATATGCATCTTAGATGTTCTGCCTTCGTCGCAATGGATATTCAGTTGATGCCTATACAATTATACGAGAGGCCCGTTGAGGGTCTGTTCTTTCCTACAGTACAGCTAGAAAGTGATTTAAAATTTTTAAAGTGGGGAGACAGTCAGTTTAAAAGGAAGGTGGACCCAGCGCTCCACTTACTGCTCTTACGGAAGCAAACATCAGCACTGTTGCTGCCATTCTAAAGGAGGATCGACGAATTACCTTAAGATCACTTTCTGAAATACTGAACATTTCATTGGGTGCCAACCACACGTTGGTGACAGAAACATTACACATGAGACGGGTATGTGCGCGATGGGTTCCAAGAATCTTGATTCCCGAACAAAACGATATTTTCATTAAAGTTGATATTAGAGAAAGATCCGGAGTTTCCTTCAAACGTAATCACTGCTGATGTAGCTTGGCTAGCTCAGTGTGGAAATCACCTTCATCACCAACCCCCGAAAAAGGAAAAGTGGTTGCTTCTGCTGGGAAAGCTATGGTAACCTCATTCTTTGATATTCATGGAATGGCTTATCAGCATGTTGTACCTGCACACACATCAGTAACTGGACAATACTAAAGGGATGTCCTGAAAAAATTGCACGTCCATATCAGGCGCAAAAGACCACATTTCTCTAAGCAGTTTGCTGCTGTACCACGATAATGCGCGGCCGCATTTTGCCAATGTCGTTGCTGACTATCTTGCAAAAATCAACGTGAAGCGCATTTCTCACCCTCCCTATAGTCCGGATTTAGCTCCATGTGACCTTTTTCTATTCCCTAACTTGAAGAAAGGCCTTCGTGGGAGGTATTAGCCATCATCAGAACCAGTGGTGAATGCTGCGTAGGCGATTTTGAAGGATCTCTCAAAAAATGGTTTCAGCATGTCTCTGAAGACTGGCAGAAACGCTGGGACAAGTGCATCGCATTCAGGGGAGACTATTTTGAGGAGGAGCATTAACATTATTAGGATGAGTAAAGGTAAGTCTTCAATAATGACTTGTGAACTTCCCTCGTATGTGTAGAGAGAAGGGCTTATGTAAAGGACTACTCAGTCGAAGTTGTACATACACTCTGTCACTGCTGAACAATTCTATTCTTCCAGAGACACAGAGGCTGTATAACGTTCAAAAAGCTTTAGAACAGGGGTACCTATATAGTAAAAGCTGATACGTGTTTGTGATTTTTCAGACTTACATTCTCTTTGTGCCATCGTACATAACCAAACGTAATGGACAAGGCCTTATTACATAGGTAAAGTAAATGTTAAAAACAAAATAACATCATCATTTCTGTTACCCTCAGACCAAAACAACGACATACAATCTTCAAAGAGTCTACAAATTGTCTAATACTTCACTTGTAAACAGAGATGCTTCACCTAGTCCGCCCATCTCCAATATACCAATTTTTACTTTATTCATATAACGATATTCTGCATCACTCGTTTCGTTAATGGATGCCAAAATCTTCTTTCCCTGTACTTTTCCTTCGTATCTTGCTAATGTGTTTAATGATACATTGAGACAAAGTCCTTTTGTAAAGATGATTCGACTGAGGTAGGACCTCCAAAATACAGTTCTAGAAAACTCTAGAATTTGGATTTTGCAGTGTCCAAAAATGGGATGTTTACGTAACCTGAAGTTTTACAAAGGTAAGCCTCTGTAAAAATGTGACGATTTATTCTCCTATATAGATACACTTTGTTTCAGTAAAGGTTGCGTGGATGGCAACTCTATGGCATCCAGATATTCAAATGTTAAGTTTGTTTTATGTGACGAGGCATTGTCATGATGTCATGTTGTCTATCATTATGGGAGACATCGTTTTAAAGTACTGTTTAACTCTTGTGTTAGCGATTCCTGTATTAATATGCCGTACTAGGACGTGTATTTTCTAATGCTAATTTATCGATATGAACCGTAACTTCTCTTCAACAGATCCAACGTCTCGAAAGTGTTTCAGCTTTTTGTACCAATGTTCGCTAATTGTTTTTAATCGGGATTCAGTTTATGTCCAATCCATCAAACAAAGTTTAGCACATTTAGTTGCATATATAAAATATTTTGAAATTGACGTATATCAGTCAGTTGATCTTTTCTAACCACTACACGAACTGTAGTAATATTTACATCAGTACGTGCTAGTCCTGGGCGTGCTTTACTAAACTCATCAACATTTACTAAACTGATATCTTTAAAGTTACTTGGACGAATTATAAATTATTACTATAGCTCCACAGCTAAAAGTATTTATTACCAGATAAAAGATAAAGTATAAAATCTTGCTACAAAAATATAAACATCTTGTTATAACGTACAACTGAAGTCAACTTAATATTTTACGTAGAGTGACAACTTCCGAGATATTCGTTGTTATTGGTTTCAATCTGCAAACATTAATCTTTTCTTGAATTAGATGTAGTTATATATTTTTGTCTTGGACTTGCAAATAGAATGTAATGTCAGAGCTATTGCCTAGTGAGGAGCTGCTGAAACATTTGACAATCGCTTAGGTCAACTGAATTCCTTAATAGAAATGTCTTCTTGTAAATGCAGCTCACTATAGAGATCCAAACAACTAAGGCTAAGATTAAGTTTAATTTCAGCAAATGTTCTTGTCATTTAACATGAGATAAATGAATCACTAAACACCTATAATAAGAAGTTATTTAATTATGAGTGGTGAAAGTAATGTGAGTGAAACTGTTTACATTAAATTTAATATCACAGTACATATTCGACAGTCAGAATGTCTAAACGTAGTAAATTATTAGAATTATTGCAACAAGCCATTGATAAACGTGCTTCACCTAAGGAGTTATTCTGAAAATATTCTGACACACGTCTTCTGCGTTGAAATTGAACACCACTAGAATGCCTAGGCATTAGCAAAATTCCATGGGATAAACGTATAAAATATGTAAATATATACTTTCTTTCAGAGACTTCCTTTCTCCTGTACAGTTATTTATTCGTTCAACATTCTTTTAACAGATAATATAGCTACAACTGATTTTCTTATTATTAAACAACAGCTAAATCTAAGCCGTGTTAAGTAATACACTTACAATTTATAATAAATCTTTATAAATAACTACAGAGATGGTGCTACACTACACGATATTACAGGTATAGCCATCTATGGACTGCAAGTCGAGGTTGTTAAAAGATACTTGCTGCTGAGCAGTGAATGTAATGGAATATATCTTCAACGTTATGTTAATACGTTGTGTTTATATTACTTTCTTAACCCAGTCTTCTAAAAATACTAAACCGATTACATAAGTAGCTTCGTTACACATTTCTTACGTATACACAACATAAATGTGAGAGACTGAGGTGACGTCAGATGTTAAACAAGTAGACCGCTGTATGCTGGCTCTAAAGTGTCTATAAGATGGAGAACCTCAAACCTTAGCTATTTTAAAGCTTTAAAGGAATTAGTGAATTTCAAGTACGAGAGCTGTTCAATTAGAAGTGATCATAATTTTTTACGGTCATAATTTTGCGCACTAAAATTCAAACTCTGCATGCGATGTCTTGCCAGGTATAAGTGACCATCTGTGTGTGCAATTAGACCTAAACTGGAAAGGGCAGACAAACCGGTTTGAAACGGAACAAGTAATTAGTTGGGATTTCCATAGGGCGAACGGGGAGGCTATCCAAACATTTCTCCGGGAAAATTATGGGATATTTGTAAAATCTGCCACTAGTGTAAATGAAGCATGGGTTAATTTCAAAACACTTATCCTGGAAACAATTAGAGAACACGTACCTTTTAAAGTTATTAAACATAAAGTGGATCCAGAATTTTATACAAAATGTATTAGGAAACTTAAAAGAAAGACTAGGCACGTTTATAATAAAAGGAAGATATCAGAATGGCATCTTAACAAATTTAAAGAATTAGCTAAACAATTACAAGACGAAAAGTTGCAAGCGCAGGAACGATTCTTAGATAACGTTCTTAGCGGGACAAATAATTGTTGGAGATCATTTTACAATTATGCAAAAAGACGCAGGGGAAATAAAGAGAGCATACCAGATTTTAACGTTAATGGGATAGATGTATTAAGTGATAGGGACAAAGCTAATATATTAAATTCGCATTTTGTATCGGTTTTTCTTAAATCCGACGATCGTTCCGAACAGCAAATTGGGGACAGTGGAGAAACGATTTTTCAAATAATGGCGCCCAAATTACGCAAAAGGATTAAGATGCTGCAAAACCGAAAATCAAGGGGACCAGATAATATACCTACTGAAATATTAAAGCTTGGGGGTGAAGCCATGATTCCCTATCTAATGCTCTTGTTCAACATGTCAATTAACAACTGTGCCTTACCGGAAGACTGGAAAACAGCTATTATAGTTCCGATTTATAAAGGGGGTAATAAAACAGAAATAAATAATTATCGGCCACTTAGTCTAACTTCAGTAGTATGTAAATTAATGGAGCATTTAATTGCAGAATATATACGAGAGGAGTTAGAAAACAAAAAGTGGTTTAATGAAGCGCAACATGGATTTAGACCTGGGTATTCGTGCGAAAGTCAAATTACTTCATTATTTCAAGATTTGGCAGATGAGGTAGATGCAGGGGGAAGAACTGATGCAGTGGTAATTGACTTTTCTAAAGCTTTTGATGTAGTGCCACATAGTTTACTTATTTGTAAGCTAGCTAATACAGGAATTGACAAACGCGTAGTATTATGGGTTAAACATTTTTGAAAGGGAAAACGCAAAAAGTTAAAGTAGGTAAAGAGCTGTCCGATAGTGGAACTGTAAGTGCGGGTGTGCCGCAAGGCTCAGTACTAGGGCCTTTACTGTTTCTCATTTTTGTTAATGACATTGCTGTTAATATTAACTGCCAGATAAGGTTGTTTGCAGACGATTGTATCATTTATAATAAAATTCGGAATACAGTGCATGAAACCGCTCTTCAGGATGATTTAAATGAAATCTGTAATTGGGCTGCGGCTAACAAAATGTCAATTAATGCCAAGAAAAGTAAGTCGATTGTTTTTAGTAGAACTAAGGGCAAAATTATTGTTAACTATCACATGGGAGGGGTGCAAATTCCACAGTTGGACAGCTGCAAATACTTGGGAGTGTACCTGGCAAGTAATGCTGGATGGGACGAACAAGTAAATTCCACAACTAGGAATGCGTGGAAGGCATTACATTTCGTAATGAGAATATTGAAAAAGGGGAGCGCTAGGTCCAGGGAAATTGCCTACAGGGCCTTAGTGCGGCCGGTTATGGAATATGGAGTAGCATGCTGGGACCCCTATAGAGCTAACCAAATCGATCCATTAGAAAAAATACAGAAGAGGGCAATAAAATTCATAAAAAGAGGCAAGTATTTTGGGTCTATAAAAGGAGATGAGACTAAATGGGAGGAATTAAGAATTAGGCGTAAAAAACATAGGTTGGTAGCGTTATTCAAAGCTAATGCTGGTGTAAAGGCATGGGTGGACGTTAGTGTAAGGTTAGATAATCCTGATTATTATGGACGAAACGATCATAGGTATAAAATTAAGGGTAGAAGATACAGAACTGACGTAGGAAAATTTTCTTTTGTTAATAGAACCATTGAAGAATGGAATGAATTGCCTGTAGCAGTCTTTCAGGGCTGTCCCCTGTCGGTGAAGAAATTTAGAAAAAATCTAGATGGTTTTTAGTTTAACTTTTGAATTATAATGGTATATAATATGTAAATAGAGAAGCAATTAGATATGTTTTAAGTGACTAAAGTAAAATAACATCATGTTTGTATTGTTTACTGTATTATTGTTGTAAATCTAGTATATGTAATTTGATCTGTATTCTTAACTCTGCCACCGGGTAGTACCCAATTGCAGTCAATAAATACATACATACATCCTGTTAGCTTAAAGTGAAACAAACACGCCGTAAGAGTTTCATTGTTGGTGCTCCTGGTTCCGGGATTTGAGAACCAGGCAAGTTGAGACATGTTCAGTATCGCCTAACACTGCAATGCAGGTAACAAGCAAGGAACAATATGCGGCTTTGAAATTCTTCTTTCGTCTCAACAAATCTTCTGTTGAGACCTATACAAAGTTTCGGGAGGCCTATGGAGTGTTTGTTCTTCCCTACAGCACGGCTCGAAGATGGTTCAAAATTTTTAAACATGGGAGACAAGTAATTTCCAAGGAAGTTGGACCGGTGCTCTACTTAGTGCTCTTAGGGAACAAAACATCAACACTGCTGCTGCCATTGTGAAAGAGGATCGACAAGTTACCGTAAGATCAGTTTCTGAAATACTGAACATATCTTTGGGTGCCACCCACATGTTGGTGACAGGAACATTACACATGAGACGTGTTTGTGCGCGATGGGTTCCTCGACTGTTGATTCCCGAACAAAAGGACATTGGCATGCAGGTCTGCATTCAGTTGAAGTTGATGTTAGAGCAAGATCTTGCGTTCTTTTTCAAACGCAATCATTGCTGATGAAACTTGGTTACATCATTTTGATCCTGAGAGCAAACAGCAGAGCTCAGTGTAGAATTCTCCTCCATCACCAACCCCGAAAAAGCCATAGTGGTTGCTTTTGGTGGGAAAGTTATGATCATATAATTCTTTAATATTCGTGGAATCGTTTATCAGCATTTTGTACCTGCACACACATCAGTAACTGGAGAATACTACAGGGAAGTCCTGAAAACATTGCAAGTCCATATCGGGCGCAAAAGATCATATATACTTGAAGCAGGCTGGACGTTGCACTACGATAAAGCGCGGCGCATATTGCCAATTTTGTTGCTGAATATCTTGCAAAAATCAACGTGAAGTGCATCACTCACCCTCCCTATAGTCCGGATTTAGCCCCATGTGAGCTTTTTCTATTCCCTAACTTGAAGAAACGCCTTCGTGGGAGGCATTATCCATAATCAAAAGCGGTGGTGAAGGCTGCGGCGGCTATTTTTAAGGATCTCTAAAAATAGTTTCCAGCAGGTCCTTGTAGACTGGCAGAAATGCTAGGACAAGTGCATGGCATTCAGGGAAGTCCATTTTGAGAAGGACCATCAAAATTATGAAGAGGAGTAAGGGCACGTTGTTAAAAAAAGAAATTGTGATCATTCTTTATGGAACAGCCCCCGTATTTTACGTAGAATGACCATTTGCGAGATATTCCTTGTTATTAATATGAATCTGTGAACATTAATATTTTCTTAAATCAGAAGTAGTTATTTATTTTTGTCTCTCACTTGTAAATAGAAGGCAATGTCAGAGCTGCTGAAACATTTGACAATCGCTTAAGTCTACTGTATTCCCTAATACAAATGTCTTCCTGTCAGTACAACTCACTATACAGAAGCTAGGAACTAAGACAACAATTAAGTTTAGTTGATTTCAGCAAATGTTCTTGTCGTTTAACATAAGCTGAATGGATTAATAAACTCCTGTAATTATAAATTGTTTAGTTATGAGTGGCGAAAATAATGTGAGTGAAATGGTTAACATTAAATTAATATCGCAGTACAGGGTGTCTCTAAAGCCACTGTCCATTTCAATGGAAACTCAATATTTTGTTTCTTTTCTTTTCAGATACTGGTATCTTAGTGCAAGATGTTTAGCACAGAAGAACGGGTTGCCATTGTTTGTGCACGGGTACACGGATTGTCATATGAAGACCCCAGAGCGGAATTTACCCGTAAATTCCACAAACCAGCCCCATCAAGGCCACACATTCGTCTGCTTGTGAACAAATTTAAGTGTACCGGCAGTATGTATGATGAGATACGTCCTGGATGACCACACGTCTTGGCAGAAACAGTACGGCAGGTTCAAATTGCCAGTGATAGGAGTCCGAAGGCATCAATTCGACGGCTCAGTAAGATTTTGAACATCCCTCGCAACACAGTGTGGAAAATTCTACGTTTCACTCTACGAAAACGTCCATATCACATTCAAGATCTGCACCATCTTGAGGAGGAGGATTTCGCCTGACGTCGTGCAATGTGTTATGACCTCCTGTAATATGTATAGAGTGGGAATATATTAAACAACATTTTATTTTCTTATGAAGACACTTTCCATGTTTGTGGGAAAGTGCACAGACACAACAGCCGAATATGGACACATTAAGAACCACATGAGTTATCGAAGTGGAAAATCGTGATACACCGAAAGTTAATGTTTGGTTGGGTATGACAACTGCAAAACAGTATGGCCCACTTTCCTTTGCCGAAAGGTTAATAACAGGTAACATCTGCGCCAACATGTTAGTACTGTCCCTTGAACCGCAGCTGCAAGAGGATGGCATACTGGTTACAGTTATGTTTCAGCAAGATGGTGCGCCTCCACATTTTGCAAACATCTTCCATGATTACCGAAACAGAACCTTTCTAAGGAGATGGATAGACAGAGGTTCCTCTCGGCTGTTGGCTTCGCAATTAACAGGACCTTACTCCTTTAGACCTTTTGCATAGGGGTACATCAAATCCGAAGTGTACACTAGCAAAGTGAACGGTCTGCCTGAGTTCCCGAAACGTATCAGGGTGAGCAGGTCGAATTATATTCAACATGTTACAGTCTACATTTCGTTCCACTACTGAAAGATGGCGTATGTGTTTTCAGGTAGTTGGAGGTCATGTAGCAGGGCACTAGAATGTGTGTAACACTTCAAAATAATATTGATTTTTCAATCACTGCCTTCCTTCATTGAAATGGATAGTGACTTTAGAGACACCCGGTATATGAGCGACAATGAGAATGCCTTAACATATTATTAATACAATTATTGCAACAAGCCATTGATAAACGTGCTTCTCCTTAGAAAATATTCTAACACACGTACTCCGTATTAAATCTAAATGCCTCAACAAAACTAACCCCAAGAGCATATAACCATGGTACAACCGTACAAAATTTGTATATATATACCCTATTTCAAAGACCTCCCTTCTACCGTACAATTATTCATTGGTTCAACATACTCTTAATATATATTGTAGCTACAAGTTATTTTCAAATTATTAAACAGCAATCAAATCTAAGCCATATTTAAACAACACACTTAAAATTTATAATAAAGCTTTATAAATACCTACAGAGATATTGCTAGGCTACACGATATTACAGGTAGAGCCATCTATGGACTGCAAGTCAAAGTTGTTAAAATGATACTTGCTGGTGGACAGTGACTGCATTTGGAATGTTACTCGTGTAATTGTATATGTTCATAATGGTAAGTTAATATGCTGTATTTATTTTACTTTCCCAACCCAGTTTTCTACAAACACTAAACCATTTACAGAAGTAGCTTTATTACACATGTCTTTGCATATGCAACGGAAATACGAGAGTCTGAGGTGATAGTCAAATGTTTAAAAAGCAGACCTCTGTATGCTGACTCTTATATAGGGTTTCTATAAGATGAAGAGAACCTCAAAAGTAATATTAGTATTTTAAAGCTTTAAATGAATAAGTGAATTAAAGTAGGAGAGCTCTTCAATAAAGAATGGTAATAATTGTTTTACGCGTCCAATTCTTCGCACTAAAACTCAATCTTATTATACTCCGATAGCTTAATGAGAATCAAACACACCGTAGTAGTTTCATTGTTGGTACCCTGGTCCCCGCCTGTGGGAAACAGGCCAGTTCAGACATGTTCAGTATCGCTTACCACTACAACGGAGGTAACACGTGAGGAACAATATGTAGCTTTGAAGTTCTGCTTTCGTCGCATTAAATATTCAGCTGAGGCCTATACAATTATACGAGAGGCCTGTGGAGAGTCTGTTCTTCCCTATAGCTAGAAAGTGATTTAAAATGCTTAAAGTGGGGAAACAATCAGTTTCAAAGGAAGGTGGACCCAGTGCTCCACTTACTGCTCTTACGGAAGAAAACATCAACACTATTGCTGCCATTGTGAGTGAGGATCGACGAATTAACTTAAGTTCACTTTCTGTAATACTGAACATATCATTGGGTGCCACCCACACGTTGATGACAGAAACATTACACATGAGACGTGTTTGTGCGCGATGGGTTCCAAGACTCTTTTCCCGAACAAAAGGACATTTTCATTAAAGTTGATATCAGAGAAAGATCCGCAGTTTGTTTCAAACGTAGTCACTGCTGATGAAACTTGGCTAGCTCAGTGTGGAAATCTTCTTCATCACCAACCTCCAAAAAAGCAAAAGTGGTTGCTTCTGCTGGGAAAGTTATCGTCAAGTCATTCTTTGGTATTCATGGAATGGTTTACCAGCATGTTGTACCTGCACACACACCAGTAACTGGAATATACTGCAGGGATATCCTGAAAACATTGCAACTGCATATCAGGCGCAAAAGACCAGATAGCCGTGAAGCAAGCAGGATGCTGCACCACGAAATTGCACGGTCGCATATTGTCACTGATATTGCTGAATATCTTACAAAAATCAAAGTGAAGTGTATCCCTCACCCTCCCTATAGTCCAGATTTAACCCCATATGACTTTTTTCTATTCCCTTACATGAAGAAACGCCTTCGTGGGAGGCACTATCCGTCATCAGTAGCAGTGGTGAAGGCTGTGGAGGCGATGTTTAAAGATCTCTCAAAAAATGGTGTCCGGCATATCTTTGAAGACTGGAAGAAACGCTGGGACAAGCGCATCGCATTCAGGGGAGACTATTTTGAGAAGAATTATCACAATTATGAGGATGAGTAAAGGTACTTTGTCAAAAAAGTTATGATCACTCTTTATTGAACAGCCCTCGTACTTCACTTGTAAGCAAAGATGCTTCACCTAGTGCGTCCATCTCCAATATACCAATTATTACTTTATTCATATAACGATTTTCTGCATTACTCTTTTCGTTTATGGATACGAAAATCTTTTTTCCCTGTACTTTACCTTCGTATCCTGCTAATGTGTTTAACGTTACATTGTGACAGAGTTATTTTGAAAATTTGACTCGTCTGAGATAGGGCGTCCAAAATCTAGTTCTAGAAACTCTAGAATTTGGGTTTTGCAGTGTCCAAAAATGGGATGTTTACGTAAACTAAGGTTTTACAAAGGTTAGCCTCTGTAAACATCTGACGATTTATTCTCCTATATGGATTCATTTGGTTTCTGTAAAAGTCAGGTGGATGGCAACTCTATGGCATCCAAATATTTAGATGTTGTATGTGAGAGGAGTTGTCATGATGTCATATTGTCTATCATTTTGAGAGACATCGTTTTAAAGTACTGTGACTTTGTGGGTGCGTGAAATTAAGAGTCCAAATTACAAAAACTAAAATTTGCTCTTTATTACCATAAAAACACTACGGTTAAACTGACTGTCCAGAATTACGTCACATACACAATACAACTTGCAAGGTCATGGACCACAAAAGAGTTCGCTTTCACAGCTCTTCACGCGTCCAATTACCGACTGACTCTCTCCCCGTGACGGGCGGCGGATTTTATAGTTACTCACAATCCGGAATGTTCTCAAACAGTGAAGATGGCGCTAGAAGAAAGACGAACTCTCCAGAAATCCGTCTCATTTCCCCCAACGTTTCGGCGAGGTTTTATCTCCGCAGTGCACTGCCCGTCTCTTTGAACTGGTCCTTCGCGCCTCCTTGCCTCAGCAACACGTTCGCAACACTACCTTTTAACAGCCTCGTGTTAGAGATTCCTGTATTAATGTGCCATACTCGGACGTCTATTTTCTAATGCTAATATATCGATATGAACCGTAGTTTGTGTTCAGCAGATCCAACGTCATTAAAGTTTTCTAGATTTTTTCTGTACCAATGTTCACTATATTGTTGTATTCAGTATATATCCAATCCATGACAACAAAGTATACCACATTTAGTTGCACATACAAAATGTTTGGATTTGCCATATACCAGTTCCTAATGCCACTCAATTAAATAAATAATCTCTCAGTTGGTCTTATCTAAGCATTACTCGCACTGTAGTAATATTTACACCAGTAACTTCTGGTCCTGGGCTGCTTCACTAAACTCATCAACATTTAATAAACCGATATCGTTTAAATTTCCTGTACAAATTATAAATTATTAGTATAGCTCCATATCCAAAATTATTTATTTGCATATCACAGATAAGGTATAAAATCTTGCTACAAAGATATAAACGTCTTGTTATAACGTACAACTGAAGTCAATTGTTATTTATTTGTTTCAATCTGCAAAGTTAATCTCTTCTTAAATGAGATTTAGTTATTTATTTTTGTTTTGGACTTGCAAATACAATGCTATATCAGAGCAATTGCCTAGCGAACAGCTGCTGAAACATTTGACAATCGCTTATGTCAACTGCATTCCCTAATACCAATGTCTTCCGGTCAATGGAACTCAGTATAGAGACCCTAACAACTAAGGCAACAATTATTTTTAATTTCAGCAAATGTTCTTGTTATTTAACATGAGCTAAATGGATCAATAAACTCCTGTAATAATAAATGATTTAATTATGAGTGGCGAAAGTTATGTCAGTGAAATTGTTAAAGTTAAATTTAACCTCGCAGTATATGAGCGACAGTGAGAATGTCGAAGCATAGTAAATTATAAGACTTATTGTAACAGACCATTGATAAATGTGCTTCTAAAGATATATTTTGAAAATGCTCTGACACGTCTTTTGAACTGCAAAAAACAGTTAATTACCATAGAACAATGGGACAATCCTATTAAATGTGTAGACATATATTCTCTTTCAAAGACCTCCTTTCTACTGTACTATTATTTATTCGTTCAACATACACTTAATATATATTATAGCTACAAGTTGTTTTCAAATTCTTAAACAGCAATTAAATCTAAGCCGTATTTAAAGAATATATTTCCAATTTATAATAAAGCTTTATAAAGAAAACTACAGAGATTCTGCTACGCTACACGATATTACAGGTAGTGGCATCTGTGGACTGCAAGTCGAGGTTGTTAAAATGATACTTGCTGGTGAGCTGTGAATGTAATTGGAAGATGTTACTTGTGTAATGATCTATAATTATAATGGTAAGTGATGCCGTATTTATCAGCCGTATGATTGAATACGATTTTAACAATGAATAAAATGATAATTAAATTATAATGAGGAAGTAAGGTGAAAGAATTTAAGATAATGAATATTACAGATGGATAAGTTCATGAAACGAAGCAACAGCAGTTAAATTCAATTACTAGAATGCGAATAAGTATTTTAACCCAGAGCTATGTAATAAAGTTGCTTCTCTATATGGATGAAAATGTTCCGTCGAAAGGCTGTGGTCACGGGTTGGGTCGTTACCTGGGTCATTAGTAGACCGGTCCAAACCTGGCCCAAACCAGTATTTCGGGGAAATGTCCGCGTGGTTGTAGCTCGCTAACTAGAGTTTTTCAGAGAAATCCAGCTGGAGGCGAGGCTATATCTGTTTTGGTAAGGAATATTAGGTTTTAGCGTCGGGCTTCTGGTCTGAGACGTGATACAGTGTAGACGTGTTTTGCCTGCCGGGGACACAAACGTCGGATTGCGCCGAGAAGTACAATCAGTAACGAGAATCTTATTAAGTGAACAAGATCTCCCAGCAGTGAATTAAGCGGCAAGTATACTTTCAAATCAGTGTTAGTAATTTATTCCATCGTGATAGATTTCAGCAATTCAGTATAGTTTTAACTTGATAGTGGAAATCTAGAGTAATTCGATCTGAACGCGGCGGCAACTCCTGGTGAACTGTCTGCACGAAACGAACTGAATAGTAAAGCGGATACGATGAACTGTGTTGTTTTTATTTCGTCAACCTATCTCACGCATACCCTGTAGATAGCGTGGTCTCAGCTCTAATGACTAGCCAGGGCAAAGAATAGTCAACTCATAGAGCAATCTACTAGGCGACCAGACCACCGGGATCCAGGCTGCTAAGGTCACATCCAGAGTGGCTGATACCGAAGACAGAGTAGCAGCAGACGCAGCGGGGGAGGTAAAAGGCCACAAACTTGGCGAACCAACGTGGCGCTTCGAGAGACGAAAAGCAACCAGCATCAGTATCGTCGGAAGCTCCAGCAGAAAACCAAAGGTACTGAGTGTAACATTTTAGTGTTGTTGTCGTTGCTGCAATGAACTGATGGAGAGTATTTTAAGAAACGGAAAGGTGAAAGGTCGGTCAAATTCACAAATCATGGACGTGCAGGAGAGTACTATACAAATAGTTAAAGAGAAAGTAGCAGAAATAGGAGAAAGTGCTCAGAATATACAGAATAGATTAGAAAAGACAATGGAAAGTAATAATGCTCAGGGTCTAGGAAATAACGTAGGAAGGGATACAGAATGTAATAGTAACAATCAAATTGTACAGGTTAGTGTAGCTAAGGAAACAACTAATAATAGCCAGGGGGTAGATGTAAATGACTCAGATACGAATATGAGTATGGTAGCCATGATGAAAGCGATAATGGAGAAGTTAGAAAGTAATAACCTAGAATTAAGTCAGAAATTAGAAAGTACGAACCAGAAATTAGAAAGTAATAACCAGGAATTATGTCAGAAATTAGAAAGTACCAACCAAGAATTAACTCAGAGGTTAGAAAGTAATAACCTAGAATTAAGTCAGAAATTAGAAAGTACCAACCAAGAATTAACTCAGAGGTTAGAAAGTAATAACCTAGAATTAAGTCAGAAATTAGAAAGTACCAACCAAGAATTAACTCGGAGGTTAGAAAGTAATAACCTAGAATTAAGTCAGAAATTAGAAAGTACTAACCAGAAACTAGAAAGTAATAGTCAGAAATTAGAAAATACTAGTCAAAAATTAGAGGCAGGACAGCAAGATTTGGTTAGGAAGCTCGAAAGTCAGCAGAAAGCATTAGAAACCTTTCAAGCAGAGGTTAGAGGGGAAATCAATCAAGTTAGAACTGAAGTACGGGGGGAAATAGAAAGTATAAGAATCGAAGTTTGTAATCAAGTAAGTGAGAAGTCAGGCAGAGAATACAAGAAATTACGAGAGGACGTAGCAAAGCAATTGGAAAAAGAGAGGGAAATAGTTAGCAAGGAATTAGACCAAATTAGAGAAACGGCTAGCAAAGAATCAGGGGAAAATAGAAGTAGATTAGAACAAGTAGAAAGGGAAATTAGAAGTCAAGGTAGGGGTGTAGACGAAATAAATGAACAAATGAAAGAGGTAGCTACAGAAATTAATGGAATGAAGGAAACATTAGAAAATTTGAGGTTGTGTGTAACTGAACCTAATTCTAATGCTAGTCAGATAAGTGAAAGCTCTGCACGAAACGAAGCGAGACAAAGTGCCTCAGCCGACATTTCGATGCTTAATATGGGTCCAAGTACCTCCAGTTATGAACCCAGAGGTAATAATGTACATGTTGAAAGGAGTGGTGGTCAAATGCAATGGCCAAACCACATCTTAAATGAAATTGTGCCACCAGTGTTTGAACATGAGGATTCTGATAATCCTAAGGATTTTATGAGGAGTCTGCATGAATATTTTTCTGTAAAGTGTATTCCTGAACAGTATTGCATGACAATTGTTAGGAAATGCCTTAAGGGAAATGCAGCTAACTGGTTAGAGGTATCAATGGGAAATAATAATGACTTCAGGACCTTTGAAAGTTTATACATGAACAGATACTGGGGACATAACAGGCAGTCTAGCATAAGGTTAGAACTGAGTAGTGGAAAGTATGACCCAAGAACTGATCACTCGATGGTTAATTATTTCACGAAACTTGCTAGGAAATCTAAAATGTTGGATCCACCCATGAGTGAGCAAGAATTAATCGCCATTATCACGACACACTTCCCAGAGGCACTCCAGAACTATTTAATTATAGCTAAACCCACAAACGTCGCCACCATGATCGATTTGCTGTTGGCATTGGAGACAAACAAATCAAAGAGTAAAAATGTAAGTTTCGCTAGGCCTGGAGCGAGCAACGAAAGGGAAATTTCAAATAATTTCGGGCAAGGGGCACATATCAATTACAATCAAAACCAGGATGTCCGAGATAGATACCGAGGTCCCGCACCCAGAGGAGGAAATTCGCAGTGGGAGAACCGAGGCCGAAATAATTTTGACGGCAACCAGAGGAACCGCAACGGGCACGACCGAAACAGAAATGTACGAGTAAATTACGTAAACGCGGCGAGACATGAAAGGAACCGAGGAGGATGGAACGAGAGAAAAAGAAGACATTCAGGAAATGACTACTGGAAAGTCGACAATATACCAGAAGTTAGGCCGAGGTCACCCAGGCAGGGAGAACGGAGCACGGGAAATGGTTACTGGAGGGTCGACAACATTCCAGAATTTAGGCTAAAGTCGCCGTAGCACGGAGAAAGGAGCAGGAGCTGTAGAAATTCGCCGATAAATGGAGAAAGGGCCGAAGCCCTACAAGTAACCAGGCAAGTGTTCGAAAACCGCGGCCATCCTTCTCAGGAAGCAAATTTGGAAGGAAAGAATGCAACGAGAACTGGAGCTTACAGCAAGACTCAGGGAAACTATGTACCCAGTCAAACGCGCCTTCAGTGAAGACTGGGAGGAAACTATGTGAACCGTATGCGAAAAATAAGATCGTCAGAGGGCAAATGATGTTACAGAAGGAAACCAATCTGAGGAACAGAAGTGAAGACAGTGACAAAGTGTTTGAACCACCACGAATAGCAGTTGTCATTAACGGAATTCCGGACACTGCAATAATAGACACTGGAGCTAACAGTACAGTGTGCTCGCAAAAGTTTTATGAAGAACTAATCAACCGGGCTTTGAAGATAATGTCTTTACCAGTAAGCGGTATATTTTGTTCACTAGCTGTAGGGAAGAGGAAAGAAAGAGTGAAATTTCAAGTCATGCTCAACGTAGAAATAAATGGTAGAATTATTGAGGTTTTGTTCCTGGTCGTACCCAGACTCGTTACCGACATAATTATAGGATGTGATTGCCTGTATGAATGGAAAGCCATTGTTAATTTCGAGAACAGATCTGTCAAGTTAGAAACAGGGCAAGAAACAGTAGTGGTGCCATTTGTCGACGATAGCGGTTCAGAGGAAGTTGTACGAGATGAACGTGAAGATGAAATCCGGGGAGACGTATTCTTTGTTGAGTACATAAAAATTGGAGCAATGGAGCTTGGCGAGATAAACGTCGAAGAATATGCTGCCGAATCGAGTAACAATGAGATGTATGATGAAGATGTTGGAACGATTAGGGAATATGTGGAAGCTGAACCCCGAGAAAATCCCGCCAGGAATTGGAATTATGAGACTACAAATTTGTACCGCAAGGCGGGAAACTACAAAAATTTGGAAGATTTGTTCAGAGAAAAAGTCAGTCAGGCTAACTACCTGAATACAGCGCAGAAAGAAGAATTATTTAGGATTTTAGTACGACACCAGGAGGTATTTTCGGATAAACCAGGAAGATGCACGAAATATATTCACTCTTTCGAAATGACGCCCATAGAGCCGTTTACACATAAAGCGAGACCCATACTATCCGCTATTCGGGAAGAAGTCGATAAAGTGATAGAAGAAATGCTAGAAGACGGGGTTATCGAAATTTCAGACTCCATATACGTGAACCCCCTGTGCATAGTAAGCAAAGCTAGTGGGAAAATTAGAATAACACTAGACGCAAGAAAGCTAAACAAGCATTGTAAACCAGACAGATTTAGACCCGAGAGCGTGGATGCAACGTTGAGCAAGTTGCATAAAGGAATTCTTCTCTACATTAGATCTGACCGCCTCCTTCTGGCAGATTCCACTTAAGAGAGAATTGAGAAAATTTGCTGCGTTTTTACATTCTGGAATTCTTTACCAGTTTACTGTCTGCGCATTTGGAATGAACACAAGCGGAGGCGCATTGTTGAGAGCATTGTATGCTATTTTTGGAGAAACCATAAAGAAATTCGTGGCTCAATATGTGGACGACTTTGTCATATTTTCGTCAGAAATTGGTGAACATCTGAAGCACCTTGATTACGTTTTAAACCGGTTAAAAGCTGCTAACATGACAATTAAACCAAGTAAAACTGCCTTCTTCGTCAAACAAACCGAGTTCCTAGGATATGTCATCTCCCAGGAAGGTATTAGACCAAATCCGGAACGGGTAGACAGCATAAATAAAATTCCGGCTCCGAAGAATATAAAGCAGTTACGTCGATTCCTCGGAATCCTCAATTATCAATCCAGATTCATTCTCGACTTCGCAACTGTCGTAGCCCCTTTGAGACAGTTGTTGAAGAAAGATGAAAAATGGCGATGGACGCAGGATGAAGAAGAGGCCTTTCTGAGTGTTAAAAGATTATTCGCAGCTTCCATTTTACTGGAAAAACCCCGGGAAAATCTGCCGTTAATTATTTTCACAGACGCGTCGGGATTGGGATACGGAGCGATATTGACCCAAAGGGATGAAGATGGAACGGACCACTTAATAGCAGTAGCCTCCAGAGGAATATCCAAAATTGAAGCACGAGCGTGCACGACTGAGAAAGAAATAGCTGCGATTTATTTTGCCTTGGTGAAATTCCGACAATATGTTTACAACAACCCCATCATTGTGTATACCGATCATGTGAGTCTGGCTTTTATGAACTCTTGCAAGCTAACCAGTACAAGAATATCGAGATACGTGCACGAGATTACGTCACACCAAATAGAAATCCGTCATGTTCCGGGGAAACATAATATCTTCAGCGACCTGCTATCCAGAATGAAGACAAACTACCCAATACCAGACACGATCGACGACCACAAACACGATGTCACGATCTTGTACCTAGACACAATGGAAGGAAGATCACTCACGAAAGAATTGAGAAACTTGGCGAAGCTCCAGGAGGAAGACGAAGAATTGCAGAAACTTCGAGAAAAGGCGTCACCGATCACAGCAGAATTAAAGGAGAACATTGGAATATACAACGGAAAAATTTACAAGTTCCACGGACGGACAGAACCGAAGTGGAAAGTCATGATTCCGAGAGGGATCGAAAACCGGTTAATTACCGCATATCACAAAGCCTTAGCACATACCGGCAGTGAGAAACTAAATTTGGTAATAAGTGAACACTGCTACATAAAACACTTAGCCAGAAAAGTACGGAAAATATGTTCAACTTGCGACATGTGCCAACGAGCGAAACCATTCAATGTGAAATTCGATACAGAACCTCAAGCGATTTTAAGAGATGAAAAGAATGCGCTAGTCACAGTGGACGCTCACGGAGAATTACCTCGAGGTCAATTTGGGTGCCGATATATTTTTGTACTTCATGATGTCTTCACCAAATATGTAAAAATATACCCCGTAAGAAACATAAGCAGCAGGACTTGTGTAGGGAAGATAGTGAATGATTATATGCCGAAATACGGACCAGTAAAAGCGGTCTTGTCTGATAACGCGACCGTCCATCGGAGTAAATGCTTTAAAGGAACCCTCACAGATCACGGAATAAAATTATATTATTGCTCATCTTATTTTCCATCAGGAAACCCGACGGAACGAGTACTACGCGACATTGGGATCTATTTCAGGATACTGACACATAAGAATCACAAAGATTGGGTAAGATACTGTCCAGTCATTGAAAAGATAATAAATAACACCATTAATGTGACTACAGGATTTGCACCCGTAACACTTATGTTAAACGAAGAACCCGAACCCATCTTTAAGGAAATTGAAAAAAAAGTAAGTATTGAATATGAGACCCTAAGTGAAGAACAAAGAGCTAAATTAGCTTTCGACAGAATAAAGGAGAAGGCCGAAAAGAGGAAATCGAAGAGAAAACGAAGAAGGCACAAATGGAACCCAGAGATAGGTGATCTAGTATTAATTAAAGATCACAAGTTGTCCTGCGCCTTGAAGAACAGAAACAAGCGCATGGAGTTACTATATAAAGGTCCTGGGGAAATTATTCAAAAATTTGGGGAACATACATTTGAAATAGTAGATGCGGTAAATAGAAAACTCATGGGTAGGTGGCACAAACAACTTCTCCGTCCGTACCGGACATAAACAAATAATCATGCAGAGGCATATAGGATAAGGTATAGATGAAAATGTATACAACCCTATTAATGAAAATGAATTCAGACGAACAAATTTATATAATCTTAATGGTATCCAATCACAAAATATCGAAATTGTAAAAAAAAAAAAAAAAAAAAAAAAAAAAAAAAAAAAAAAATTGTGGTGATAAGTACTTTTAAGACTTTAAAGTGAAGTGGAAGTGCAGTGAATCGTATGAAAATAACCAACTTAAAGCAACAAAACTGAGTACCAAAATAATTTACAAATCCAAGAAGGTGCAAGGACTTTTGGCAAATTACACCTTTATATAGAATCAGAAGACAAACAGATTTTGTAAACTAGCTTAAGTTTTATGTAGTTCATAACTAATACGATGTAAACGTTCGTTGTATGACGAAAAAAAAATGTAAAACTTTCAGAAGTGGAGTGTATATAGCGTATGGTAAACTAATATGTATTGGATTATTTCTGATGGTTATAATGTGAAGTGTTGAAAACAAAAAGAAATTATGTACCATTATTATAAATTTTGTCATTATGATTGTATGTAACGCAGCTGAAATGCAAAGAAAATTGTAAAGTGAACCAGAGTTGCCGACGTGTGGAGTTGTTGATAATAATAGTAATGTTATTCGGGCAAGGACGTTCCATTCTTAAATTATGGGATAATTAAATAATGAAACGGGGGCAGTTTGATGCCGTATTTATCAGCCGTATGATTGAATACGATTTTAACAATGAATAAAATGATAATTAAATTATAATGAGGAAGTAAGGTGAAAGAATTTAAGATAATGAATATTACAGATGGATAAGTTCATGAAACGAAGCAACAGCAGTTAAATTCAATTACTAGAATGCGAATAAGTATTTTAACCCAGAGCTATGTAATAAAGTTGCTTCTCTATATGGATGAAAATGTTCCGTCGAAAGGCTGTGGTCACGGGTTGGGTCGTTACCTGGGTCATTAGTAGACCGGTCCAAACCTGGCCCAAACCAGTATTTCGGGGAAATGCCCGCGTGGTTGTAGCTCGCTAACTAGAGTTTTTCAGAGAAATCCAGCTGGAGGCGAGGCTATATCTGTTTTGGTAAGGAATATTAGGTTTTAGCGTCGGGCTTCTGGTCTGAGACGTGATACAGTGTAGACGTGTTTTGCCTGCCGGGGACACAAACGTCGGATTGCGCCGAGAAGTACAATCAGTAACGAGAATCTTATTAAGTGAACAAGATCTCCCAGCAGTGAATTAAGCGGCAAGTATACTTTCAAATCAGTGTTAGTAATTTATTCCATCGTGATAGATTTCAGCAATTCAGTATAGTTTTAACTTGATAGTGGAAATCTAGAGTAATTCGATCTGAACGCGGCGGCAACTCCTGGTGAACTGTCTGCACGAAACGAACTGAATAGTAAAGCGGATACGATGAACTGTGTTGTTTTTATTTCGTCAACCTATCTCACGCATACCCTGTAGATAGCGTGGTCTCAGCTCTAATGACTAGCCAGGGCAAAGAAAAGTCAACTCATAGAGCAATCTACTAGGCGACCAGACCACCGGGATCCAGGCTGCTAAGGTCACATCCAGAGTGGCTGATACCCGAGACAGAGTATCAGCAGACGCAGCGGGGGAGGTAAAAGGCCACGTAAGTTAATATGTTGTATTTATGTTATTTTCTTAACCCAGTCTTCTACAAAGACTGAACCGATTACATAAGTAGCTTAATTACACATTTCTTTGTATATACAACAGAAATACGAGAGACTGAAGTGATAGTCAAATGTTTAACAAGCAGACCGCTGTATGCTGACTCTTATATAAGGTTTCTATAAGATGAAGAGAACCTCAACAGCAAGCTTAGTATTTTAAAGCTTTTAAGGAATAAGTGATTTAAAGTACGAGAGATGTTTAATAAAAATGATCATAATTTTTTACCGTCATAATTTTTCGCACTAAAAATAAATCTTATTATATTCTGTTAGCTTAAAGTGAAGCAAACACGCCGTAGTAGTTTCATTGTTGGTACTCCTGGTTCCTCCTCTGAGAACCAGGCAAGTTCAGAGATGATCAGTATCACCTACCGCTGCAATGGAGGTAATACGCGAGGAATAATATGCGGCTTTGAAATTCTGCTTTCGTATCAACAGATATTCAGTTGAGACCTATACAGTGTCACAGGAGGCCTATGGAGAGTCTGTTCTTCCCCACAGCACAGCTAATAGATAGTTTAAAAATTTTAAAGAGGGGAGACAATTAATTTCAAAGGAAGGTGGACCCGGTGCTCCAGTTACTGCTCTTACGGAAGTAAACATCAACTCTGCTGCTGCCATTGTGAGAGAGGATCGACGAATTACCTTAAGACACTTTCTGAAATACTGAACATTTCATTGGGTGCCACCCACACGTTGGTGACAGAAACATTACACATGAGACGTGTTTGTGCGCGATGGGTTCCGAGACTGTTGATTCCCAAACAAAAGGACATTTGCATTATAGTTGATGTTAGAGGAAGATGTGGCATTTCTTTCAAACGTAATCACTGCAGATGAAACTTATCTACATCATTTTGATCCTGAGAGCAAACAGAAAATCTCAGTGTGGAAATATCCTCCATGACCAACCCCCAAGAAAGCAAAAGTGGTTGCTTCTGCTGGGAAATTTTTGTTCATCTCATTCTTTGGCATTCATGGAATGGTTTATCAGCATGTTGTACCTGCACAAACATCAGTAACTGGAAAATACTACAGGGGTGTCCCGAAAGCGTTAGAAGTCCATATCAGGCGCAGAAGACCACATTTCCGTGAAACCGGCTGGGTGATGCACCACGATAATGCGCGGCCGCATATTGTCAATATTGTTGCTGAATATCTTGCAAAAATCAACGTGAAGTCCATTCCTCAGTCTCCCTATAATCGGTATTTAGCCCCATGTGAGTTTTTCCTATTTCCCAACTTGAAGAAACGCCTATGTGAGAGGCATTAGCCATCATCAGAAGGCTGCGGAGGCTATTTTGAAGGATCTCTCAAAAAATTGTTTCCAGCATGTCTTTGAAGACTGGCAGAAACGCTGGGACAAGTGCATCGCATTCAGGGGAGACTATTTTGAGAATGACCATCAAAATTATGAGCATGAGTAAAGATACGTTGTCAAAAAAAATGTCATCATTCTTTATTGAACAGCCCTCGTAGTTTGTATAACATAAAATTAAGTTAGGTTAGTTTAAGTTTAGGTTAGATTAGTTTAGAGTATGATAACTAAGGATAAGTTAAGTTAGGTTAGATTAGCTTAGGTTAGGTAAATTAAGGTAGGTGAAGTTAGTATAGTTTTTAGGAGCATGAGTAGAGTAAGTCACGTGAATACGATGCATCGTATTTTTAAAACATTTGTTACCTAGATAAATATAATTTTCAGACTTCTCGAAATCTGGGGTTTAGAGTAACGCATACGGTTCTAACTGGAGAAACACGTTTGGTTTAAGCACATAATGCAGAAAGGGGCTTCGGATGGAACTGAAACGAAATTACCCAATAGCGCTGCGGTACACCCATTCTTTTTTAGAAACGCCTCACAGCAGCAAGTCGGCTACTGCAAGTACATGAATCTCCCAAAAAATAAAACCCCCAGCATCTGATTAGCGAGTCTCACAAATCCAGGGTCTCTGCTTCCCTTAAACTCTGCCCAGCTTGTAGCAGGCGCAGTGAACCACAAGCCTATTATCATAGCATCTGATTGCTGCAATACCCGAGGCTCAAGCTAAGGTTTTAAGTCCCTCAATCCTCCATCCTTTTCCTTCTGCCTCGCCCTTGTGAGTTGGATCCAGTTATACGGCGAAAGCGTATTACTATCAATAACTCTAATTATGTGAGTTTGGACAGAAGGTCATGGTTCCTGACGCCTTGGGATAAGAGTTACTAGAGGGTGGCTTAGGACAGTAATGCATGTACAATGAATGGTCCAGGTTCGATGTCTGGTGATGCAAACGCTGGGTTGCAAATGTTTTTCTTGTGCGATTTTAACTTCTTTCATTTCACTTCTCCTTTATACAGGGTGCTTCAAAATGTTACTGAAAAACTTAAGGAACAGAAGCAATAGACAGAATAGAGTAACTTTCGGTTATTATGTGTTTCAAATGGGAAGGGTTCTGGAGTCCAGCTAATCAGATGCCGTATCACACTCAGCGTTGCCAGCTTGTTACCCCACTCCTTTTATATTTCCCTCTCTCTCGCACACTCATACAACATACAGGTCTACTTGGCGCTAGAGGTAAGTGTAAGCGAATTATATTTTACAAACTTTTACAATGATTCAGTTGCCAAAATCAAAATTGGAAAAAGCATTTTTGCAAATTATGTATATTTTTAAACACTATAATTATAGTGTATGAAATACCTGTTTTTCTAATCCAAATGCGGGACACACTTGTTTTACCTACACCACACACTTCAGCAGTAAGCCGTTGAGCATTTTTGAAATCGAGCTGATATTCCTCATTGCCCAATTTTTTGAAGAACGAGTACACCTTAAAAACAATACTTTGGGCCTGACCTCGCAACACTTGCATTTTTGACTCGCCACTGAATTCATTGTAAGAAGCAATTACACTATTTAACTTTTACTCTACTGTTGTGTAAAGAACAACTGAATGATATTGATCTGAACTCTCCGGAGTAAATAAACACTTCTTATCCAGCATTCATTCATAAACATAAGCATACAGCATTCCAGAGGCTAACAGGAAATGAAGTGGAAATTAATTGTTCTTTCACACTGGCCGTGTGTAGGCTAAATTGTGGAAACATAGAGTCAGACTGAAAAATCCAATGCCATAGCCGGGATTTGAACCACGGATCTTCTGGTTTCCGTCCACCTGCTCTACCATTGAGCTACTATGGCCAACGTGCCGATATGACATTAATTCTCCAAATGACTTGTATTTTCCCGGTAAACCACTTAGGAGTTCTCATAAACACATGAGACAACTACCTTGATAGCGACTTACTATGCTGAAAGTACTTTAAGGCCCGGGCTTTGTAGTTAACCACTATTAGGTCAATTAATGGAAATTAATTGATCTCTCAGACTGGCCGTGTGTATGCCAAATTGTGGAAACGTAGAGTCAGACTGAAAAATTCAATGCCATAGCCGGGATTTGAACGGTTTCTACCATTGAGCTACTATGGCCAACGTGCCGATATGACATTAAATTCTCCTAAGTGGAATTGTTTGTCAGCAATAATGGTTTATCAGCATGTTGTACCTGCACACACATCAGTAACTGGACAATACCACAGGGATGTCCTGGAAACATTGCAAGTCCATATCAGGCGCAAAACAGCACATTTCCATGAAGAAGGCTGAATGCTGCACCACGATAATGCGCGGCCACATATTGCTAATGTTTGTGCTGAATATCTTGCAAAAATCAACGTGAAGTGCATCCCTCACCCTCCCTATAGTCCGGATTTAGCCCCATGTGACTTTTTTCTATTCCGTAACTTGAAGAAACGCCTTCGTGGGAGGCATTATCCATCATCAGAAGCAGTGGTGAAGGCTGCAGAGGCGATTTTGAATGATCTCTCAAAAAATGGTCTCCAGCATATCTTTAAAGACTGGCAGAAACTCTGGGACAAGTGCATCTCATTCAGGGGAGCCTATTTTGAGAATGACCATCAAAATTGAGGATGAGTAGAGGTACGTAATATCTACCTCTTACGGTTTACCATTTATGCAAAAGTCATCCAGAACGAAGAGGATTTCGCGAAACATTCCCCAGGAAATTCAGATTAAGCATTTCATTTATCAATAACATTTCTTAAAAATATGGTATTTTTAATTAGAATAGTTATATAAACTAGAAGTATCCGAGAAATGTTCTAAGTAAAGGGTAGTTTGGGATTTTTCGTGAATATTTTCTTGTGACCTTCTTGGCAGTCGCTGAACTTTCATTTTTGACTGATGTTGTTCACAGGCAAATACGTGGGTGTTCTTTTAAAATGCATTTATGGAATTACAGATTCTCAAAACGTGCATTTAAAATGAAATACTGGCATAAAACCGGCTTGAATTCAAAGAAATAGGACATGTCAAACTCATGTGATGTCCAACTCAGTAGCGTACATGGTAGCAAGTCTGCCTGACGTTGAGGAGCTCCCGAGTTCGAATCTTGGTCAGGGTGATTTATCTGCATAAGGCTTTTTCTGGGGTTTCACCTTATCCTGAAATACGAATTTCGGTTATTTCGAAGATCTGTGTATCCTGTACTCATCTAAACATCATTTCATTCATCATCCGGTATGAGTTAACGTTGGAGGTTTTCCCTTATCCTTAAAGATGAACGTCTGGTAACCCTAAGCTCCATGTACCCTGGGCTCAGTTGAACAGCATTTCATTCACAGTCCTATGACTTAATGTTGGGGTTTTCCCTTATTCTTAAAGACGAACGTCTGGTAACCCTAAGC
Source organism: Mantis religiosa (assembly GCA_030765055.1). Classification (NCBI taxonomy): domain Eukaryota; kingdom Metazoa; phylum Arthropoda; class Insecta; order Mantodea; family Mantidae; genus Mantis; species Mantis religiosa. The sequence goes on along the minus strand of CM060960.1, from coordinate 54,055,074 downwards.
TCTATGTACCCTGGGCTCATTTGAACATCAATTCATTCATCGTCCGATATGACAACGTTGGAGGCTCTCCTTTATCGTTAAAGATTAATGTCTGGTAACTATGAGCTCTATGTACTCTGGACTCATTTCAACATCATTTCATTCATCACTCGATATGATTTAAGGTTGGAGGATTTCCATTATCCTGATAGAGGAATGTCACGTAACTCTAAGCTCTATGTACCCTAGGCTCATTTAAACATCATTTCATTCATCATTCGATATGATTTAAGGTTGGAGGATTTCCATTATCCTGAAAGAGGAATGTCAGGTAACTCTAAGCTCTATGTACCCTAGGCTCATTTAAACATCATTTCATTCATCATTCCATATGCTTTAAGGTTGGAGGATTTCCCTTATTCTGAAAGAGGAATGTCAGGCAACTCTAAGCTCTATGTACCCTAGGCTCATTTAAACATCATTTCATTCATCATTCCATATGCTTTAAGGTTGGAGGATTTCCCTTATTCTGAAAGAGGAATGTCAGGTAACTCTAAGCTCTATGTACCCTAGGCTCATTTAAACATCATTTCATTCATCTTTCCATATGATTTAAGGTTGGAGGATTTCCCTTATTCTGAAAGACGAACGTCTGGTAACTCTAAGCTCTATGTACCTGGGCTCATTTGGACATCATTTCATTCATCTTCCTATATGACTTAAGGCTGGAGTTTCTTCCTTATCTTCAAAGATAAGTGTAGGGTAGCTCTAAGCTCTATGTACCCTAGGCTCATTTAAACATGATTTCATTCATCATTCCATATGCTTTAAGGTTGGAGGATTTCCCTTATCCTGAAAGAGGAATGTCAGGTAACTCTAAGCTCTATGTACCCTAGGCTCATTTAAACATCATTTCATTCATCATTCCATATGCTTTAAGGTTGGAGGATTTCCCTTATTCTGAAAGAGGAATGTCAGGTAACTCTAAGCTCTATGTACCCTAGGCTCATTTAAACATCATTTCATTCATCTTTCCATATGATTTAAGGTTGGAGGATTTCCCTTATCCTCTAAGCTCTATGTACCCTAGGCTCATTTAAACATCATTTCATTCATCTCTCCATATGATTTAAGGTTGGAGGATTTCCCTTATCCTGAAAGAGGAATGTCAGGTAACTCTAAGCTCTATGTACCCTAGGCTCATTTAACATAATTTCATTCATCATTCCATATGATTTAAGGTCGGAGGACTTCCCTTATCCTGAAAGAGGAATGTCAGGTAACTCCAAGTTCTGTACTCTGTACTCATTTGAGCATCATTTTATAAATCGTCCGATATGACAATGTAGCAGGTTTTACTTTATCCTTAAAGATTAATGTCTGTTAACTCTAACCTCTATGTGCTCTGGACTCATTTCAACAATTCATTCATCGTCCCATACGGCAACGCTGCAGGTTTTCCTTTATCCTTAAAATTAATGTCTGTTAACTCTAAGCTCCATGTTCCCTGGGCTCAGTTGGGCAACATTTCATTCACAGTCCTATGACTTAATATTGGGGCTTTCCCTTATTCTGAAAGACGAACGTCTGGTAACCCTAAGCTCTATGTACCCTGGGCTCATTTGAACATCAATTCATTCATCGTCCTATATGACTCAACGTTGGAGGTTTTCTCTTTATCCTGAAAGATGAATGCCTGTTAACTCTAAGCTCTATGCACCCTAGGCTCATTTAAAGATCATTTCATTCATCACTCGATATGACTTACGGTTGGAGGATTTCCCTTATCCAGAAAGATGAATGTCTGGTAACTCTAGGTTCTATGTACTCTGGACTTATTTCAACTTCATTTCATTCATCGTCTGATGTGACTTAACGTTGGAGGTTTTCCCTTATCCTGAAATATGAATGTCTGGTAACTCTAAGCTCCATGTACCCTGGGCTCAGTTGCCCGATATGACTAAACGTTGGAGGATGTAAATTAGGAAAGAAAAAAAAAGAAACTCATATTATGATTGTCAGCTAATTTTGATTATAGTTTAAGGGAACTTGTTTTATGACGGATGCAGCCTTACAAAATGTTACGCAGCCGAATAGCTTCATAATGGGTGCTACATAGGGATGCTTATTTTTGTAGTCGATCTAGAGCATGCAGCGTCAAGAGGAGAGAATTGCAGGATGAAATTAGACCTGGGAGACGAGTGAACCATTCCTTGCGTTTAATTGTTTTCCACACGTTACTCCCAGCTGAGGGGTTTAGTGTGCTGAAGATGGGTGGAGAAGGGCCGTGCAAGGAGTCGATGAGACTTAATTACGTCGTAAACTTGGAAAACAAGAGAGATTTACCTCGAAATTACGGCAACACTGCGCAGATGGACACCGACGATTGCTTAGTTTAAACTGGGACCTTGTTGACCTGCACTAGATTGTTCTCTATGTGATGTGTGTGTTCAAAGGATCCAGTGAACAGTTGGTAACGTTCTTGTCCCATTTTTAAATCGCTTTGTTTCTATGTACTGAACGAATGTGAAGTGGGACAGTGAAATTTGGAAACCCAGAGACAAATTAATATATTAACTTCCTCTATTTTTCTGTAAGAACATAAAGAATTTCACAAGACCTTCTCTACGTATTATTACACATAATACTTGATACGTACAGAAAGTTCTGTTTGCTAATATAATTAAATTGTGTACAGATACAGAAAAATATTTATTGCACAAAATTCTACAACTTTTAAACTACTTTTCCACATAACTGCTGAAAATTTGCAGGCATTTGTCATAGCGAGGCACAAGCTTTTGTATACCTTCTTCATAAAAGTTTGCCACCTGTGTCTTCAACCAGTTGGCAACATTTTCTTTCAGCTCTTCGTCATTGTTGAAGTCCTGACCACCAAAGAAAGATCTGAGATGCAAAAACAGATGAAAGTCGGTAGCAGCGAGGTCAGGGCTGTACGAGATGTGGCCAAACACGTCCCAGACAAATCCCTGTAGGATGTTCTTCGTCGCATTTGCAATGTGAGGTCGTGCGTTGTCGTGAAGAAACACGACAACTTTTGACAGCATTCCTCGGCGCTTATTCTGTATTGCGCGGCACAATTTCCTAAGTGTCTCGCAATAAACACCTGCTTTCATTGACCACGCGGTAAGAAATCAATGAGTAAGATGCCTTTCCTGTCCCAGAACACTGTGCACATCATTTTTCGAGGTGTCAAGATTTGTTTCGGCTTAACCTTTGCAGGGGATGAGGTGTGCCTCCGTACCATTGATTGACGCTTACTTTCAGGGGTGTCGTAAGAAACCCAAGTTTCATCTCCTGTGACTATCTGTATCAGAAATTCTTCGCCGCCTTCATCATAACGGGTCAAAAAATTGAAGTGCACTACCCATCCGTTTTGTTTTGAGTTGCTCAGTAAGAACCTTTGGCACCCAACGTGAGCAAAGTTTATGAAATTTCAGTTTTTGGGTAAGAATTTCATGAACTAGTGATCGTGAGATTTGGGGAAATTCCATAGTGGGAGCACTAATTGTAAACTTGCTGTTTTCCTGGATCGTGTCATCATTCACGTGAACCAGTTCTTCTGTAACCAAAGATGGACGCGCACTTCGTTCTTCATCGTGCACTTCACTACGTCCTTCATTGTACTGTCGGACCCATCTTCTCACCATTGTATCACTCATCGCATTTTGTCCGTAAACATCGCAAATTTAGCGATAAATTTCAATTGGTTTCACTTCTTTAGCATTCAGAAAACGAATCATAGATCTGATTTCACAATCGGCGGGATTTTCAATCAACACCGACATTGTAAACAAGCACAACAAAGCGTACGTGGCTGACAGGAATCTCACAAAGGCGCACGTTTCTTCTCCTTGATACAGAGCGTCTACCGCGCATGTGCGGAACTGCAATCGTAGCGCTGGAGCGGAGATAAATTGAAACAGAACTTACTTTCTGGACGCCTCTTGTATAAATTATACCTAATTCGTTACACAAAATCTTGAATGTACACCTTTATTTGGAATGCTACCCTAAAAATAAAGCATACCAGTATCATAGAAAAATACAGTCAACATTTTTCAAATATATTCTATTTAAGATCACTGTATTGCCCTAGACACACAAATTATGAAAACTTTTTTAAAATATTAGAATTTAAAGGCCTAAATTTCAGAAGAGATACTGTGGAATTAATATTTCTGTATGAAATATTATATTTGATGATTGATTATATTAATACTAAAGTAAATATTTTACGTACACAGTAAAATAAACAGATTCAATAGGCCTTTTTCATCTCCAAAACAAATACAGAAATCCGTAGAAATCAACACTGTATAGAATTATGTATTTGTATAAAAAACATTTATTTCGATGTAGATATTTTCAGTATGCTCAAGTTCTTCTCGGGAAACAAGCCAGGTCAAAAGACGATTAGAAATCGACATTTCGGGAGTGTGCATCTCTCTCATCATCAGAATATTTTAATAAATGCTATAACCACAAATGAAACACTGGATATTACACAAGTATAAACAAAGACAAACCACTATCAATATTCGCATTGCTGAACAAAAGACTGTTTTCAGTAAATTAAATGTCAGGTCAGGAGATGACGTGAGTATAGAAAATTAATGGGGTTAATGAAACGTAACTACTTAACTTGATTATCAAGCTGTATTGATCTTTGCTTTTTAAATCGACGGATTTCCATTTTAAGACTGGTTTCCAAGAGGAACTAAGCTGAAATCCAGCATCACGATTAAGCGTGCTTCTCTTGGAGGAAATGGCCAAAGCCTCCTTATCTCTCCGCTCCCAGTAACTGTTGCATATTGCCAAGATGGTCGTCTCCCGAAAGTTGGCTCTATGGTCGTTATCAAAACAATGCTCTGCCAGCCCACACTTCTCAGGTTGCATTAAACGAATGCTCCGTTCATGTTCAATTATTCTGGTAGCGATGGTCCTTCCGGTTTGTCCTATATACGGTGTCCCACATTCTCAGAAAATGCGGTACACTCCGGGAACTTGGAAGTCCAGTTTGTCTTTCACCAGCCTCAACAGATGTTTAATCTTCGGAGGTGGCTTGTGGATGGTCCTGATGTTGTATTTGGCGAGAATGATCCGTTTATGATGCTGTTTTTTCGTTTAATGCAACCTGACAGAGCATATTGTTAATAACGACCATAGAGTCAACTTTCGGGAGACGACAATCTTGGCAAAATGCAACAGTTACTTGGAGCGGAGAGTTAAGGAGGCTTTGACAATTTCCTCAGAGAAGCAGGTTCAATTGTGATGCTGGAATCAATGCAGCTATTGTTGGAAACCGGCCTTAAAATGGAAATCCGTTGGCTTAAGAAGAACAGATCTATACAGCTTTATCATCAAGTTAAGTAGTTACGTTTCATTGACCCAACTAATTTTCTATACTCGCGCCATCTCCTGACTTGTCATTTAATTTACTGAAAATAGTCTTTTGTTCAGTAATGCGAATATTGATAGTTTTTTGTCTTTGCTTATATTTGTGTTATATCCAGTGATTCATTTGTAGTTATAGTATTTAATATATATCCTGATGGTGGTAGAGCTGCTCATTCCGAAACGTCGATTTCTAATCGTCTTTTCACCTGGCTTGCTTCCCGAGAACAACTTGAGCATATTCGTCGCCAGGAAAGCTTCTGGTCTTATTTTCAATATGTCTCAAACTCAATTAGAGTGTCATAACTATTAACTAGAACAGTAGAAATACTTACAAGGGTCACATGTGATCTCGAACGCTCGAAACCGCACGAAAACATGTAAGAATAACAATCGAGCGTACATAAAGCAGTGCTCCGTGTCATTTACATGCAAAACGTTGAATTCTGATTCAGTGACTTAATATAGAGAACTGAAGTAACAAAATGCCAACACGTAATTCAATGACGTCAGGGTTTAATTACATTTTCAATCTGCAGTGCTTCTACCTTTTCTCTATATAATTGTTTCTATTCATTATTTTTCGCTCTCTAGATTATTTTGTATTAATTAATATCTCCCTTGTTTGCTTCCAGTATTTAGCTATGTTACGATACTACTGTATATATCCATACATCTATGAACATCGTTACTAGGCTTATGCCTGTTACAAGGGTTGAATGAAAAGTAATGCCTCCACCTTCGCAACTCCTCAACAGATGACAGCACTATGAAGTATGAATAACTGTACACTATAGTAACACAACTTCACTTTACATATATTAGTCACAATCCTTTGCGACCGGTTTCGAAACAAATTTTACGAGGCATGCTTTTTAAGTCAGTACCGTTTTGTGATTCCACCGCCGCAGCGCTACGTTCGGCGTTCCGCGCATGCGCGCTGGTTACCGACATCTCTTGTCTACGCTCTGATGCCATTACAGTCTGATTCTTCATTGTATACGTTGGTTATTGAGTGTTTAAGATGCCTCCGACAATCGTGAGTCCCGCCGATTTTGAAGTACGGGATGTTATACGATTTCTTAGTGCTAAAGTCGTAAATCCGATCGATATTCATCGTGAGATCTGTGAAGCTTACGGACAAAACGTTATGAGTGATGGAATGGTAAGGAAATGGGTGAGAGCATTTAAAGATGACCGCACAAATGTGCATGATGAAGAACGGAGTGGTCGTCCTTCGGTCGTTAGTGAAGATTTGGTGCAGAAAGTGGACGAAAAGGTGAGAGAAAACAGACGCTTTACAATTTCATCATTGTGCAACTATTTTCCTCAATATTCTCGTAGTGTTTTGTATCGCATTGTGACCGAGAACTTGAAGTACCGTAAATTGTGTTCACGTTGGGTTCCGAAAATGTTGACGGATTTGCACAAAGCCCAGCGCTTAGGCAGTGCATTGACTTTCCTTGAGCGGTACCACACTGAAGGTGAAGATTTTTAGACCAAATGGTTACTGGTGACGAAACATGGGTGGCCTACGTCACACCAGAATTGAAACAACAAACCATGGAATGGCGACATTCATCATCACCCACAAAAGTATAGTTTAAGCAAACAAGTTCTGCCCGGAAAATCATGTGTACAGTTTTTTGGGACAGAAAAGGAGTATTGCTAGTGGAGTTTCTGCCTCGTAATGAGACAATCAATGCAGCGTCTTATTGTGAGACATTGAACAATCTGCCCCGTGAAATCCAGAACAAAAGACGTGGTAAGTTGAGTAAGGGTATCCTTTTGCTGCTTGACAATACCCGTCAACATGTGGCTAATAGGACCAAAGATCTCTTCAAATCTTTTCAATGGGAAACTCTAGATTATCCTCCATACAGCCCTGATCTGGCGCCCAGCGACTACCATTTGTTCCTGCACTTGAAGAAACATCTGGGCGGTCAGCGTCTTCAAGACGACAACGAAGTCAAAACAGTTGTGATACAGTGGTTAACACGTCAGGCGGCAGAATTTTATGAGGAGGGTATTCAAAAACTGGTGCCACGTTATGACAAGTGCCTCAATATTCACGGAAATTATATATAAAAGTAGATTAAGGTACAATTTTTTATGTAAAAATAAAATTATTGCGATATCTGTGCACGTCTTTTTAATTCCAAAACGGTACTGCCTTGAAAAACGTCTCGTACTTCATTTTCAACCTGTCAGCCTGATAAGGTGACACTTAACATACTGCCTGGCTGACCTAGAGCATTTCCGGGACTTGAAGAATAGCTCCCTAACTTACTGCCATCTACCGGGGACAACACATATTTATTGATGATATCTACTTGTGGGATATCAAAATTCATCGCGCGATCTTTATTTTTCAAAAATATTAATTTACAGGTTGATAAACATACCTCTAAACAAGGAAGAATTGCATACATAATATAAACACATTATTATCATTACTTTAATTAATGGATTTAATAAAGATTTTATACACAAAAGGTTAGAAAAATTTAAATATAAAAATTGTAAATGTTAAAAAGTTCCAAAACTTTTCAAAGAAGTTGGTATAATATGGGCACCTTAAAATAAATACAGCATAAAAAAGGTAATACAATTTTCTAAAAAAGATATCATTTCAGACAGCAAAAAATCTGGTATTTATCAAGTTGAATGTCTAGAATGCGATAAGATTTATATTGGTAGGACCAAACGTAATTTAGAAACTAGAGCGAAGGAAAATTTCAGAAATATTAAATATAAACAGGCAGATAAATTGGTCATCTAAACATGAAATAAACCCGGAAGTTAAATTATTGGGAGAAAATATTTATTTTTGAAAATAAAGATCGCGTGATGAATTTTGATATCCCACAACTAGATGTCATCAATAAGTTTGTGTTGTCCCGGTAGATGTCAGTAAGATAGGGAGCTATTCTTCAAATTCTGGAAGTGGTCAAGGTCAGACAGGCAGTGTCTCAGTGCCACCGTGTCAGGCTGACAGGCTGAAAATGAAGTAAAATTTGCTTCGAAACCGGTCCCAAAGGTTTGTGAATAAGATAAGTAATAATGAAGTTGTGTTACTACAGTGATTAGTTATTCTTAATACTTAGCTTGCTTCACTGTCAGCACCTTCAGTTTTTTTACAGATGTATTATTTTATCTTGACAGGAATCCTGCGCGGTAGGGATGAGTAGCAACTGTGGTGAAGATAGTGTACCTTTCGCCACAATGCGTCACACGCGTAAGATTACGAGAGGGGAGGGCAGTGCATAAGGTGTCTGAAAACAAATTTCATTCTCGAAGCCTGCTTTGCACAGCTTATAAACTAAGTTGTAATTCCTACTATGGTAGTATCTCCACGCTTTTGTTGGATCTTAAATAGTACATAGGCATTTGGAACAAAACCCTGTTCTCCTCCAGCAGGCATGATAAACAACTGTTGGCCTTTCAATATCGCTGCAGAGTCCCTGTAACGTATTTCACTCCAGGCATATGGTCCAGTATGTGCTCTATTTATGTAAGTTTCGTCCATATAAACTATATAAACTTCACTTCGATATCTCCGAATATTTCGTAAATACTTAAGCCTTTTTGCACGTATGGTGCGATTTTCGATTAAAATTTGTCTGTCACACTTAGTGTTTTTTTTTTTTCAAATAATCCTAGCTTCAAAAGACTCTTCTTAATGTTCACACACTGCCTTGAAAGTCAGTAGAATTTTTAGCTTCATAAGCACTTTCTTCAAAGTTGGTCTTTGTTTTTCTGTGCTTTAAAATTATTCGTAGTTCGCCTGACTACTTCTGAATTAAAACATTCAAATTAGATTTGTGCATGTTCTTAATCTTTGTTTACTAGGCATAGAGAAGGACGTTGTTGCACTAGCACCAATGGCTTTTCTTTCCTTAATAACTCTCCTAAACTGCTTTCAGACACAACTGTTGCCTCAGATACCCCTCCCCAGATTTTCATAGCTGACCCAGACCATTGTTCCTTTTTATAAATCTATGGATATTGGTTATTACTTCTCGTGTTTTTAAATGTAGCACTTTATTTCCTAATGTGCTGCTAGGAGGCGTCATTTATAAATACTCTCTTGGAACCAGGAGACAATCACATTTTGAAACAAGCTGTAGTGTTACCGAGTAGCTCTGCACGTGTTTAGTTGCTCGCAACTGGTACGCAACTGACCTGCCCTCCCCTCCAGTTGCAACCGTTCTGAGGTGGACTCGTCCAGATGCCAATGCGCATCGCTCTGCACTTCAAGATAAAAAAGTACATCTATACATAACTAGATGACAACACTGTTACGCAGCAAGTACTCAATTGTTCATCGACTCTCCTCTACAGTTCCAGCTGGCAGTAAGTCTTAGCATTGCACGGGTGTGTAGTTACAGTGTCAAGTATGGAACCCTTATCCAGCAGTCGGTCAATACGATTTAAGCAACGTGCAAACATTGAATTCTTTACAGCAGCAGGTGTCACCACAAAAGAGACTCGTCAGACAAAGAGTTGGACATCCTCTGTCCGCAATCACCAAGTTTTACAAGCAAACAGTTGACAGATTGATTCAAGACGACTGTCGAATCACTCAAGCGGGAAATTTCAAGAATAATCAGCATTTCATTAAAGTATGTGGGTCATATTATTGCTTTTCTTGGCTGTTGGAAGATCTCGTAACGTGAGAGCAGTTCAAGTCTATGCACTTTAATTTTAGGCATCAACATCTGGGATACCCATCGTCATGCAAGTCAGATGTTCCTGCCACAACATCTTTAAACTTAGTCGCCCAACGAGGGACATTATTCATATCAACACAATTACCATAAACAGCTTGCATTCTCTTACCGATTTCTGAGATATACCTTGCTGTTGGTTTGAACTTTAAATACTAACATGTTTCTCCAACGAGAATTGAAGAATTCTTAAACAAACCCGTGTGAATGTTGTCACATTTTTTCGGCGTAGGATACGGAAGCTTAGCCAACTTTAATAGTGTCGACATAGTGGAATTGTTTTCATTATATTTCTTAACATGTGATCTTACATTTGAGGTTACTTAAAAAATCGACAAGATTGTTACGTCCATCTTGTGCAGAAGAGCTCTTTCTCACGTTTGCTAGTTACAGAATTTCTTTCACAATTGCCAACATGCTTTTAGCACTCAACCACCCGCAGCGACATCTTGAGATGATGAAATGAAGTTCAAAGTGATTTCTCCTCCATAATGTGGGAGCAGAAGAAAACAAGGAGGGCGCAGAAAACTCACGGGGCGTGAATTATTATCACCTTGCTCTTCCTTGGAAAGCAGGAATCCTTTCTCCTTCCCCCTTTTAAAACTTCTGCCTCTACCTGCATGGACATCTCCACTTCCAACTCAAGGGAAATTGGAATAAGCATCACACACCTTGTATTTGAAAGCACGTTTTGAAAGACAGAAAGTAACACTTTAAATTATTTTTCATTCTTTGATTTTCTTTAAATTCGATTAAAATTCTGTAGATAATATTGTATTTTCCTTTTTTAAACGCATATTTACGTAAATCAGTTCAAGTATTACAAGGCAGATATTTCAAACTCCAACATATTATCTTCCTTTCAATAAAAGAGAAATGTTGCACCCGAAAATTCGATACCAAAGTTTCTACATGACCTGAGGCTCCCTGTATGAAAAACAAAAGCATTCTCACAGAAAGGTCTGTGGTATTTCAATTCACTATCTTGCAAAGAATTGATCGAGAAGTCAGAAAAGTTTAATTGTCCACTATGCATAGTATTTGTGGACTACTGTAAGGCATTTGACTCTGTTGAACACTCGAGAGTTCTCCAATCTCTACAAAATCAGGGGAATGAAACAAAGTACGTGTATCAAAATTCTAGATAACTTAATAAACAAGGTGTCGCCAAAGTGACAACAGAACTAGTCTGATAAGCATTTGAGCTTAAACCGAGGAGTACCACAAGGTGATCCTTTATGACCCAAGCTCTTCACAAGCGTCCTGGAAGACATTTTCAGTAAGTTAAACTGCAACAAGTATGGTATAAAATAAATGGAAAGAAGCTGCCACACATAAGATTCGCCGAAGACAGTGTATTGCTTGCCAACACTTCCAAGGAAATCCAAACAGATGCTATGGAGCTTAACAGAGTTTGTACATCAGAATGATGTCCAAATGAGTCCAGGGTCCAGCTTAGAATATTAGACATTCATCTTTCAGGGTAATAGAAAACCTCCAACGTTAAGTCATATTGGACGATGAATGAAATGATGTTAATGAGTACAGCGTACATAGAGCACAGAGTTACCAGACATTCATCTTTCAGGATAAGGAAAAATCTCCAAGGTTAAGTCATATTGGACAATGAATGAAATAATGTTCAAATGAGTATAAGGCACTAGAGCTGAGTTATCTGACATGCCACTTTCAGGAGGAGCAAAAGCCCCTAAAAATCTTATCTAGCTAGCTCACCCTGACGGAGATTAGAACTCGGGGACCTTATCACCCGCATGCATGGATATTTTATTGAATATACACTTTCTTGATTCAGGGAACATCAAAGCGAGTATTTCCAGTAAAATATCTCTATCAAATTTTTCGGTGGAATACCTGTACGTCACCTCTACCTAAAATTACTAGAATATAAAGTACGAGGGCTGTTCAATAAAGAATGATCACTTTTTTGTTAACAGCATACCTTTACTCACCCTCATTACTTTGATGGTCCTTCTCAAAATTGTCTCCCCTGAATGTGATGCATTTGTCCCAGCGTTTCTGCCAGTCTTCAGAGAAATGCTGGAAACTATTTTTTGAAAGATCCTTCAAAATCGCCTCCGCAGCCTTCGCCATTGCTTCTGATGTTGGATAATGCCTCCCACGAAGGCGTTTCTTCAAGTTAGGGAACAGGAAAAAGTCACATGTGGCTAAATCCGGACTATAGGGAGGGTGAGGGATGCACTTCACGTTGATTTTTGCAAGATATTCAAAAACAACATTGGCAATATGCGACCGCGCATTGTCGTGATGCAGCATCCAGCCTGCTTCAAGGAAATGTGGTCTTTTGTGCCCGATATGGACTTGCAATGTTTTCAGGACATCCCTGTAGTATTGTCCAGTTACTGATGTGTGTGCAGGTACAACATGCTGATAAACCATTCCATGAATATCAAAGAATCAGATGACCATAACTTTCCCAGCAGAAGCAACCACTTTTGCTTTTTGGAGGATTGGTGATGAAGGAGATTTTCACACTGAGCTTTGCTGTTTGCTCTTAGGATCAAAATGATGTAGCCAAGTTTCACCAGCAGTGATTACGTTTGAAAGAAACTCCGGATCTTCCTCTAACGTCAACTTTAACTGCACGTTATCTCTACTGCAGTGGTAGGCGATACTGAACTTGTTTGAACTTGCCTGGTTCTCACAAGCGGAAACCAGGAGTACCAAAATGAAACTACTAGTTTTGTTGATGGATTCCAATGAATTTTTAATACTGTGTCTTTTGAATTTTGGTAGCTCCTTAAATTTTTTGTTTAACCATTTGGATAGCTTGTGGCAGGGTGTGTTTATGTTGTTAATGATGGGCGCATCTTATTTCCTATTTTATGAATTTTGGGTAATCCATATATGTTAGCTACTGTAGGGTTGTCTGGTTTTAAACTTTGTTTAATTTCTTTTGGTATGATTGTTTTATCCTTCATTGTTTCATTTAACTGTTTTACACACATATTTAAAGGATCAGACTTTATTTCCTGGAATTCATCACTTGCCAATAAATCTGTCATTCTAGAGATGTAGTCCTGTTTGTCCATGTTGACCGTCTTATTTCCTTTGTCTGCTTTCGTATAAACAGCATCAGGAGTGTACCGGATAAATTGCAAGGACTGTGCCAAATTCTAAATTGGAAAAACAAAAAGGAACGTGAACATTAGGCTTAAAGAGCACTTTAGGAACATCAGGAATAAAGAAATAGATAAATCGGCGGTAGCGTACCATTTTTGGAAGGAAAATCATGACATAGAACGAGAAATTCACTTACTAAGAAGTGTCCAAGGTCCAGCTGCATTAAACACGTGGGAAAAAATCTTTATAAAGAAATATGAAAGTAAATTGTTTAATTTCTATACTACCTTTGAAGAAAACCCAAATTTCGAGTTCATCAAGATACAGACAGAGACGCACCTATCACCTCCGAAGAGTTCACTGAACCGGCATCCATTAGTCGACAACAGCTAATGATGTTAGGAAGATCCTAATGAAACGCGTTCTAGGTCAATACTAGCAATAAATGGAGCATTGAGTATTAGTTCGACTCAAAATTGTATTAATTTTGTGCTTCATTGTATCATAGTCCTTAAACAACGGAATGATATAGCCAAGTTTCACCAGCAGTGATTACGTTTGAAAGAAACTCCGGATCTTCCTCTAACTTCAACTTTAACTGCATGTTGATACCGAAATTATGGTTTGCCAGAAGAGTCATGATAGATGTCGAAGGAATGTTGGTTCTTTGTCAAGACCAGGGCAAGGCCAGTTGAGTTAGGGAAAGTGTCTAACAAAGCCATGAAAGGAGCAGTGTCCTTAGAAGGTTTCTAAAGGAATTGTCACTTGACGTATATGGATAGGGAATTCTTTGGATCATTTACAATGGTGACCAAAACAGCCACAAAAGGACTTTGTTTGTTTAAAAGAGTTTTGAGAGGGGAAAGTTAGATCATACACGCGCAGCTGTGGTCAGGGAAGGACTCTTCGGCCTTTAGCCGATGGAGACAGTTCGCGGCTAGGAAGCCATTATAAACATTCTTCGGCAGCTTCCATTTCGAGGTTTGAAAAGAAACAGTAAATAAATAATTTGGAGACGGACATTCCAGTGCTGTAAAATTTCCTTCTCACACCCATCCACGCATACCCTGAGAGAAACCTCATTGCTCGCCGACTTCTGTGTTCGCCATTATATTATATTTGCATCAAATTGGCGTTACAACGTGGACTTGAGTACACCCATAAACATTGTTGCTTCAAACTGGCGCACAACGTGGAGCTGTGGTAACCTTTGATCGCCACCCTCTTTTTATTAGCTTCAATGTTATCTACATTGCAGTGGTAGGCGATACTGAACATGTGTGAACTTGCCTGGTTTTCACAAGCGGAAACCAGGAGTACCAACAATGAAACTACTACGGCGTGTTTGTTTCACATTAAGCTAACAGAGTTTAATAAGGTTCTATTTTAGTGTGAAAAATTGACCGTAAAAAATTATGATCATTCTTTATTGAACAGTTCTCGTATAAACTCCTTTTTAATTAAGGGGATCTTTAAACGTGAATTTCTAAGGAAATCACCTCTACTTAGTGATATAGGAATTAAAGGCCCATTTGCATCGCAAATACATTTGTGTTTCATTTTATTTAATTTTATTTTATTTTATTTAAAAATAGGAAAAGAAATTTACTTAAATAGTAGGTATATTTCTCTTTGGTTCTGTTGCTTCCTTCGTTGGGAGGTATATATCTTTTACCCCGTTTCTTTCTAAATTTATGTGGCCTGTTATACACGTGTAGCCCGGGCTTGTGGCATTAATAAACTACGAGGCGAGCCTTCTCGATCCCCAGTTCACATTTCCATCCCACTTATTGAATAAAATTCAATGAGCAAACATCACGAACCAATCTATTATAACAACCCCCTGTCACCGGCATTAACGCTAATATCCACATGCACATATTAAGAGATAAATATATGTGCAAATAAACCCATCCTTTTGATCAATTTCCAATGTTATTTAGATTTTATCATGGCTTCAAAATTAGCCTTCTTTAAATGGTTCAAACAGACAATGGTGCTAATGTATTCTTAAATTGGATTTCAATCATCGATTCATGAATATATATGAGCCTTTAACCATTGTTGATTTATTGCGGAGTTTTGTCTTAATTACGGGGGCTATAAATTAGGATGTATTGTGTTTTAACAGCTTGTAGTTCATTCACAAGTCATGGAGCGATTTGAATGACATTCATATTCTCCAAGCATTGTTGTTTGTAAGCTACTTCAGTGCAAATCTTTTAAATTCCTTCACAGCTCAGTGAACTGTACCATTTGTAAAACTGATCGCCATATATCAAACATACATGTTACGGTTAATTCTATTGCAGGGTGATTCTGTGCTCATTTATCACATTTCTGATACTCGTACTAGGTGACCAAGCACCTACTTAAAGTACCTACATACAGGAAATATAATGTTCATTTTATTCGTTATTTCCCGCCCTCCGATTGAGCAAGAATGACGTCACAGTTGACAAAATGAAATGCGTAGTGTTTAACGCCCGCTTTTACTACATACGGCACCGCAGGCGGTGACATCTGAGTGCAGAGAGTCTACTCCCATTAGCCCTGTCCCCGTAGGAACAAGACCCGGGTCTCTTACAACCAGGGAGTATCCCAAAGGGACTCTCCGTGGGGCTTTCCATTAGGACAGTACCTAGTTTTCTAAACTGCCCCCCCATCTGGTCCGAAGACCAAGACAGGACGGAAGTGGATACGCCACTTACGCGCGTCAACACTCAAGGTGAAGACTACCGATATGACCTCGGTGGGGCCGCCTGGCGATCTAGCACACCTTCTACTAGCTGAGCAGGCTAGTACCCGGAAACTTATGGCTTCCCTCAACCCCGTCCGAAGACGTACCCAATCTCCCACGGGTATCAGGAACCACCACCCCCTCGAGACCAACCCATTCCGAACAACTCCCGAAGGAGGGGCTCGGCTGTTCGGCCCGAGGTTCCTCTAGTAACGTCAGAGGTACCACGAGTGCTAAGGGTCCGCAGCGCCTGCACCACGGCAGCTTAAGGGGACGGATCCCCTCCCCTACGGGAGGGCGGTGACACTGACGATACATGAGATGAAGATGGAGCACCGGTGGAATGAGTTGGCAGGGGAAACCGGAGGTCCCGGAGGAAACCCGCCCCAGCGCCGTGTTGTCCACCACAAATCTCACTTTACGGTCGCCTGGAATCGAACCCGGGCCGCCTTGGTGAGAGCCAAGCGGTCTAACTACTGAGCTACGGCGCGGCCCTCATTGTTGACAATATACATATATGGCTACTGTAACAGAAAAACAGAAGTTCATTGTGAAAAAAGTGTTCACTGACTTCTCATTTTGTACAATCTTCGTGGTATACTTTTACGGCTACATAATTAGCTTTGCAGTGCATTACACTGTATAGTTTTTTAAAAACAGTTATCGTATCTACACACCAGGTGAAACTACGCACCTTTATATTACGCGGGCAGACGCACCTCTCAAATATTATATTTACCTGCCGGTAGAATAAATTTTGATGGAATAAATAGATCTAAACTGTGGCAAATATTAGAAAGTAGGGGTTGCCCACCACATATTAATCCCCCCAGGGGCCTGCTTCGGTAGGTACGGGTTTGGCGCACCTGGGGTCCTGAGCCAACAGTCTCCCTCGTATGGGCTCCTCTTCGTGGTTGAGGGAGACGGTAAACAGGCCCAGCCACGTGTAGGCCGTGCGTGGAGATCCGTGAAGGTTTTTAGATTCTTGTCTAGTTTAGAGTTTAGGATTTAGTGAACGAAATTTTTAGTAGGCTTTGATTGATGTTTTTATGTACGTGTATATTTAATAGGTTTTGTTACACTTGTATAGTTTTTAGAAAGTTTTATATCTGGCTTTTGCCATGACTAGCTTTTTAAAGGGCGCTGATGACCGCCGTAGTTGAGCGCCCTTATACAGAATGTTACAAAAAGGTACGGCCAAACTTTCAGGAAACATTCCTCACACACAAAGAAAGAAAATATGTTATGCGGACATGTGTCCGGAAACGCTTAATTTCCATGTTAGAGCTCATTTTATTACTTCTATTCAAATCACATTAATCATAGAATGGAAACACACGACAACAGAACGTACCAGCGTGACTTCAAACACTTTATTACAGGAAATGTTCAAAATGTCCTCCGTTAGCAAGGTTACATGCATCCATGCTCCGTCGCATGGAATCCCTGATGCGCTGATGCAGCCCTGGAGAATGGCGTATTGTATCACAGCCGTCCACAATACGAGCACGAAGAGTCTCTACATTTGGTACCTGGGTTGTGTAGACAAGAGCTTTCAAATGCCCCCATAAATGAAAGTCAAGAGGGTTGAGGTCAGGAGAGCGTGGAGGCCATGGAATTGGTCCGCCTCTACCAATCTATTGGTCACCGAATCTGTTGTTGAGAAGCGTACGAACACTTCGACTGAAATGTGCAGAAGCTCCATCGTGCATGAACCACAATGGGGTATTTTGACAATTGTCTGCACGAATGATTTCAATTTACATTTTAAGAGAAATACTAAAATGAGCTCTAACATGGAAATTTAGCGTTTCCGGTCACATGTCCACATAACACATTTTCTTTCTTTGTGTGTGAGGAATGTTTCCTTAAAGTTTGGCCGTACCTTTTTGTAACACCTGTATATATATCATCATCATCACACCACATATTTATGCAATAAAAGGCATATACAGAAATACAACTATAAGAATTGATACTGGGGATAGGTTAACAGAACAAATTTCTACCAATACTGGACTAAGACAAGGGTGTAACTTATCACATACTCTTTATATATATGGAAGATATTCTAAATGAATGGAAGATTTTATTAGACCCAGGAATCAGAATAAAAGAAAATATTTATATTAAAACCCTGCTGTTTGCGGATGACCAAATATTGATTCATCGGAATGAAAATCAACTACAAAAATCAATGTGTATTCTAAATAATATAGTATAAAAGTATAATTTTAAAATATCAGAAGAAAAATAAAGAATTATGGCTTTTAAAGGAAGTTATAATGTAGGATCAAAAATTGTTTTAGGAAATAATATTTTAGAACAAATATCGAGTTTTAAATATTTAGGATGTAACATTAGTTTTAGAAACTATGCTGATATAGAAGAAAAAGTATACAAATTCCGAGCAATATTTGGGTCAATCCAAAGAACTTTTAAAAACAGAGTGAGAAAGGATACAAAAATGAAAATGTATAAGGTAATGGCTATTCCAACTTTACTATATGGAAGTGAAACCTGGGTGCCAACATAAAAGGATTTAAATAAAATAGACTGCAGAAATGAAATTTTTAAGAAGTGTTAAACTTTGTGCCATATTGGACAAAATATGAAATGAGGATATTACAAAGGAATCAGAAATCGAACCAATCCAACACAAAATATCAGAACGAAGGCAACAATGGCATGAACTCTATTAAGAATGGATGGAAGATATCCAAACGCAGTATTAAACTATAATCCAAAAGGAAGAAGAAACAGAGGACGACCCAGGAATCGCTGGAGAGATCTATGAAGCCGGAACGGGCGATATGCCCAAACCATGGAGTGAAGAAGAAGATTTTTATTCCTTATTTCCCGCCCTCCGATTGAATAAGAATGACGTCATAGTTAACTCGTGAGTCCATCTTGAAATCATAGTGTCCTCTATGGAGAAGAATCGGTAACTTTTGCGGAACACTAAGCACATTACAGCGCTCTCAGTGTGGTTGTGCTGGTAACTAATGCAACCAGCTTCTCCTGGATATGAACACAGAGCATTGCGTCTTCATGGTTGAATGATACGAGGGCTGTTCAATAAAGAATGATCACTTTTTTTGACAACGTACTTTTACTCATCCTCATAATTTTGATGGTCCTTCTCAAAACAGTCTCCCCTGAATGCGATGCACTTGTCCCAGCGTTTCTGCCAGTCTTCAAAGACATGCTGGAAACCAGTTTTGAGACATCCTTCAAAATCGCACCAGTGCTTCTGATGATGGATAATGCTTCCCACGAAGGCGTTTCTTCAAGTTGGGGTATACAAAAATGTCACATGGGACAAAATCCGAATTATAGGGAGGGTGAGGGATGCACTTCACGTTGCTTTTTGCAAAATATTCAGCAACAACATTAGAAATATGCGGCCGCGCATTATCGTGGTGCACCCATCACAGTTATGAAGCATTCATAAATAAAAAGTCAATTTCAACTTTTTTAAGCGACAGTTAAGTATTTTAAGAACGGCCGCTATATTTTGCCCATCTGTTACTTCTCTTTGCATTGCCAATAGGTAAAACAAACGAATAATGCATTCCTATTCCAGAAAACTATGACATGTAAAATTCAAAGAAATAACAAGGGATATCCCAGAACTTCTTCACTCTACTTAAAAAATGTGTCTGATACATACTGGCTGTATCCACCAGATTAAAATTTTCCTGTAGCAAGATTTTGTGTATTCCTTATGATGTACCAGTTATACAAATGTCGCCCATAACTAAGAGGACTACAGTGGCTAGTCTCAGAAAATTCAGTATAATTGTTGTTATGAAAATACTTAAACATATGGTATTTTAATCAAAATCGTTTGAAAAGTTTTTATTTTAAAAAATACCACGCTTTTCCAATTATATACCATGTAAAAGTTAGCTTTGAATGCCCGATGTTTCTTTTTTAAACTCTTCGTTTATAATTTTTGTAAAATATTAACATTAAATACAGAGATTCTTACTTTGAGTTACGCTGCTTATAGACACACAAACACACACACATACACACCACACACACCACACACACACACACGCGCGCGCGCGCGCGCGCGCGGTACCCGCCTCTGTTTCATTGGTGGTAGCGTGTCATATTCAAGAGATCGTGAGTTCGAAACTTGGGCAGGATGAGTTATCTGCATAAGGATTTTTCCAGGGTGTTTTCTTATCTTGAAAAATCAGTGTCTTATAACTCTAAGCTCTACGCACCCTGTACTCATTTGAACATCATTTCATTCATCCTCCGATATGAATTAATGTTGGTGGTTTTCCCTTATACTGAAAGATGAATGCCTGGTATCTCTAAGCTCTATGTATCCTGGGCTCATTTGAACATCATTTCGTTCATCGTCCGATATGACTTAACGTTGGAGGTTTTCCCTTATACTGAAAGATGAATGTCTGGTAGCTCTAAGCTCTGTGGACCCTGCACTCATTTGAACGTCATTTCATTCATCGTCCGATATGAACTAACGTTGGAGGTTTTCCCTTATTGTGAAAGATGAATGTCTGTTAACTCAAAGCTCTATGGACTCTGGACTCATTTGAACATCATTTCATTCTTTGTCCGATATGACTTAACGTTGGAGGTTTTCCCTTATACTGAAAGATGAATGTCTGGTAGTTCTAAGCTCTATGGAGCCTGTACTCATTCTTCGTCCGATATGACTTAACGTTGGAGGTCTTCCCTTATCCTGAAAGATAAATGTCTAACTCTAAGCTCTATGTACCCTGTATTTATTTGAACATGATTTCATTCATCTTCCGATATGACTTTGGAGGTTTTCCGTTATACTGAAAGATGAATGCCTGGTAGCTCTAAGCTCTATGGACCCTGTACTCATTCTTCGTCCATTATGACTTAACGTTGGATATTTTCCCTTATACTGAAAGATGAATGTCAGGTATCTCTAAGCTCTATGGACCCTGTACTCATTTGAACATCATTTCATTCATAGACCGATATGACTTAACGTTGGAGGTTTCCTCTTATCCTGAAAGATGAATTTCTTAACTCTAAGTTCTATGTATCCTGTACTCATTTGAACATAATTTTATTTATCGTCCGATATAAGTATTTACTCTATGTACATTAAAGACAGCAAAAATATATTTCTAACCAGAAAATCGTGGTATTTGAAGCTCCCAAATCCAGAGTTTCAGAAGCTGCTTGCATTAAACTTGTTCACTCTCTATTCTCTTCATCAAAAAGGAAGACAAAGGTAATGCAAATCTTTTTATCGCGAACTATGAGAGAGGACACGTTCATTAGCACTCTTTTGTAACCTCAACAGAATCCCTATTGACGCATCAATCGATTTTATTTGCATATTGATGATATTATTTATATTCCCCCTCTTTCAAGTTTTAAGCCTCGTACAACTTTCAATATTAAATTGCAGTTTTTTTCCTCTTTCCTATGAAAGTGGGTAACGTAAAGAGGGGGTTAAAGAATGTTGTGATGTGTTTTGAAATGCAAACTAACCTCTAAGAATTTAAGCATAAGTTGTGCAGAGGTGAGTTTAACAAACACCGAAAAGTTGAGAGGTCTTATTTCCGTTTTTATTAGCACCGTAGTGGTGGTACGATACACTCTGTTTTATGGTGTAATATAAATGGAGAGTGAAAGGTTTACATAATAGTATAAGGTGTAAAAGAAATTTAAAGTGTTGACAACAATTCGTGAAGCAGTGAAATGGTGCAACAACTTATAATATTTAAGTTTGATTTATGAGTCACTATGTTTACACTCAAACTTCACTTACTTGTTGTATAATTGAAACGTTTTCAAGATCATTCGATCTCATCCTCAGCTGTTTGGTGACTAAATGAACCTTCCTCTTCTTCCACTACTACGGAGCTCCGATCACTCTGCCATCTGGTGTTAGGGGCACTAAGTTTTAATACTTCATTTAATGCGGGGATTTCAAAATTTATAACTTTATCACGGTTTTTGTTTATGAATATTTTTTCCCAAATATCCAATTCTATGGGTGTACTTAAAGATTTTAACAGTTTAATGTTGTGGCCAATGTTCTGGTTTTCTGTCCAAAAATGGTGTGAAACTGCAGATTTTTCTGTTTGTTTCAACTTAATTTCCTCTGGTGTTCTTTTTGCCTGGTTAACAAGTTTCTCTTAGTTTTTCCTATGTAGCTTTTTTCACAGGTTTCACAATTAATCTGATAAATTCCTGATTTCAAATTGTTGGGGATTGTATTTTTCAGTGGTTTAGCAGGTTCCCCAGACTGAATTTGTTTTGGGGTGCTAGTTTTATGTTTAGTCTTTTGAAGATTCGTTCAATTTTTCTAAAAAGCCCATGGATGGTAGGTGAATTTTCTATATTGATAATATGTGTTTTTAAGTGGTGTGAGAGTATGTACCGCTCGCCTTTACAGTGACTCACAAGCAGCAATTGCAGCTTTGGAAGGTACAAAAAAAGCAGTCCTATTGCAGCTGAAATAAGAAGTCAATTATTATGTAGTTCTCATCTGTGTATTAAATGGGTCAGAGGACACGTAGGGATTGCCGGAAATGAACGTACAGATGAGCTTGCAAAGAGAGCTGACTTCAAATCTTCCAGAGACTTACACTCTATGTCCTATTTCTTATGTGAGACTAATGGAGATTATCATCAACGATAATTGGTTAGAGCGGCTGGACGGAGACGAGAAGATCCGTGGTTCAAGTCCCGGCTATGGCATTGAATTTTTCAGTCTGCCTCTACCTTTTCATTTACTGCATTGATGAAATCCACACTTTGACAATTTATTTTTCTGTTTAACTAAGAAGTTAACACCTTCACAACTCTTTTGAAGGTAGAAGAAGTAAAACATAAAATTTAAGCATGAAAAATTAATCTTCCTAAAAAATGAAAGCTAACTACGACACATGGTTTACGACACCAGATACGGTACTGATTATAAATGGTCATATTCATATTTATTGCAACTTAATACAGTGTTTGAACACAATTAAGCCATGTCATTTGTAATACATACTCTCTCCTATAAGTAAACGATTAGAAATGTCAAAAAAAAATTGTCAAATCTAACGTCATTGTTAACAGGTCACGGGAAAACTAAAGTGTACTACCACCGATTTAAGACAAATGACAATCCAATATGTAAGTGCAACCAAAACGAACAAACTGTGGACCATTTAATCTTTGAGTGTGATGTGTTAGACAAAGAAAGGCTGGTGGACGCTGGACACTAGAAAAAAGGGAACTTATACAAAAACACACCAAAAGTTTCAGTATATTTGTAAACATTATGAACTTCGATAGTCTGTAAATAGCCAAGTAGGATGCAAACATTTATATTCGTTTACAGAATTGTAAGTCTCGAGGAAATATGATATGTAAATCAATAGTGTAAACAACATTTAAAGTAACTGTGCACACAAGCGTATAGTATTACTCACAATGTCATGGAATATGCTGTATAATAAATAAATAAATAAATAAATAAATAAATAAATAAATAAATAAATAAATAAAACACACACACCCACACACACACACTCCTAGACACACCCACACGCACACCCACACCCACACCCACCAACCCCTACACACACGCACGCACGCACGCACACACACACACACACACACACAAAACAATTATTTAAAAATCATCGAAGTTGACATCAAAATATTCATCTATACTGTAATAGGCTCTGCTTAACAAGAATTTAGTCAGTTTAGATATAAACTTAGCACCTGACACAGTATTTTTAGGCTTTCGGAAGCTTATTAAGTAGTTTTGGACCAAAGTATTGGAGCTTATGTTCAAAAAGCTTTAGCCTGTGATCTTTAACTATATAGTTATTCTTTCCCCTTGTTTCATATGTGTGGACATCGGAATTTGTGGAGGTTATATTCCTGTTATGTACAAAAAGTATTGTTCGCAGAATAAATATGCAGGGAAGAGTAAGTATGTTTAATTTTTTAAAATACAGCCTGCATGAACTCCTACGTGTTATTTTTGCCAGGTATCTGATAGCTCCTTTCTGTAGGAGAAAAATTCTGTTAAAGTTTAATTTGGAAGTGTGTCCCCACAGCTCGATGCCATAAGAAATATGTGAATATATTAATGCCAAATATACTAGCTTATTAGTATCTACTGAGAGAAAATTGGCTAAATATCGCAACACAAAAAGTACTGAGCTTAATTTACTTTTTAGTTTTTCAAAGTGGTTGTTCCAAGTTAACTTGTCATCAAGGATTAAACCTAAAATATTTACACTTTTTACACACTGGACTAGACTAGTGCCTATATTAAGCTGAGGTTCGAAAGGACGTCTCTTAAAATCAAATTAATACGCCTTTTTGTGCAATAGTACACAGTCTGATACCATTAAAATTCTGTGTCACGATATTGGAAGTCAAATTTGCATCGATTTCTAGATTTAATAAGTTGCTGTTGCTGAAACCTAGTGTGGCATTGTCTGCATACAAACTTAAAGCTTACCCTGTACCACAGTTTTTATGTCGTTAATATACAGAATAAACAATAAAGGTCCCAAAATAGACCCCTGGGGCACACCAGACTGTACCTCTACAGGTTTTGAAATAAAGTCACCTTGTTTACATTTCAGTTGTACATATTGTGTTCTGTTAGTCATTTAGGATTGTATTTAATTTAGGATCCATCACAAATCTAAGCATGATCACTAATTATCGAATTTTCATTCTTGTGTCTTTGGCTCACAGGAGAACCAATAGTAACAATACATTTTACTGTTTATTTTGTTCATTGTTCGTTTTTTATTATTTTTTTGTATTTTAGTAACTAAAATAGACACAATAAAGCCTAGGAGAAAGGAAAAAAAAATAACAATATCACGTCATTTTGAGCCTAGACCTTGCAGGACCATATATGCTCACCGCTAACCATCTCGAACAGCTGCCATATATTCTGTGTCACTAAGTCGCTCTTTGGGAAAGCATTCGTTTATCACCTTGCTAGCATTATATGCATGAAAAATCGCCCTTTATTTAAGCATTTCGCAGCTTCTCGGTCCTCATTCAGGACTGTAAGTATTAATGCTAAGTGGTATATTACCGATTGGAAGGGCAGAGCTGCTATAACGGCCTTTGTGCTAAAAGGGTCAATGTTTTCATTAGACTATAAACTGCGGGTTGCATAGATAAGAATAAATAGGGGCAGTTGACTCACCTGATTATATATACACCAACCAATAATGAAGGTCGTTAAACGGCGCTTTATGTCGCGATACCTTGCTATAATACAAGGGACGTCCAGAAAGTTATGTTTCAATTTATCTCCGCTGCAGCGCTGCGATCGCAGTTCCCCACATACGCGATAGACGCTCTGTATCAAGAAGAAGAAACGTGCGCCATTGTGAGATCGCTGTCAGCCACATACCCTTTGTTGTGCTTGTTTACAATGTCGGTGTTGATTGAAAATCCCACCGCTTGTTAAATCAGATCTTTGATACGTTTTCTGAATGCTAGGAAAGTGAAACCAATTGAAATTTATCGGCAAATTTGCGATGGCAAAAGATGTTGTGTTACTTCACGACAGCGGACGACCACACACTGCAAATGCGACGAAAAACATCTTACAGAGATTTGGCTGGGACGTGTTTGACCACACCCCGTACAGCCGTGACCTCGCTCCTAGCGACTTTCATCTGTTTTTGCATCTCAAATCCTTCCTTGGCGGCCAAAACTTCAACAATGACGAAGAGCTGAAAGAAAATGTTTCCAACTGGTTGAAGACACGGGCGGCAAACTTCTATGAAGAAGGTATATAAAAACTTGTGCCTGGCTATGACAAATGCCTGCAAAATTTCGGCAGTTATGTGGAAAAGTAGTTTGAGTTGTAGAAAAATGTGCAATAAATACCTTTTCTGTGTCTATACACAATTTAAATGTATTACCAAACATAAGTTACTTTCTGGACGTGCCTCGTATATTGATATTTTTATTTATTTGTATTATGAATACTATTTGGAAGGGTAGAGCCAGAATGAAAAATTCAATGCCATAGCCGGGATTTGAACCACGTATCTTTAGGTTTCCGTCCCGTCGCTCTAACCATTTGAGCTACTATGGCCAACGTGCCAACATGACACTAAATTCTCCAACTGGCTCGTGTTACTCCCGGTACACCACTTGAATTTTTTATTCTGGCTCTACCCTTTCATAGTGCGTCCTACACACGGCTAGTGTGAAAGAACAATTAATTTCTATTAATTGTGCCTAATAGTGGTCCGAACTATAAAGCCCGGGCCTTAAAGTACTTACAGCATAGTAAGTCGTCATTAAGGTAGTTGCCTCGTGTGTTTATGAGAACTCCTAGTGGTTTACCGGAAAAACACGAGTCAGTTGGAGAATTTAATGTCATGTTGGCACGTTGGCCATAGTAGCTCAAATGGTTAGAGCAGCTGGATGGAAAACAGAAGATCCGTGGTTCAAATTCCGGCTATGGCATTGAATTTTTCATTCTGGCTCTACCCTCTCATAGCCCTACACACGGCTAGTGTGAAAGAACAATTAATTTCCAAAACTATTTGAGCTAAAAATAAGAGGTTTCTACGGTTTTGTTAGAAATAATACTCTGCCTTCCATGTGAGTCACCCTTTTGCAAAATTTTGAGGTTGGTCTTATCACAAATAGTATTCATTAGAGATGGATTCAATTAGCGCCCGACACACGCCACTTAAGGGGAATACAATATGGCAACACCGCAAGACTATGATTGGTTGATGTTCTAGTAGCATTCAAGGACCAGAAGCATCCCATTTGGAACTCTCAGTAACTCTCTGTCCATGTGGAATAGCTCACCACGTGAATGTTATAAAAGTTTTCCTTCCTGCATGAGATTTTTGCCCTCTACGGCACTCTTTAGGCTTTATTCATTCATTCATATACAACCGCTCACTCACACAATGAAGAGCTACTGCCGTGCGTTCTGAAGCTATAACTCGGGTATGTCGCTCAAGGCTGTGTAACACCAAGTGTGTGCGCGCGCATTCGCTGAAATTAAGTCGAGTAAGCCGCACAATGATTTCCACTATATTCCAAATATACGTACGCATAAAGAGAGAGGAAGACAGAGATGGCAACAAAGGAACTAGGCTGAATTCTGAACTACGTGGAAGCTGTAGTAATATCTTACGCCAAAGGACGTATGCAGGAAAACTATTGATATGCAGATTACAATACAATCACCATGCAGTATGTCGGAAACTCGTTAAAGCTCAAAATTGGTTGCTTGTTATGTGCCGCTGGTAGGAAACACTGTTCCCTCTTGATGTCGAGTACATACTGTCATATAGCACACAAGAAAACGAATAAAGGTGATGGTCAGGGACAAGCATTTGTACTCCCTCGGGATAATGGACCTTATTGGGCTTTGTAGTAAATATGTCTTCTACAAACTGCCCGCCTCGGCAGCATTGGTAGTAGCGTTCTGCCTCGCATTCCAGATGTCGTGAGTTCGAATCCTGGTGAGGTTAATTTATCTGGTTAATTTACTTAACGTTGGAGGTTTTCCCTTAACCTGAAAGATGAATGTCTCTTAACTCTAAGCTCTATGTAATTTGGACATCATTTTGTTCATAGTCCGATATGACTTAACGTTGAAGGTTTTCCCTTATCCTGAAAGATGAAAGTCTGGTAACTCTAAGCTCTATGTATCCTGTACCAATTTAAAAATAATTTCATTCATCGTCCGATATGACTTAACGTTGGAGGTTTTCCCTTATCCTGAAAGATGAAAGTCTGGTAGCTCTAAGCTCTGTATCCTGTACTAATTTAAAAATAATTTTATTCATTGTCCGATATGACTTAAATTTGGAGGTTTTCCCTTATCCTAAAAGATGAATGTCTGGTAACTCTAAGCTCTATGTATCCTGTACTCATTTGAACATAATTTCAATAATCGTCCGATATGGCTTAACGTTGGAGGTTTTCCCTTATCCTGAAAGATGAATGTCTGGTAACTCTAAGCTCTATGTATCCTGTACTAATTTGAACATCATTTCAATCATCGTTCGATATTACTTAACGTTGGAGGTTTCCCCTTATTCTGAAAGATAGTGACTGTTAACTCTAAGCTCTATGTACCCTGTACTCATTTGAACATCATTTCATTCATCGTTCGATATTACTTAACGTTGGAGATTTCCCCTTATCCTGAAAGATGAATGTCTGGTAACTCTAAGCTCTATGTACCCTGTACTCATTTGAACATCATTTCATTCATCGTCCGATATGAATTAACGTTGGAGGTTTTTCGTTATGCTGAAAGATAGTGACTGTTAACTCTAAGCTCTATGTACCCTGTACTCATTTGAACATCATTTCATTCATCGTTCGATATTACTTAACGTTGGAGGTTTCCCCTTATCCTGAAAGATGAATGTCTGGTAACTCTAAGCTCTATGTACCCTGTACTCATTTGAACATCATTTCATTCATCGTCCGATATGAATTAACGTTGGAGGTTTTTCGTTATGCTGAAAGATAGTGACTGTTAACTCTAAGCTCTATGTACCCTGTACTCATTTGAACATCATTTCATTCATCGTTCGATATTACTTAACGTTGGAGGTTTCCCCTTACCCTGAAAGATGAATGTCTGGTAACTCTAAGCTCTATGTACCCTGTACTCATTTGAACATCATTTCAATCATCGCCCGATATTACTTAACGTTGGAGGTTTCCCCTTATCCTGAAAGATGAATGTCTGGTAACTCTAAGCTCTATGTACCCTGTACTAATTTGAGATGATTTCATTCATCGTTCGATATTACTTAACGTTGGAGGTTTCCCCTTATCCTGAAAGATGAATGACTGGTAACTCTAAGCTCTATGTACCCTGTACTCATTTGAACATCATTTCATTCATCGTTCGATATTACTTAACGTTGGAGGTTTCCCCTTATCCTGAAAGATGAATGTCTGGTAATTCTAAGCTCTATGTACCCTGTACTAATTTGAGATGATTTCATTCATCGTTCGATATTACTTAACGTTGGAGGTTTCCCCTTATCCTGAAAGATGAATGTCTGGTAACTCTAAGCTCTATGTACCCTGTACTCATTTGAACATCATTTCAATCATCGCCCGATATTACTTAACGTTGGAGGTTTCCCCTTATCCTGAAAGATGAATGTCTGGTAACTCTAAGCTCTATGTACCCTGTACTAATTTGAGATGATTTCATTCATCGTTCGATATTACTTAACGTTGTAGGTTTCCCCTTATCCTGAAAGATGAATGTCTGGTAACTCTAAGCTCTATGTACCCTGTACTCATTTGAACATCATTTCATTCATCGTTCGATATTACTTAACGTTGGAGGTTTCCCCTTATCCTGAAAGATGAATGTCTGGTAACTCTAAGCTCTATGTACCCTGTACTCATTTGAACATCATTTCATTCATCGTTCGATATTACTTAACGTTGTAGGTTTCCCCTTATCCTGAAAGATGAATGTCTGGTAACTCTAAGCTCTATGTACCCTGTACTCATTTGAACATCATTTCATTCATCGTTCGATATTACTTAACGTTGGAGGTTTCCCCTTATCCTGAAAGATAATGACTGGTAACTCTAAGCTCTATGTACCCTGTACTCATTTGAACATCATTTCATTCATCGTCCGATATGAATTAACGTTGGAGGTTTTGCCTTATCCTGAAAGATGAATGTCTGGTAACTCTAAGCTCTATGTACCCTGTACTAATTTGAGATGATTTCACTCAGCGTCCGATATGACTTAACGTTGGAGGTTTTCCCTTATCCTGAAAGATGAATGTCTGGTAACTCTAAGCTCTATGTACCCTGTACTCATTTGAACATCATT
Organism: Mantis religiosa; assembly: GCA_030765055.1. NCBI lineage: Eukaryota > Metazoa > Arthropoda > Insecta > Mantodea > Mantidae > Mantis > Mantis religiosa. Next base: position 54,025,235 of record CM060960.1, on the reverse strand, counting down.
TCATTCATCGTCCGATATGATTTAACGTTTAACGTTTTCCCTTATCCTGAAAGATAATGACTGGTAACTCTAAGCTCTATGTACCCTGTACTCATTTGAACATCATTTCATTCATCGTCCGATATGAATTAACGTTGGAGGTTTTTCCTTATGCTGAAAGATGAATATCTGGTAGCTAGGGAGATTTTACGTAAAATACATGATTTGAGACATCGTAAATAAAAAAAATAGACATTTTTGTGAAAATGGTGTATAACTCCCTGCTGTGAACACTCGCAAACCAAAGCTCACATAAATATAAACATGGTATTTCTGAGGGAAGGGTCGATAGCAGTTTTTCTCGATATTCGATTATCGATGCCGATATACGATATTTTCCACGATACATATTTAATGAGACAAAACTTAAAACCATCAGTGTTCTTATTTGCAAACTATATATTAGACATTTAAAAGCAAAACAGTCCACCTTTTTAGTCTTCGTTCAAAATGGAGTCAAGTCTATTTCATTTTGTCACATATGAATCCTGCTGTGCCAAGTAATCTTTCAGAGAAAACTGTTGCAGGTGGAATATACATATAAACCTGATGCATTTCAATGGGCCATAACTTTTTAATCAATAATAGGACAGACGTGCAACTTTGGGAGAATATAATACACAAATAGAAAATTACATTACACAATTTACATCTCAGCGAAAATGTTGGAAGTGTCCTCCACCAGCATCTATACATGTTTGCTCTCATCTCACCATATTCTCTGAAGTTTTATGGAGAGTATCCTCGCCAATGTTACTTATTTCGGTTCGAATGGATTCCTTGAGAATTAATTGTCCGTGGCCTATTCTTGTACACTCTATTTTAGATAACCCCACAAGAAAACATACGGTGAGGTTAGATCAGGGGATCTGGGGGGCCACAGACCTTCTGAGATAATTCGATTATCAAAGAAACTGGTTACAAGTTCAATGGTGATGTATGGCACGTTGTTCCATCTTACTGGAAATAACCTTCTCTCAATTGGATATCATCTCCGTAAAACTTCAGAGAATACGGTGAGACGAGTGCAAACATGTATAGATGCTGCTGGAGGACACTTCCAACATTTTCTCTAAGATGTAAATAGTGTAGTGTAGTCTTCCAATTGTGTATTACGAGAGCTGTTCAATAAAGAATGATCACAATTTTTATTGACAACGTACCTTTACTCATCCTCATAATTCTGATGGTCCTTCTCAAAATAGTATCCCCTGAATTCGATGCACTTGTCCCAGCGTTTCTGCCAGTCTTCAAAGACATGCTGCAAACCATTTTTGAGAGATCCTTCAAAATCGCCTCCGCAGCCTTCATTACTGCTTCTGATGATGGATGCCTCCCACGAAGGTGTTTCTTCAAGTTAGGAAACAGAAAAAACTCATATGGGGCTAAATCCGGACTATAGAGACGGTGAGGGATGCACTTCACGTTGATTTTTGCAAGATATTCAGTAACAACATTGGCAATATGCGGCCGCGCATTATCGTGGTGCAGCATCCAGCCTGCTTCACGGAAATGTGTTCTTTTGCGCCTGATATGGATTTGCAATGTTTTAAGGATATCCCTGTAGTATTGTCCAGTTACTGATGTGTGTGCAGGTACAACATGCTGATAAACCATTCCATGAATATCAAAGAATGAGACGACCATAGCTTTCTCAGCAGAAGCAACCACTGTTGCATTTTGGGGGGATTGGTGATGAAGGAGATTTCCACATTGAGCTTTTCTGTTTGCTCTCAGGATCAAAATGATGTAGCCAAGTGCCATCAGCAGTGATTACGTTTGGTAGAAACTCCGGATCTTCCTCTAACATCAACTTTAACTGCATGTTACCTCCATTGCAGCGGTAGGCGATACTGAACATGTCTGAACTTGCCTGGTTCTCACAAGCGGAAACCAGGAGTACTAACAATGAAACTAGTAAGTCGTGTTTGTTCCACGTTAAGCTAACAGAATCTAATAAGAATGAATTTTAGTGCAAAAAATTATGACCGTAAAAAAATTATGATCATTCTTTATTGAACAGCCTTCGTATATTTTCCCTAACTTGCACGTGTGTCCTATTATTAGTTAAAAATTTATGGCCTATTGAAATGGTTCAGATTTATATGAATCGCACTATGTTTAGCAGATACTTTTACAGACATTTTGAATTTGTTTTCCGGTAATCCAGTACACTAGAAAGAGGAGGTGACAAATTGACGTTGAGATATGCAGTGATTTCTTCTTGGGGACTGTTAACTGCCACTGAATCTGACATATCATTATTTTCTTGCATAGTGTTACTGTTTTTGTTGTTGTTGCTTTTTTTTTTTGTTTTTTTTTTTGTAAATTACGTCCTCAACTTAAGTCATATCGGACGATGAATGAAATTGGTTAAATGGTGCTTAAATGAGTCCGGGGTCCATGTAGCTTAGAGTTACCCGACATTCATCCTTCAGGATAAGGGAAAACCCCGGAAAAACCTTATCCAGGCAACTCACCCTGAGATTCGAACTCGGAACCTCTTGAACGCGAGGCAGACATGCTACCATCTACGCTACCGAGGCGGGCATAATATTACTGTGCAGGTACCACGCTCCTGATAATTTCTCAGGCTTTGCATTCTTCTGCCGGCGGCAATAATATTTTGTGATTTTAAAGTAAAATAAAAATTGCAGAATCACCACGAGGTATCAAAAAAGTACCGTGTGGATTTTCTGAAGTATCGTAAGATATCGATACCATGTAAGATCGTGAGTATCGAGAACCCATTCTTAAGATTTACCTCTAGCATCTTCTGCAATGAAACAAGATTTCAGGAATGCCTCCCCACTCCAGATTGTGATGTACATGGGATATTTCATACATAGAGGCGTGAACTTAGTATACACAATTTACTATCTCGTGATTTTTTGTACCATTTATCACTAGGTCATTCTTTTTTTAGTCAGTATCGCCAACTCTATTCCCATAAATCGCTGCAGAACAATTTATTACTCATTAGAATCGACTAACGACCAAAACTCAAAATGGAGGGCAATTCAAAGCATTTGGTGATGCATCAAGTGATAAAATTGAAACGATATTTCAAAATTCTCCAACAAGTAGTCCAACAAAACTAGAACGAGCATATGGAACCACTTCATTGATTTCTCTAACGACCGGGATACGAACTCTTGCCAGAACTTAATTCTATTTTGAAAGATTAGCCATACTGCATTAATCTTAATGAATACCGTTTATGTTATTTTTTATAGAATTTAAAAATGTTTAGTCAAATATTTGAGATTAGTATTTAAATGCATATAATCCAGAAACAAGTAACTTTCCCAGATAACTTCCTATCAATAATTTATCGGATAGGTGAGACATCTTAGGTCACTACTTTTGAAAAACTTCTTAAAAAAGTTTGAATTCTTCAACAGCTGCACTAACGATTTTGATTATAATACCGTATGTATGAGAATTTAAATTTATATCTTAATTCTGCGAATGCCCTCAGAAGTCATTTCTTCTAGTTAATTGCCTGAAAATCATAAAGTTCACGTTAAAACACACCATTTAGTAAAAACGACTCCTGTAAAATGAAATTCCAGAGATACTCGTTTGTACTGATAGATTCAATTAATATAATACATTTTTCAAATGGAAATCTGTATTTGCTATCTCTTAGCCATATCTTAAATGATTTCACTATCGCCTAAACTCTAATGTATTCCCTTGTACCTACCAGAAAAGTAGGAATAAGATGTTTATTTTAATTAACATTAAGTGCACAGAGGAATAAATAATTGTAAGAATAGTTTGTACTAAAGTAGAGAACGGCAGGTTGTACCGACAAATTAGAGAGGCTAGCCAAGTCCAACTATTCAAGTCGAACATTATTCAGTTCGATTAATAACATAGAGGAGTACGTGTTTGTAAGAATAGTTTGTACAAGAGTAGAGAACGGCAGGTTGGCGCGGCAAATTAGAGAGGCTAGCCAAGGTCAGCTATTCGTATCTAGTCTTTAGGAAGTTATTCATTTCGATTAATTACACAGATCGAGGAATAAGTGTTTGAAAGAACAATTTATACAAGTGTAAAGGCCAGCAGATTAAACAGGCAAATTAGAGAGGCTAGCCAAGGTCAACTATTCATGTCTAGCCTTTAGGAAGTTCTTCAGTTCGATTAATTATATAGATAGACGAATAAGTGTTTGTAAGAATAGTTTGTACAAGAGTAGAGAACGGCAGGTTGGACCAACAAATTAGAGAGGCTAGCCAAGGTCAACTATTCATGTCTAGCCTTTAGGAAGTTATTCAGTTCGATTAATTACATAGATAGAGGAATAAGTGTTTGTAAGAATAATTTGTACACGAGTAGAGAACGGTAGGTTGGGCCTACAAATTAGAGAGGCTAGTCAAGGCCAACTATTCATGTCTAGCCTTTAGGAAGTTATTCAGTTCGATTAATTACACAGATAGAAGAATAAGTGTTTGTAAGAATAGTTTGTAGAACAGTAGAGAACGGCAGATTGGACAGGCAAATTAGAGAGCCTAGTCAAGGTCAGCTATTCATGTCTAGCCTTTAGGGAGTTATTCAGTTCGATTAATTACATATATAGAGGAATAAGTGTTTGTAAGAATAGTTTGTACAAGAGTAGAGAACGGCAGGTTGGACCGGCAAATTAGAGAGCCTAGCTAAGACCAACTATTCATGTCTAGCCTTTAGGAAGTTGTTCAGTTCTATTAATTACATAGAGGAATAAGTGTCTCTTGTGTAATAGAGAAAGCTATGTGTGTTAAAAACAGTATTTTTTTCTTGCAACTTCTTGGTAACCGAAATAAATAGTGAAGAAATGGTTTCATTATAATTTTTCATTTAAAGTACAAGAGAAATTTGGGAAAATAAAATGAAAGTTACGGGTTTACAAGCAGGAGGCTACATGCTGTCCTTAAAATCTTATTGTTCAAGAAAAAGTAATGACAGGTTGCAGTGGTTGCACCTGAACAGAGTGTAAATACACTGACTGGCCGTGTATGTGCCACTATCTTGCGTAAACAAATTTTCCTATAGGCTTTCACGCTTTCCCATGTAGTAGTAATATTACACGCTGCTTATTCTTACTAGCAGAGTACTGTCTGCGTCTTTTTCTCTGTATCACTGACGAAATCTATAATATAAATGTAGCTTAATTTAACATATACCTAAATAATTCTTCACGCCTTCTTAAACAAAACTTTTACATTTTACGAAACATAGAGGCGATATCCGAAAAGTATCTAACTTCAATTATAACATCATACATGTGTCTCTGTATTTTTTCAGGCCAATGTCAGAGAATTAACCGTTTGGATGTATTCAAAGATTGCTTACCTGAAGATGGAAACCTTGCGGAGCAAACAATACATTACTTTGATATAGGCGAATTGGAAACTTTCTTTTTCTAAAATTTGCGTCCTTAACGTTAAATCATATCAGACGAGTAGTGAAATGGGTCAAATTATACTCAAATGAGCCCAGAGTCCATAGATATTAGAGTTACGAGAGATTCGTCTTCCAGGATAAGGGAAAACCCTGGAAAATAAAACTTATCCAGATAACTCGCCCTGACGAGGTTCGAACTCGGGACCTCTTGAACATGAGGTAGACACACTAACACCACGCTACAGAGGTGCGCGAATTGGTTACTGGTTATGCAAGTTACTGTAAATAACAAACGATTGGAACTAAAGGAGCTAATTTTAATGAAACACATATTTTAGATTTTATGATAAATTAATCGTTATTTTGCTGCCATATACTCTTCAATTGTTTGATTGGATAACATTTGCTGCAGTAGTTCAAATTGCTTCAGCCAGGAGTTAACTGAACGAGTGGAATAGCCGGTGGTTTCGTCTGTCGCCCGCATTAGGGAAATACAGGTTCAATTTCCATGGCCACCCTACCTGACTCATGGGTTTTTTAGGGTTTTCCCGGGTCGCCAGACGAATGCTGGGTAGCTTAATTACATCCTCCGAATTTCCTGTTTCTTCAGTTCATCTCTTATCTGGTGGTCTCTTTCAGAGTAGAAGGGATAGGCTTTGGGTGAAGCTTCTCCCTTCAGTAGGACAGTCTCCGGTCTCCGAACCGTGGGGCCGTTTCCAGACCATAGTAGGGTGTACTGTGCCGGTTGTACTGTCCTGCAGGGGAGTTTCCAACCAGTAAAGTGTAGGAGCCTGCCCTTTGCACTGCTGTGACTCCTTGAGACGGCCGCCTTCTGTCTCCTCTCGTCTCAGCCTTCCTTCCAGGGATGCCTCACTTCAGCCATAGGTACAATGGATCAAGTTTAGACCTCCGTGCCAAATCCCAGCCTTAGCTCAGTCCAGAAGTTAACACTGTCTGACTTTTCTGCTATATTCTACCTCGGTGACCCTAGCACACTCTCTAATTTGGTTCTCAGATTGAGGAGGGAGAGGTAGGGCACCAGACTCAACAGTGTTTTTCCTCTCTTGGAATAAAAAGCATAGTACGTGGGAGAGCGGGGGGGGGGGGCAAAATAAAGACAGAGCCGCGATTTATATTGGGAATATTCTGCACGTACAAACGAGCTACGTCTCTGTCGATGTGAATATATCTGTGTGTCGCAGGAAACGGGAGGGCAAGGGGAATATTTATGCTGTCGCACTGCCCATACAAGGAGATGGCAGCAGAGGAAGGAGAAGCCGCCGCGACGTGTTTTCCATGAATATGCGATAATTGAAATGTCATACCCTCGTGCTTCTTACCGTGATTCGTTTTGTTATGCAAGGTTTATAGGAAAGGTGGACCTGGAACAGGGAATAGAGCAAGCAAAATACAAGTAGATGCTGAAAGGCTGACAACACAAGGAGAATGGAGTCAAGTAAATGTACAACCAATGTACAGGGTCCTTCGTAAGTAACCAAACATACAAATAAGACTAGACTAACTCAACACACCTAATTCCGTGAAAGTGTAAATAAATTATGTTTAAATCTTTGTTCTCCTGACGTTCAAGAGGTCCCGAGTTCGAATCTCGTTCAGAGTGAGTTACCTAGATAAGGTTTTTCCAGGGTTTTCCCTTATCCTTCAAGACGAATGTCGGGTAACTCTAAGCTCCATGGACCCTGGACTCATTTGAGCACCATTTCACCCAATTCATTCACCGTCCGATATAACTTAACGATGGGGCGGACGTAAATTTAAAAAAAAAAATCTTTGTTGTTTTTCCTCTCACAAAACTATCCAAATAAGATTCAGTGACGATTAAAAAGAAACTCAAAATCAGTATCACGAAACAATTAATGGTCTGATAATTACAAAAGGATGTGCAAACAGGCATGTGTCGCTATGTATATCTCATGGCAAAGCTGGCCCACCATTAAATTGATGGAAATTTTTTCAGTTTAAAGCTTGTATTCTCCCAAGGTACTACAATTTTATAAAATGAACAGTATATCCAATTTCGACGTTTCTTTTGCATAGTTCCCTATTTAAAAATGGAATATATACATATTAATTTAGGTCGAACAGAATAGCCATTGTGGGAAAATAATTAATAGTTTCCTGCTTTGTTTAATTTATTTAATGTCGCTTTAACTTACATAGACCCGGTTGCATAACGTTAACTGAACATGATCTTCAGTTAAGCTGAACTTAGAATTTTGCTTGTATAAACATTGATCTAAGTTCATGTCCTCTTGATCTAAGATCAAACCTGACTGGTGAATTTTCTGCAGGTAACTTGATTGAACTTAGATCAGCAGAACTGCAGAATTTACAAAATAGTTTCTGAGAAGAAATAAGTAGTGTAGCTTTAAATAAATAGTAAATAAAGCATTTTTGTGGTTACTTGTATAAATAATTAGCCTCTTTATTTCACAAATTTATGTTAAATATGCACTGTTTCTGTTCATAACCTATACATTTTTATTATTTTCAGAATTCAGATTACTCTGATATCTCTGAAGCTTAGAATTTTCAGTTTGAAAGGTCTCCTCGTGTTCTCCAACATAGAAGAAGTCCCATCTCAGAACTAAATGACAGAAAATTCAAAATGAGATTTCGACTATCAATACATGTTGTTGAGGAACTGGAGCATGGGCTACATGGACAATTAAGAACACAAAACCTGAGGAATTATGCACTCAATCCAATATTTATGATCCTGCTCACATTACGGTTCTATGCAACTGAAAGCTTCCAAATGGTGATTGGGGATATATTTAATATAAATAAAGGGACTGCGTTTATAACAATACACAAAGTTACAAGGGAGATTGCACCTTTAAGATCTCATTTCTTCAGGATGCCTATGGAAAAGGGTGAAATAAGAAGGGTTATGCAAGATTTAAAATTAGCGGAACGCATCTTCTCTTTTGCTTGAACTTTCATTTTTATATACAAATGTAATAATTTGTAACTTAAAACTTCACTTATCTCCCATTTTTTGTTTATATTTTCCAGCTCACAGTATTGTAAACACACGAAAATGAAAAAGATGTACATTGGGCATATAATGGAGATAAAGTAAGCCAAATGATTAACTTTTGATAAATACGGTTTCAATATGGAGTAAATTCTTATACCGTTTATTTAAAATAACATTATTTCTAGGACAAATAGCCATAAAGCGAAACATTTATTTAGTTTTTCTTATGTCTAGATTGGCTACTCTATGCACTTGAATTAAACAGAGTCGAATAGAATCCTCTCAACACAACAGGAAGTTGCAACATGTTTGGCGATGTTGCCGCATTTGTTTTTGCGATATCTGATGAGTACTGAACGGCGTTCATCTGATCTAAGATCAGCATTTTACAACCCACGTGGGTTCATAAACTTAGTTCAGTTTTGATCTTCGATTATGGATTTGTCTAAGGCATTTGATTTGGTTGACCATAATATTCTATTATCCAAACTTGAAGCCTATGGTATAAGAGGGGTATCTCATAATTGGTTTGAATCCTACCTTGAGGGTAGAAGACAGTATACTGTCGTTAATAATGAATTAAATGGTCATAATATTAATTCCAATATTGAAATTGTGAGATGTGGGGTTCCACAGGGTTCTATCCTGGGATCACTGCTTTTTCTAGTATATATTAATTACCTTCCACTTAATATTCCCCATGCAGAAACTATTCTATATGCTGACGACAATAATATAATAATCAGAGGCTGCAATAATTCTGAATTGCAACATTATGCTAATACTGTGATGACAAATATGATGCATTGGCTAACTAATAATAAATTACTACTTAATATTAAAAAGACACAAAGTATGCATATTTCACTATCAAACTGAAATGAAGCTAATATAGCTCCTGTAATCGCTTTTGGCAATGAGGTAATACAATATACCAATGAAACAAAATTTTGGGGGGTAATTATTGACAAATTTTTAAGCTGGAAGCCGCATATTCAGTATATTACTGCAAAAATTAAACAAGCCTACTACATAATATCAGCGCTAAGGAAAATTTGTAATACGCAAACATTAAAGCTGATTTACTATTCATATGTGCAGTCTTATCTTGCATATGGTATCTTTATCTGGGGATCAGCTACCGAAATAAGATTTTTTTGTAACACAAAAGAAAATAATAAGAAGAATGTTTAATCTAAGTAAAGGGACTCATTGTATGAAATATTTTAAGGAAATTAATATACTAACTCTGTCATGTCTGTATATCTTAGAAACCGTATGCTTTATAAACAACAATATACAATATTTTCAAACAAATAACACTATTCATGAACATTATACTAGGAATAATACTAAATTACATATACTGGGATCAAGATCAAATAAAAAACTTAACTCAGTACTGCATAAAGGGGTTCACATGTACAACTTAATCTTACAGAAAATCAAAAACAATGATAAGAAAAGATTCAGAAGAGATGTGAAATCATTTTCAATAAATCAGTGCTTCTATAGTACTCAAGAGTTCTTTGAATATTTTAGACACCAGATTAAGTAGAGTAAATGATTACATGAGAATAATTTTATGATACTAATGGTTGACAATTCATGTAAGTTTTCTGTATTTGCTGACTTTTATACCATTTAATCTGATTATTGCATGCAGAATTAATTCTGTATTTTCTGAATTTCTAGTTTGTATTGTTTGTACTGTATCTTGAAAAAGCAAATATTTCTGTACAGAAATTAAATGCTAAATAAATACTATTGTCATATAAATGAACTGCAGTTAGCGATTTTTATGCAACCGGGTCTTACAGTCTAACTGCAACAAAATGTTGTTAATGCTATTTACATAGTATAATTATAACATGCTAAATATTTAGTTATTAAAATATATATTATATATACAAATATAACAATTTCTAACTTAAAACTTCGCTTATCTTATAAGAAATTATGGCACTTTTCTTATAAATTGTTCGGGATAGGGATTTAGTGGAAATTCTTCCACATCCTCTGCCGGAACCAACAAAGCTGTCGGCTGGCCTCGTAGCTCATTCGGTAGAGCACCTGCCTACCGTGCTAGGGGGGGTGGGGATTTTTCTCCGACCAAGATAATTCCCCATCTTCCCCAGAGTCTGGAAGTATGAATGAGAGTGTGAATGTGTGCGTGATGTAATGATAAATAAACCGAAAGATAACGAGTTAACACCTTCAATATGCTCCAAAGGAGAACGGCCGCCGATATGACCATAGTAGTTAAAGGCGGTGTATAAATGGAACAAGAAAAAAAAAGAAACAAAGCTGTCGTCATCGTTACGAACGCTAGATGTTCTAGTTAGTGCTACCAAAATCTGAAAATAAAACAAATTTAAAAACAGAATCGACTGCCGGTATTTGAAAATTAATTGCGCGATGTTTTTTTTTTTTTTTTTTTTTTTTTTTTTTTTTTTTTTTTAATAAATATCTTTTCCCAAACCATTAAATCTATCGGACAATTTAATTGTTTTAATAATTTAACTTCTGGATTTACTTCATGAATGACCAAAAATGATCTGCTACGGACGATTTATCAGTTTTTTTATACTTAATGTTACGAAAATGTTATTTCGTTCTGGTTTCCAATATGAACTTTATCACAATCGAAACAAATTGATAAATACCAGATTTTTCATTATTAGGGATTTCATCTTTTTAGATAAATGCAAGGAATTTTTAATACTATATTTTGAGGAAGTAAAGTTGTACCAATCTCTTTAAAAAAAAATGAAAATGTTTATTAACCCAAGGATGGTAAGTAAATTCTTTAAAATTATAATCGTATTTTATTTTTCTAAGGGTAGAAATATCATTAACAGTTTTTTTTTTGTATTTGAATTTTTCAATTTTTTATTTATAAAGTCTTTATTAAAACAATTAATTAAAACAGGATTAATAATATGTTTATAATCTTTATTAAATTCATCTTTATTCAGGGGTATATTTATTTATCTATAAATCAAACTATTGAAAACAGCAAACTTATGTGAAAGAGGGTTAAAACTTTTATATTTTATGTAATTATCAATATGAGTAGACTTCCTATAAATACCAAAGTTTAATTATTATTTCCTATTATCTTTAGATCTAGAAAAGGAAGAAATCTATTAATTTCAATCTCTAATGTAAATTTTATAGCTTTATCTTGCAAATTTAGTAATTTTAAAGCATCGTTTATGAGTTTATCAGGAACAATAGCAAAAATATCAACATATCTATACCAAACTTTAAAAATTAAAGAGAATGATTTAGTGACTTGCATTTCGGGGAAAAAAAACTCATAAAATGATCACCAAGAAAAGGTGAAAGAGATTTGCCCATATCTAAGCCAGAAGTTTGTTGAAAAAATTCACCATTAAATATATTATACAAGGGGGGTCCAGAACGTAAGTTCTGTTTCAATTTATCTCCGCTGCAGCGCTGCGCTCCCAGTTCCGCATATGCGAGGTAGACGCTCTATATCAAGAAGAAACGTGCGCCATTGTGAGATCGCTGTCAGCCACGTACGCGTTGTTATGCTTGTTTACAATGTCGGTGCTGATTTAAAATCCTGCCGCTTGTGAAATCAGATCTGTGATTCGTTTTCTGAATGCTAGGAAAGTGAAACCAATTGAAATTTATCAGCAAATTTGCGTTTTTTACGGACAAAATGCGATGAGTGAGACAATGGTGAGAAGATGGGTCCAACAGTTCAATGAAGGACGTAGTGAAGTGCACGATGAAGAACGAAGTGGGCGTCCATCTTTGGTTACAGAAGAACTGGTTCACGCAATTGATGACAAGATCCAGGAAAACCGCAACTTTACAATTAGTGCTCTCGCTATGGAATTTCCCCAAATCTCACGATCACTAGTTCATGAAATTGTTACCGAAAAACTGAAATTTCGTAAACTTTGCTCACGTTGGATGCCAAAGATTCTTACTGAGCGATTGAAAAGAAAATGGATGAGTACTGCACTTCAGTTTTTGACCCGTTATGATGAGGGCGGCGAAGAATTTCTGACTCAGATATTCACAGAAAATGAAACTTGGGTTTCTTACGACACCCCTGAAAGAAAGAGTCAACCAATGGAATGGAGGCACACCTCATCCCCAGCAAAGGTTAAGCCGAAACAAACCTTGACACCTCGAAAAATGATGTTTACAGTGTTCTGGGATGGGAAAGGCATCTTACTCATTGATTTCTTACCGCGTGGTCAAACAATGAAAGCAGGTGTTTATTGCGAGACACTTAGGAAATTGCGCCGCGCAATACAGAATAAGCGGCGAGGACTGCTGTCAAAATTTGTTGTTTCTTCACGACAACGCACGACCACACACTGCAAATGCTACGAATAACATCCTACAGGGATTTGGCTGGGACGTGTATGACCATCCCCGTACAGCCCTGACTTCCCTCCTAGCGACTTTCATCTGTTTCTGCATCTCAAATCTTTCCTTGGCGGTCAACACTTCAACAATGACGAAGAGCTGAAAGAAAATGTTTCCAACTGGTTGAAGACACAGGCAGCAAACTTCTATGAAGAAGGTATACAAAAACGTGTGGTTCGCTATGACAAATGCCTGCAAAATTTCAGCAGCTATGTGAGAAAGTAGTTTAAGAGTTGTAGAATTTTGTGCAGTAAAGAATTTTGCTGTATCTGTACACAATTTAATTTTATTACCAAACAGAACTTACTTTCTGGACGTACCTCGTATATACTTAATATATATTTATACATATTAAATATACGTATATTCTATTCCATTGTATAAATTAATTAATTTTAGAAATTTAAATAGTGCTGTACTGTGTGGTGGATTACTAAGGGCTTCTTGAAGATCTGGAAGGTTACATTGTTCTCGCTGTTGCTTGTATTGCAAACTTTCTGAAATTATATGGCGTACAGAGATGGTCATATGACAAATGCTGCATTCAGATTGCGGTGTTTTGTTTCATCAGATGACCATGCGACAGTTTGGTGTGTCCAGTCTGAAGTCTAATGATGACAGCTTGGTCTTTACGATTCAGTTTTTGAAGTTTTAGATCGTTTTCTAATCTCACTAGTTTCCAAGTAGGTGATTTTTCCCATGTTGTTTGCCAGTGCTTATGCAAGTTTTTAAATACAAATCCTGCAGCATCTTTATAAGATACAGTTAGTTAGTTACCTGTTCATGAACTGAGAGTCTTGTGGCTTCCTTAGCTGCGGAGTCTCTTCCTTCTTATTTAGCATATTTTGATGAATGTTTTCACAGAAATTACAAGTAGTATTCTGGATTTATGTACGGGTCCTGATTACACATGCAATAGAGAGTCACTAAGCCTTTTCAGACGAAAGTCTTGAGTTCTTTTCTAGTTAAGAGCTTCATATGACGTTTTGTAAAAGCTATATTGCACTGTGCTATATAATTTGTTTTAATTTGCATAAAAATCTATCACTAATAATTCGTTTGCAAAAAAGTGGATAAAAATATTATGGCTCAACTAAATTATCTTTATATATTGAAAATAATTGTTCTAAAAATATGCATTATGATTTTTCGTTCTACCTACATAACACAACACAATGTATATATTATTCTAAAATTAGAATTGATTTGATTTTCCCAGGAAGATAAAACCGGGAGGACATTTACCCCTTCTGCCCACACGGAAACCATGTTTATTTGTACTGTGTCTCTCCCCGTTTTCTAATAAAGCCAACCTGTACCTCTGGCGAAGCGTGCAACGAAGCGCTGGGAGTCCGCCTCTCTGGGAATTTCAGAAGAAAAAACAAGAAAATTCGTGCTAAACTATTTCATTTGCTCTGGATACATTTTCAAAATGTTTTTGAGAACATCCGCGGTGCTGCGGACAATTTGACAGCTGCTTGGATTCTAGTGACCAGTTCTGCGAGCTTTCAATACTGTTACACAAATAAAAATATTTGTAAAAAAATCTCCACTTAAGAAGTTGATGTTAATACTTGCTTCTTCTTTATAAAATCTATTTCAAAAGTATATCGCTTTCATCCTCAGTCAAACTACGTTATTAAGGAAATCTCGGTTACCATGTTTTTTCTTTTGTTATGTTACGTTTTCAGCATTACCAACATCTGAAGACGAAACAAACCTAAAAACAGAATCAATTGCCGGTATGTCAAAATTCATTACGCGATTTTTATTTTTTAAAATAAACATTTCTCCCACACTATTAAATCTATGGGAACATTTAATTGTTTTAATAATTTAACTTCGGGATTTATCTCATGGTTAAAAGACCAAAAATGATCTGCTACGGCCGACTTATCAATTTGTTTATATTTAATGTTACAAAAATGTTCTTTCTTTCTGATTTCCAAACTAAGTTTCGTCTTTCCGATATAAACCTGATCACAAACCAAACAATTAAATTGATAAATACCAGATTTTATATTATAATAATTTTATCTTGTTTAGAAAACTGTAATAAATGTTTAATACTATATTTATTTTGAGGACCTAAAGTTATACAAACTTCTTTCAAAAAAATTGAAAATGTTTATTAAACAAAAAATGGTAAGTAATTTTTTTTAAAATTATAATCCTCTTATTTTGTAAGAGTAGAAATATCATTAACAGTTTTTTGATACTTACATTTTCAATCTTCTTTTGTATAAAATCTTTATTAAAACCATTAATTAAAGCAGTATTAATAATATGTTTATATTTATTAAATTCGTCTTTATTCATAGATATATTTATTAATCTATAAATCGAACTATTAAAAGCAGCAAATTTATGTGAAAAAGGGTTAAAACTTTTATTTTTTATGTAATTATCAATACGAGTAGATTTCCTATAAATACTAAAATATAATTTGTTATTATTTCTTATTATTTTCAAATCTAAAAAAGGAATAAATCCATTAATTTCAGTTTCTAATGTGAATTTTATAGCTTTATCTTGTAAATTTAGTAATTTTAAAGCATAATTAATTAGTTTTTCAGGAAGAGTAGCAAAAATATCAACATAACTATACCATATTTTAAAAATCAAAGGAAAAGTTTTGGTAACTTGAAAAGGTGAAAGAGGATTACCCATTGCTAAGCCAGAAGTTTGTTGAAAAAATTCACCATTAAAAGTGAAAAAAAATTGATCTAAACAAAAACCAGTAAGTTTAACAAAATCAACTATTAAGTCCTTATGTAAATTTATTGAATTCAACCACTTTTTAAAATTAATTAAAAATACTCACTACTGTATTTACGCATTCGTAACCTTGAATACCATGCTTCGCAGGTTTACGGAAGCAATGGCGATCTTCGAGAGTTAGGAAAAACTGACAGATTGTCACGTGAAGTTCATGTAGCGTGTTGATACCGAAATTATGGTTTGCCAGAAGCAAAGAATCATGATAGATGTCAAAGGAATGTTGGTTCTTTGTTACGACAAGGGGCAAGGCCAGTTGAGTTGGGGAAAGTGTATAACAAAGCCATGTAAGAAGCAGTGTCCTTAGAAGATTTCTAAAGGAATTGTCACTTGACGTGTATGAATAGGGAATTCTTTGGATCATTTACAATGGCGACCAAAACAGCCACAAAAGGGACTTTGTTTGAAAAGGAATTTTGAGAGTGAAAGTTATATATACACACGCGCAGCTGTGGTTAGAGGGCACTCTTCGGTGTGAAGCCGATGTGGCTAGTTCGCGGCTAGGAAGCCATTATAAACAGTCTTCGGCTTGAAGCCGAGCGGAGGATTCTTCGGTGTCAGTCCGATGAGAAGAGTCTGAGACGTGAAGCCTATTAGAGCGGTCAACTTGTTCTGTCTTGAATATTTGTCGGGTCATCAAAATTTATCGAGTAATAAACAATTAGCATTCAGTAACTCTAAGCCGAGATTGCTAACCCTCGGTCGGCAACTTCCATTTTGATGTGTGAAAAGAAGAAGCAGTGAATAAATAATTTGGAGACGGGCATTCCAGTGTGGCGAAAATCTCCTTCTCACCATACCCTGGGAGAAACTTCATTGCTCGCCGACTTATTTGCTCAACCATAAACATTTTATTTACAAATTGGCGCCGCAACGTAGAATCCTTTGTTTGCCACATACAATTTTGCTTCAGTGTGAAGAAAAGTTATTTTTGTTTATGTGGCACTTTTAAATATAACTGTATGTATATTTCAATAGCATTAGCAATAGTATTTTACGTAGATTGATATAAAGTGATGACAAATAGGACATTCTTGTGAAGTTCTAAGTTATTAGCAAAATTGTGTGAATTGCATACTTTCTCCATTTTAGGCTAAAAGTTCACGCAGTGTGGGCCAGCTGTAGGAAAAATTGGAGCCTCCGGGTGGAGAGGGGAAACAGGAATATGTCTTGTAGTGTGACCAGTCTTGCAACGTAAGAAGGGCCTAAATGTTTGAGCTGGAAGATGTATGGCGAGTAGCGACACGTTGGCGGGGCAGTTTGATGCAAATAAGCTGGGTAGCGCAGGGTAGAGCAATGAGGTACTCTCAGGGTATGCGTGGATACATATGAATAAGGTTAGTTCTGGAATACCCGTTTGAAACTGATTTAATGACTGCTTCCTTTTATCATCACATCAAACTCGAAGTTGCCGACCAAGGGTTACCGATATATCAATGTTCAGCGTTACCTATGTAGTTTGCTTATTACTCGATAAAACTTATGTCGTTCTTAACGTAAAGTCTGTTTAGTTAACTCATGTGCAGTCGGCCGCTGCCTTTGACGAACCCTTATAATCGTCTTACAACACTGACCCTCCTTCTCCCAGTCCTTTCTGCAAGGTTGCCACCTCTCTCGATACGTCATGGGTATCGTACGAGGTTTCGTCTAAATGAATTATCTTATGTCCATTACTGCAAAATCTTCTTAGTTTTGACGATATGTAAATCGCGAAGCTACAATTCTACTGGATTCCATAATAACACTTATCTTATTCAAAGTGCGGTATTTGAAACCCAGCTCCTTTAGGAGACCGCGCAAAGTACAGTGCCCATAAGGAAAATCACAAATTTCTTGCAAATGTGCAACCAATTCGTCTAAGGTGGGCGCTCTCCCTTTTGCATAGAATCTATAAATTTCTCGACGAATTAAATCGCATATGAAATTATCTACTTTAGAGAAACGTTTCCTTTTGTTTTCACACTTGATCGGCGTCTTTGGTATTCCTTTCGTCACAATATTTCTTACTGTATTTCTGTGAATACCCATAATTTATCATCATTGCATGACACCTTACCAAGATTATTTCTCAGCACATATTTATATATGTTCAAAAGAAGCGCTTGTATTTTCTTAGAAACAGTTCCCGTTATAACTTTGTTTTTTTAGGCTTTTCCAGTAACATAACTCGGCCCAGTTATTCACACTATTGTCTTCACTTTGATTATTTTCACGTGACTGAAATTGATATACTACTTCATTTGCATTTACCACTGCATTTCCCTCCCACGGTTTCCACATCGTGACACACAACGAATTGCTGCACGTAATGAAACGGATCAACTGGAAGTTAGAAATTTGGCAACTGAGAGTCCACGTAGAGTAGACATGCGTCTGTCACTTCGAGAAAATCAGGGTTGTTATTGGTCCTCAACGACATGTTCCATTTCTGAAGTGTGGTGATAGATTTATGATGGTCATTAGTGGGCGGGAGGCTCAGGTTCCTTTGACTCCGAACTGCACACGCGTTAACTAAACAGACTTTACATACGAACCGACAAAAATCTTCTCCCATCGCTTCTGATCTGCCTTCGACCAAGACGGAGGCGATGACTTTCTTAATCGGCCGCCAGCCGCGGACTGCCTTCCCACACTGTGCACAGCTACGTGTGTGTGTGTGTGTGTGTGTGTGTGTGTGTGTGTGTGTGTGTGTGTGTGTGTAACTTTCACTTCTGGAAGCCCTCTTTATTCATGCAAAACTCCTTCGTGACTATTTTTTCCATTGTGATTATTAGTATACGTCAGGCAATTATTAAGGGTCCGAAGAATACCTTTTCAAACGGAGTCAAGTGCTATCCCTTTAGAACTTTTGCTAAGAAAACTGTTTCTTACGTTTCTTTTGTTAGAACAATTATTCAACCCAAAGCACCTGCCTACACGTTTTGCAACAAAGATACACAATTTCTTTGAAATCCATTACGACGGTTTACTCATTGCATCCTTTCATTTCGGTATCAGTGTGACTGTACAATAGGAGTACTGAAGAATAGCCTTAGTTCTTTGAGTCATTATTCTCTCTTATTTTAATGAAAATTATTATTTGGAGCTTCCCTCACTTTGAAAGTCACGCCTTGCTACAGCTGTACCTTTAAAAAGTATTAGGAATCCCTCAACTATAGCCATTCTTATTGGCCACAATTTCCTCAGGGACTGAAGACCCGAACTAACTGCAACGTTTCCTTTCCAATGCTTCACACTGGAATATGAGTTATGTTGCAGCCTCATCCTGCACAAAAATTAAAATAGAACTGCAGTCCTTACTAGATATAGTTTCATGATTAACTTATCTCGCAGATTTGGCTGTGCACCAGAGGCGAGCGTTCTCTCTTTCTGAAAAAGACATAAGATATGCTCTAAGAATCAAAGGATGATGAAAATGTTAACACATAAAACAGTAGAAATGTGACTTCTTCCCAGTCAGATTTTTGATTCGTCCACTGTAAATGTAAAATGGTCCATTTGATAATTATTATTGTAGCAGAAGATCTACAACAGTTGTATCGGTGTTAGACGAGATTTTGTTCACTAATATGTGTTTCAAATGCGAAGAGTTCTGGCTTGTAGTTAATCAGATGCGTAAGAGCACCCAGCGTTGCCACCTCGTTACCCCACTCTTTATATTCCTATCTCTCTCACACACTTACGAGTGTTCTTGGCGCTAGACGGTAAGGGAACGCAAACTGAATTTTCCAAAGTTTTATAATAATGCAGTTGTTCAAATCACAATTGCAACATGGGTATTCGTATATTACACACATGTTGTAAATATATAGTTAAAAATAATTATACTTTATGGATGGCTTACTTTTCTAATCTAACGAATCTGCCAGCGACGCATCCATATAGCCCTCAATGTCACTTCCGTTAAGAGACAATTCGTCATTGCCACTGTCTTCATCGTCTTGAGTGTTGCAAGTTTATGATGATAGGCTCCAAAATCTCGTCATTGCTATTTCTTTCCAAAAGCAGTGTTCCTATAGTTAATCTGCATGTCTCATGCAGTTTTCCCAGTCTTGTGCAACCTTGTCAATTTCTTGGTGAAAGAGTCGTTCAGCGTCAGTCAGTTTAGAAGTATTATTTCTGTTTGCAACATAATTTGAGCCCACTTTTAACTCAATTGGATTGTTCTGGCAGTGATTAGGG
This sequence comes from Mantis religiosa, assembly GCA_030765055.1. Classification (NCBI taxonomy): domain Eukaryota; kingdom Metazoa; phylum Arthropoda; class Insecta; order Mantodea; family Mantidae; genus Mantis; species Mantis religiosa. Next base: position 54,005,431 of record CM060960.1, on the reverse strand, counting down.
GCAAGGTGGTTTATAATACCTCGTGTCTCCTTTCAATTGCAAGCTGATCCAGCTGATACACTGTCCCTGGTTTTCAAACGGAAGAACAGCTGAATAATACTGCTTTGAACTTTCTAGAGTAAATAGAGATTACGTACTATTCATAAACATAGTGTGACAAGTCACGTTCTGCCGATGCACCATTCTACAAGCCAGCAGGAAGTGAATTGTTTGTTCTCGCTCGAATTTAATAAACGCCTTAACTTATTCAACGTAATTTTTACCATGTCATGCCAAACGTTTACGTTTCAGTTCTGAGTAATTACAAATATACCTACACGCATATATGCCAACCAATAATGATATCCATTAGAATGCTTACGTTGCGATGCATTGTTATAATAAAATAGTGTTATTTATTTGCATTAACAAAATTATTTGAGCTAATAATATGGAGTTTTGCGGTTATGCTAGATACATTACTCTCTACCTTCCCCATGAATCAGTATTTATTAGAGATTGATTAGGTTGGCGCTTGTCACACACCACTTAGGTGGAAAGCCATACTATAACACAGCACAATTCCGATTGGTTGCTCGTCTACATTTCCTTGGAGACCGGTTTCCTCAGAAACCGAAGCTTCCGAGTAAAGATGGAGGGGAAGCTGTCTACCGAGTGGCCCATTGGCGCTGGAGTGCCGGAAGGCAGCGTGCTGTCGCCGGCACTCTTTGCAGCGTACATGGCTGACATACCCACGCACCACAATACCCACACCTGTCAATACGCGGACGATCTTATGATCTTCGCAGTCAACAGAAACCCAAGGTATAGCTTTCGGCAGATACAAACCCAGCTCCGGGCCATTGGCGAATGGAGCGCAAAATGGTGAATGGCAATTAACCCGGAGAAGAGCTCTGCTATTCTCCTGGCGAAAACCAGAGCCAACCGGTTGCAGCAGAACTTCGTTTTACGGCGTCGTGGAATCCCATGGGTTCAAACGGCGAAGTATCTCGGAGTGAAGCTGGACCGCAAATTAACTTACGCTCCACACATCAAAGGCAAGGTCCAGCTTGGGCACGTCGCGCTCAGGAACCTATATCCAATATTCCGTTCTACCATGCCACTCCGTCTCAAACTCCAGCTGTATCGGGCGATCATCCCGCCCATGACCTTATACGGCTGTGAGATCTGGGGAACAGTGGCAAATACCACTTTCGTCAGACTCCAGACGCTGCAGGACAGTGCGCTACGGGTCATCTACGATACTGACTGGAGATTTCCCGCCCATATCCTTCATAAACATTCAAACATCCCGTACATTGTCGACGTCATTCGAGAGAGGGCACGTTCAATGTACGACAAAATTCAAACCCATGGCAACCCTTTGGTGAACTCACTGGGGAGATATGACCAGAGGGAACAAAGACGCTTGCCATCTTGCAAACTCCCAAGAGATGTCATGGGGCCCCTTGGTTAACCCAAGGGAAACCACAAACATCTCCAACCTTACATAACGCCTGATGGCTCAAGCGTTAGGCCACCCGTACTCAAAACAGGGCAAAAGCTCTAAACAGATCCTCCCCCAACGGGAGAAAGTAACAAACACGCCTAGCTGTTGCCTTCTGAGAACACTCAAGGGCAGCCAGTTAAAACAAAAAGTTTTCTCACAAACAAAAAACAAAACTACCGCCAGCAGAAAAAAAAAAACATCTTGACTTACTTCGTAGGTTAAGCCGCAAAGCGGCTAGGTACTGCGGCAGAAGACACCCGGATGGGGAAAAACGAAAATTGCCCCGCCCGACTAGGACTACCTCTGGACATCTGGTTGATCGTCCAGTAGCGCTCAAGGACAAACATCATCCCATTTGAAACACAAAATAGTCACTACTCATGTTTACACGTCATCAAAGTAGAGTGTACCTTTATTGTTAATACAGTTTATTTAACTTGCACTAATCTGGCATTAATCTGTCCATTGGAGACCAGGAGACGTAGACGACACACAAATCAGCGGCCTTTCTGAAGTTGCTGAACGAAACTTTGGAACCCAGTTGGCAACACTGGATGAACAAAGCAGTCTGGCATGAATGTAAAAGGTAATTCAAGTCCTGTTGGAAGGAAATTTAAGTTGAGGATCAAAAGTCAAAATTAAAAGCAGATATGTTTACATTACACGAGTGATTTGTAAGGCTATATCACGGCTATATACTCAGCTGATAAGGTTGCCGGTTGTCCTTGAATTCTTTAAACGTGCCCTGAGTGGGTTTGCTGCAGAGATAAAACAGTTGGTGAATTCTCTAGATACCTGTTGCTTTGTTAGTAAGTTTATATCGTTAAAATACTGTGTTAGTTCAGCCAATGCTTAACAGGACTGTTTGATGGATTTTTAGAGGTATAATGTTATATTGGTAGGACTGAGTAGGCTTTATAATTACATAATTTACGATGTAATGCAGGTAGAAGTTGGTCAAGTATTAATCTGCGTTGTTCAACATCTCTAGATTATCACTGCCCATGATTGATTTATGCCAGTACTTCAAAGGAAATTGTTTTAATTTTGTAATAATTACAAGTATGTAAACTTCGAAAACTGGAGCTTAATAGAATCTGATAGTGAATTTGGAGTAAAAGCAGATAAATCTTATGTATTGAGCCTCATAATGAAATTCTTATACACAAAATTCACTCCCCAAAGTTTAAAATATAGGTAATTATATATTTCGTCTGTTTATTCCCAAGTCATGTCATTATTTAATAAATGGTAAATAATATCTGTATGAAAAGTAATTATTTTGGGCTAAAGAAACTTAAGCTACAGTATAATTTGCACGTACACAGAACTGACTGAAATTTCTATTCTTATGTAGCCAACATTTATAGTGAGGTTTAAAAACTGCTTGAATTATAAATAAAATTATGGATGGAAATAGGACTGAAAATTAAGGAAAATATAAGAATCTTTCTGCCTGAAGGCAAGTTTTTTATTGCAAACCCACCCTTCTGCATTATTATTTTATTTTGTCTGTCTTTATATCAGAACTATTTAACTTGAGATTACCCAGTAAATGTTACCCCAGACTTTCTTCCAGAACTGGCCTTCAGACAGAAAATCATAAAAGAAAATGTAATATTTTTTATGGAGTTTTTATTTTAAAAATGTTTGTTGTGTTCTTGAAAACATGACATAGCATTTTAGTTAATTGATGGAAATTAATCATTTCTCCACACTAGCCGTATATAGGCTAAGATCTTTGAAAGATAGTCAACATGAAAAATTCAATGCCCTGGACGGAAACCAGGAGATCCATGGTTCAAATCCCGGCCATGGCATTGAAGTTTTCATGTTGACTCTATCTATGACATAGCATGTTTCAGGCATTCAGAAATTGCAACAAAATTTGTGTAATATACTTAACTGCTAGCTGGATTATTCCAGTGTGTGTTTAAAGTCCTCCACAGAGTTTTCTGAAAAATTATAAATAATTCAATTTGCTTCAATATTTGCTTAAGATTTACAAGGAATAAGGACTTGTTAAATTAGAAAGAAAGAGTGATTAAATTATTTCACCACTGAAAAGTTTATTCTTGCAGTGGATATGGCCTGTAGAACATCTAATTTCAATTCAAGATTACTAAAAACTGAAAAGGATTCACAAGGACTTCATTGAGAATGCACTGAGTAGAAAACAATTCTTGCTGTTCTTCACACAGAATGCATAGTAAAAACAAAAGAATGCTATATCTTATTTCAAGCAATATGTTGATAAATGACCATGATATAACACAAGCAAATAGAAATAACTCAAAATTTGACAGTCCATCTTTTTATAAGGATATATATTTCATTTTTTATTGTCCTATATAAAATATTACATATTAGTTTAATGAAACAGTTTCAAAAGCTCGAGTAACTAGTATTCTAAATCTATAGATATAAGCATAGAAGTTTCTGGATGCCAAAACTTCTCAATAACCCTCATGTAAGAATGGTTTCTTTATTTCCTTTGTACATACTTATTTTCATTACCAAGAAAGGATTAAAGTCATTCTTATATACTCAATCTCCATATACAACAGAGACGTTGATTAGTATCGCATTCAGCAGGTACATTTCCACCCGCTTTGGTAGCGTAAGGGATAGCGTGTCTGCCTTACGTTCAGAGCGAGTTATCTGGATTAGGTTTTTTGGTGGGTTTTCCCTTATCCTGAAAGGTGAATGATGGCTAACAGGGTCTCTGGAACTTGTGCTCTTTTGACCATCATTTCATTCATTGCCCTTTATAACTTAATGACAAAGGATGTAAATTAAAGTACATTTGCATGTAATGATGATTTCCATTATTATTGAACTACTGTAATACATATTCTGAGGTTTATGCTTGAAGTGCTGGAGGTTCAGAAATTTTCTTTTGTTATTACATAGTGCAAGATAAAAAAGAAAGATAACAGTATCTAATGGTGGTTTATAAGGCTGGCTGTGTAACACTGGAAAGCCATATAAGTACAAAATTTAGCTGTAAAGGGACCCCAAGATAAAAGTACCTATTCCATTTAAAGAAAAATTGTAATATATATATATCAATTTAAATGTAACCAAATATGGTCAAACTCAATCATCATTTCATTACATATACTATCAGTGTATATTGTCAGTCATGCCTTTGTAGTAAAAACTGGCTTTTTTTTATTTACGTTCTCCGTCAAGTCATATCGGATAATGACTGAAATGGGTGATATGATGCTCAAAAGAGCCCAGGGATCATAGAACTTAGAGTTACCTGACATTTGTCTTTCAGGATAAGGGAAAACCCTGGAAAAAACCTTATCCAGATAGCTCACCCTGACCAAGATTCGAACATGGGACCTCTTGAACACGAGGCAGACATACTACCATACACACTACCGAGGCAGGCAAAACTGCCATTAAACTACTAAAAATAACATTGCAGCATAGGACTAATAAATAAATTGAAAGTAATAACAAATGTTTAGCGTTGTATCTGATGTTTAGTATTAATTTCTCCATAAAGTATGATTATACAGGACCTTTGTGTTAGTTTTTGTTCAAAATACAAGCTTTTTGTCTTTTTTGATATATATTGAAATAAAATAACACAAACGATTAAGTATTAGTATTAACATTAGTATTAGTTTATTTCAATAATACAATATACACAGTTGGTGTTATTGAAGATCACGTCAGAAGCAATTATAATGGATAAGATACAAATAATTACAATGATACATTTAGTGATACTAGATACATCAATATTAATAAATGGTAATTAATAATTATGATAAAATAATAAGAATTTAAAATGATGCACACAAAACCAGGTGTAAGTTATACAGAATATGAATACAAATAATTGTTGTGCATCACCGATAACAAAACAACTAGTTAACAAAGAAGAAAACTACAAAAGTAGGATACTTCTAAATTTATGCAAGTTATAACCATTTCAGAACGAACATGACACTTTAAATGTGTAGCATAACTACATCTTCATTAATGTGTTTAAGATGGTTGTTTAAAAATTACTGTGAATTGTAAAAGCAGTGTGTTAGTAGATATTTCTTGAGTCCTTTCTGAAACAGTTTTATATCAGATAATCCCTTTAGATCTGTTGGTAGTACATTAAAATATTAAGAACCTGCATTAATTATATTTTAGTTACCAAAGTTACCCCTGTATGAACTCAGAAAAGTCAGAAAGTGAAGCAGATGTGTAATAAATACGACTCATCTAAAAATTAATAATTATTTCGCTTCACTGTGGTGTCCCAATACAGTTAAATCTCGATATATCAGAAAAGTCATTTTGTCTGCGAGTAAAATAAGTAATTTGTAATTTATTTCTCATCTTTCCTTTTACAACATCAAATGGAAATACAAAATCAAGATTACAATTATAAAATCCATACTGAAAAATGCCACATATTCCTAAATCCTGGAAATCCTATCATGTTGCCCACCATTGACTAATAATTCGGTCCCCATACACCTAACCCTAGCTTTTTGTGTATTGGAGGCCCTCTACACCTTTTTACACATTTTGCCATTTCACCTATCCCACTCTATTGTTCTTAGCCATCTCTTTAACTTTCCCTAAATAATTCCCTATATTTCTCCTGTTCTTTTCCCCTTTTACTGACAAAATTTTTGTAATTACTACTTCACCCCCCAAATTGTCCCCTTTTTCGTAGCCAAGCCTGCTCTCTTCATATCTTTGTTTGACTACAATATAATATACAATGGAAATCTGCATTCTCTTCTCCACACAATGGACATTTATCTAGCTCCCTCTCTTGACCTATACCTTTCAAGTTTCTCACTCCTGTTCTCGCCTAAGCAAAACCTTCTTGCCCTAACTTACTACATATATGTATATATCCTTCCCTCCCCCAGGTTGTTTTTATTTCTCCATATAATCTCAGTGAGCTTTTGTCACTTGTATTGGCGAAAATATCTTGTCTGTCAATATCTTCTAATCCTAGCTTCACTTCTTTCCAGAAGCCTCTATACGCATACTCTGCATTTATCCTAGAATGACCCATACCTATCTGCTTCAACACATCATTCATTTTCTGCGCCCGAGACCCACCCCAGTTACTTCTCTTTTGAATATGAAAACATTCTTTAATAATATTGCCATCTTCCAAGTTAGTGATTCTGTATAAATATTTAATTGCCCTTGACAAGATTTTAATTTTAGTAGAATGCCTGCCTAGTTCCAATTGTGCTGCCCCATTAGGTGATGCTATCGGTAATCCCAGTGCATATTTACAAAAGGATCAATGCACTCTATCAGTCTCTCTCCAAGCCTAATCTACTCCCCAAACCTCTGATCCATGTAACATTCTATTTTCTACTATTTCTGTATAAATTCTCTCCAACCATTTGACATTTATATCTGGCAGTTTACTATAGCATGATCTTATCACCCTCATGGCCATTTTACCTTTTCCCACAGACATCTTTTTTTGTTTTTTCCAGCTCCCATCTGAACTCAACCTTGTCCCCAAATAATCAGATCTCCTTACTACCTCTATTTCTCTTCTATTAACCTCCCATTTCTCATCCTTACGCAACCTGTATCCTTTTTCGTTAGTAAAATAAGTATGTACATCTTTGTTTAGTTGAGGGGATTCACTTGATGTTTTAACATACAAAATAGTGAAGAATACATATATACAAAATAAAGGAAGTATATAAAGTTGCTTAAAGTATGGCTTGCAAGACTGCAATCTGCTAACTTTGGCCAGAGCTCTTTCTTGGAGTAAGAAGATCTGCATGAAAGAAGCATAATTAACACACCTTATTTACTTTAAGTAGTAGTAAGTTTCTGTGGTATGCGAGTATTCCAAAATTTGAATAATATAAATCAAAATTAACATTAATACACTCCATAGCCAGTTTGTGATGTTTGAATATTATATTATCTCTATAAAATATATAATTATGTCAAATCCTTATGTTTCAGTACATAACCGTTACTATCCCTGCATGTATATTTGTGTTATTTAATAATAAGCAAAAGCAAAGTCATTTTGTATCTATTTCAAAATGGTAACACGTAAACAGAAGGTTTCACACACAACATACCATTACTTCTCCATTCTTTCTTTAAGAAAAACCAGTTTCATCATTTGTCAAAACGAATCATGAAATATATGTTTTACACAGGAAATTAAGTAGAGCAGGAGAGGACAATTGGGGGGGGGGGGGGGAGTGGGAAATGAGAGGAGAGAAAGGGACAGCTAATATAGATGTAGAAGAGTGAATAGTGACAGACAAAGAAAGCGTAAACTGTGTACTTAACATAACACAAACTGAATTGCAGGTTTTGCTAGAATTAAATGTCCTCTTTGTAAAAATGTATAAATAGTTTTTATTCTTCCCATGGCTAAGATGCCAAAAAGACTTCCAGACAACATTTTGTTATCTTCAAAATTCTTACATCTAATACAAAGAAACTGCCTTAAAATGTCAGTTGTAACTTCAAAGTTTCCTTAGATTATTCCTGGGACTATAGTTCGTAGTTGTTGTCAGAAGTGGTTCATGCATTTGAACATTGTTTTCAACAAATATGTAAAATACGAAGTTATTAACAGTGAAGCATACAAATATATAGAAATATAATAATTTCTAATCAATTAATAAGAAAACTTTCATCATTTATTATAAGATACGTGAAGTTTTATGTTACAAATTATTATATTTGTATATTTGAAGTTAATGAGTTGGTAATTCAAACACAACATCACTTAAAATATCCTTACTTGAACAATTGTTTCGGAGACCGGTTTGTCCCCATCATCAGCAACTATCCAACTGGTTGGATCCGTGGTTTCTTGAAGTGAGCTGGTTGTTTGAGGTGACATCTGTTGGTTGTGAGATGAACTTCCAAAGAGAGTTTTCAGGCGGCAATTCGAAATTTAACGTATACTGTTTGTTTTTTATAATTAGCAACTTCTCCCAAACATCGAGCTCAGCTGCATTATTGGCTGGCTTTAATAGTTTTATATTTGGTACAATTTCATGATTGGTAGACCAAAAATGGTGGGCTATTGCTGATTTTTCCATTTGTTTGTATTTCACACATCTCATATGTTCCTGTAATCTAATTTGTAAACTTCTTTTGGTTTTTCCTATGTAGAACTTATTACAGTCTGAACAGTTTATTTTGTATATACCTGATTTCTTGTTTTCAGGTACTGGGTCTTTCAGGTTGTTGCATAATAAGTTTTTTAAACTGAATTTATTTATTGGGGCTAGGGTGATGTTATACTTCTTGAATATCTTGTTGAATTTATGATGTACTTTGGGATGATATGTGAATTTCTTGAACTGTTTCTCGGATTTTGAATCTGTTAGTTTTGTGGTATCCAATATGTGTTTTTGTTTCTTAAATTTCCAAATTTTCTTTTCTAATAATTTTTTACTGTATCCATTAATTGCAGCTATGTTAATCATTTGGTTATATTCTTTGTTGTATTCATTCTGTTTCAATGGGATGTTGATTAGTCTATGTGCTAAACTGTTCAAAACTGCATGTTTGTGGGGTGTCGGGTTGTAGCTATCGTTCTTGATGTAATTGTCTGTTTGTGTTGGCTTCCGGTAGATGCCAAAAGATATGTTATTTAGTTCATGAATTATCTTCAGATCTAGGAAAGGTAGGTAGCCATCTTTTTCTATCTCTATTGTGAACTTTATTGTTCTATTCTGTATGTTCAGTAGTTTTAAGGAATCTTGTATGAATTTGTGTGGAACAATGGCAAAAATATCATCAACATATCTGTACCAGCATTTGAAGATGTATGGGAAGGATGATGTGATATGTGTTTCAAAGTAGCTCATAAAGAGGTTGGCTAGGAAAGGTGAAAGTGGATTGCCCATTGTTAGGCCTGAGGTCTGTTGATAGAATTGACCGTTGAATGTAAAGAAATTTTGATGTATGCATAAATGAGTAAGTTTTGTGAGATCTTCTATTTCTTCGGTTGAAATGTTAGTCTGTCTGAGCCAATTTTTGAGGAGTAACATAAGTTCATCTGTTGGAATACTGGGAAAAAGAGAGGTAACATCAAATGATACTAGTTTGTCTTCTGTATCCAATTGTAACTAGTATCATTTGATGTTACCTCTCTTTTTCCCAGTATTCCAACAGATGAACTTATGTTACTCCTCAAAAATTGGCTCAGACAGACTAACATTTCAACCGAAGAAATAGAAGATCTCACAAAACTTACTCATTTATGCATACATCAAAATTTCTTTACATTCAACGGTCAATTCTATCAACAGACCTCAGGCCTAACAATGGGCAATCCACTTTCACCTTTCCTAGCCAACCTCTTTATGAGCTACTTTGAAACACATATCACATCATCCTTCCCATACATCTTCAAATGCTGGTACAGATATGTTGATGATATTTTTGCCATTGTTCCACACAAATTCATACAAGATTCCTTAAAACTACTGAACATACAGAATAGAACAATAAAGTTCACAATAGAGATAGAAAAAGATGGCTACCTACCTTTCCTAGATCTGAAGATAATTCATGAACTAAATAACATATCTTTTGGCATCTACCGGAAGCCAACACAAACAGACAATTACATCAAGAACGATAGCTACAACCCGACACCCCACAAACATGCAGTTTTGAACAGTTTAGCACATAGACTAATCAACATCCCATTGAAACAGAATGAATACAACAAAGAATATAACCAAATGATTAACATAGCTGCAATTAATGGATACAGTAAAAAATTATTAGAAAAGAAAATTTGGAAATTTAAGAAACAAAAACACATATTGGATACCACAAAACTAACAGATTCAAAATCCGAGAAACAGTTCAAGAAATTCACATATCATCCCAAAGTACATCATAAATTCAACAAGATATTCAAGAAGTATAACATCACCCTAGCCCCAATAAATAAATTCAGTTTAAAAAACTTATTATGCAACAACCTGAAAGACCCAGTACCTGAAAACAAGAAATCAGGTATATACAAAATAAACTGTTCAGACTGTAATAAGTTCTACATAGGAAAAACCAAAAGAAGTTTACAAATTAGATTACAGGAACATATGAGATGTGTGAAATACAAACAAATGGAAAAATCAGCAATAGCCCACCATTTTTGGTCTACCAATCATGAAATTGTACCAAATATAAAACTATTAAAGCCAGCCAATAATGCAGCTGAGCTCGATGTTTGGGAGAAGTTGCTAATTATAAAAAACAAACAGTATACGTTAAATTTCGAATTGCCGCCTGAAAACTCTCTTTGGAAGTTCATCTCACAACCAACAGATGTCACCTCAAACAACCAGCTCACTTCAAGAAACCACGGATCCAACCAGTTGGATAGTTGCTGATGATGGGGACAAACCGGTCTCCGAAACAATTGTTCAAGTAAGGATATTTTAAGTGATGTTGTGTTTGAATTACCAACTCATTAACTTCAATTGTTATATACATCACTGTTTCTAACCTTTTGCTTCAAATAATATTTGTATATATTTGTTTTCAACACTTGTATTCTATTTTTGGTTCTGTAACAATTCTGAATTCTTATTTTCAGTTCAAGCCTATAGCAGTTAACTAGAGTTTACTCAGAATTTCTGTGCCAAATATAAATAGTTAAGAAAGTCAACAAATTCTTGGAGCATAAAAAAGAAGTAAACAAGTTAATCACTTTTTCTTCTGTGCCAAATATAAATTAAAGTCAACAAATTCTTGGAGCATAAAAATGAGTAAACAAGTTAATCACTTTTTCTTATTCTTTTTTCCTTATTCTTCCCTAGTGCTATCACCATCATGTGTTAGGGGATTCTTTTCTTTCTATCCCTTATGCCTTTAGACATCGGATTGAGGAATAGAAACTCTGGAGTCAGATAGAGAACTCAGGATAGGTGAGCAGCCCGATGCCTAAGAGTGAGAGAAGTACATGACAGAATGACGGCAAAATGAATGAGAGGAAAGCGATAATCGAGCAATTGGTGGAATGATGGCAGGGGAAACTGCAGGCCCATGAGAAATTCCTCCCCTGCAACTTGTTGTCCACCACAAATTTCGCATACAGTCACCTGGAATCGAATCTGTGTTGCCTTGGCAAGAGTCAAGTAGTTTAACCGCTTGATCATGGGGCAGCCTCAAGTTAATCACCGAATTCCCAAATATTATTAAGCTATTCAATAAGAAATAAGACTAGAAATAAATAAATAAGAACAAAGTTTTAACATTGACTTCTTAAGATAAGTGGATTATAAGTAACAAATATTTTTATTTGGGTAATTATTGGTAGTTATTGAATTTGGAGAATGTCGTTGTCCTTAAATGTGCAATTGTGGAGTGATATGGGAAGATTTTTTATGATGCAAATAGAGTAACACTAGCAAATTATTATCTACAATACATATTCTCTGGATTAATTAAGTTAGTAAAATAATTTTCACATGTGTATGATCATGATTATATTATTTTACAGGTATACAGGTTTAACATGTTTACTTATTGAAAGTATGATTACAATTGCTTTTTTTGATGCAACAATTTCATGTAATATTTGTGCCGGAAAAGAAAAGATGAATTGCTTTTGAAACAAGGTGCAACACAGGGTGAGAGGAATAAAAAGGACTATCTCAGATTCATTTGTTAACTCCTGACTCAAATGCATTAGTGACCTTTATTTTAAACCACGTTTAATACGTACCAAACAGTACACAAATTATATTTTGAGATTTTTTTTTTTGGGGGGGGGGGTGAAAGCTTAGTTTCAGTAATTAAAAAAAGTTATCAGTAATATAGGTACCAACCACTTGCTTGTTGCACCCCATTACACCTTCAATCCACATTTGCTCCCATGCACCTTCCTCTATCTTTTTCATCACATTCTCAACTTCATATTTACAACTTATCTTTGACTTAAACTGACTGGTGGAATATGAAGATCATTGGTTGGCCCTGGACAGACCTCTGTTTCATCAGTTGCTATCCTATTCTTCTAATTTGGTATTTGTTTCTTTTCTTAATTCACCTATTCATTTCAAATACTTTCATAAAATGAGAAAGAGAAACCTTTTGTGCAAGGTGCACAGTTTTTAAGCATATTATTAAAAAAAGGTAAGCTTAAGTGATTTTATGTTTATTTTGTGAGAAAATATTAATTTGAGTGTATGCACAGCAAACCAGATGTGCACACATATTTGAAAAAGAAAGATCAACAATCCTTGGATGATTTCATGCTGATCTTTTTAAATAAAACAGGTTAGCTTGATGTGAAGTGCATTTTATTGAGAAAATTTCATGTAAATAAGCTAAGATTATAAAACACAACTTTTTGAAAGAACCAGTTACTTGTTAGAATTGTGAGTGAGAGAATACTCGTACAGTAGTAACTATCTAACCAGAAGAAAAATCTTAACCAAGAAAGGCAAATACTGTTGGGACAAATCTTCTATAGGTGACTAAACTAAAGGCTCAGCGAATAAGCATTACTGGCCCTGATACGACAAAACCTGTTATTTTAATGGCAAATATATGTTACTAACATAAATCTCAGGCAAATTCAAACCCGTTGTCTTTTATTTCCTTTCCCTGTAGAGGAACTCTGACTCATGCGTGTTGTATTACTGTTTGCAAATATTTTTTGGCCAAACTAAGTTTGTCACTGAAATATCATGAAAACGTCTTTATGCAATTAGTTATACATTCATTACAGCCATTTATGGCATTATTTAGCATATATTAAAAGATTTAAAACAGTTCAGTCGCCGGGTACTAGAGTATACAGTTGCGTTAAAATGAGTGCACGCTAGAAAAGCCAAAAAGTAACCTGTAAAACATTTTACGTACACATTAACCAGGAAATAAATATAAAGTAACTTATTTAAGAATTTGTATGTAATGCGACTATGAATATTTTTCATATTTTGTTAGGTTTTGTATTATAATCAGAAATAGCCGGTGGAGGGGGAAAAACAAAAAGTGAGCAATAATCTTACAGGATGGCGCTGAGAAAAGTAGCCCGCCTCCCATTTGAATTTGAATATCATGTTGACTATGTAGGCAAAAAAGCAAATATAGATAGAATAAGTACAGGAAATAAAATTACAAAAACGAAGTACTGAAAAAAACTCACCATTTATAGAAAATGCTGAAAGTGACATTTTGCAGTATCCCTTAGCGCTTCACTTTTTAGATATCGTATTGCTTCCTTTGCGCTTTGCCTATTGTCACCTGTCCGTACACTCACTGCGTAAACCTGTCACTGAAAATTTCGAGCTGAAGTGCTGACAAAAGAACATCAGCAATCGACTAGGGATCAATAGTTTGCGATCGATTGTACGAAATTTTCCATACGTACGATACATTATAATGCAATTTTAAGCAGCGAAAATATCATATGCAAATAAGAGTTGATCTATGTGCACCACCCTACGTAATAACTATTTATATGTAATTCTGTTATGTATGTGCTATTATAAATACATTAATAACTTAGGTAAAATTGAACGTCGGCAATAAAGGCTTAGGAAGAAAAGGAACACACACTGTTCCACCACAGAACATAAAACTATTCTATCTCTTTTTACGCTTTTATTGACTTCATGCGTACGTATATCCAGAGAGAAACCTAAAAACTGGTGTATCTAGCTACTCTCTGTACGGCTTTGACATTTTTCTTTTTGTATGGAACTTAAAATAAAAAAAAAAATAGAATTATTTGAAAACTGAAACCAATAAATATTTCAGAAACCATTAATGCCATGAATCATGTATTTATCTTAAAATGTGAGCTTTAATGGTATCTACACTTTTGGTTTACTAAGAGGGGGGATATGAAAAAGTTTATAAACTCAAAATTATTTAAATATTTTGTTTCTTGACGACGCTATGAATTGCCAGGATATAAGCGACGCTAGTATGCCGCAATTTTGTCCCGCAGGGATTTGTTTTACATACCAGCAAATAGTTTGACATGGAGCTATCGCTTTTAAGCACACACACACACACACACACACACACACACACACACACACACACACACACACACACACACACACACACACACTTCGATCTTGGTTGAATTTGAACCCATTCAGCAGGCCAGCCCCTAATCAAAATGATCCATCTGTCTTCAAACTTAATGATTTTACTGTTTTTTCGTAATAGTTCCTTTTAATATCAATACATATACCAATCTTGTTTTTTCCCCCTGCTATTGAGGAATCTTGGCGATTTGCATTGCAATATGAAAGAAAATATTCTAAACTCTATGGGAATGTTGCATATTAACAGTTAGAAAGCGTATTACCTATAATGTAGGTATTTTTATCCTATTTTTTCTTCCTTAGATGATAATTTAATTTGTTTATTACATAAAATGTCCTGCGCCGTGGGGTAGCGGGCTAAGGCAGCATGCCTTGGTGCCTAGCCACGGAAAGGGGCCCGGGTTCGATCCCACCCATGGGGTGCGGATTTTAAGTTCCGGGTAGCGGACCGGTGCCCACTCAGTATCGTGAGGTGCTTATGCTAAGTAAGCGGCCCTGGTCACGAAAACCGACGTTACGGCTGAGGGATGCCGAAATGCTGACGATATTTCCTTCCCGTATCGGTTGGATGATCGCCCACCTCTGCCTTGCGTAAGTGGGCGTGAGGCCGGCAGTCGGGTTGGTAGGCCTTTGCCCTCTTAGGTCTGCCGCGCCAGTGTTTATTATTTATATTTATTAAATAAAACATTTAAAATTCTCACTCCATATTAGATACCACTTCCAAAATAATCAAAATACATTTTAGATAATATTTTTAAAAAAAATTCAAATTTCTTTTAAAAAAGTAAACCATTCTTCTAACAGAAAATAGAACAAACATTGCAGGTCCCTAATAGCCATATATTAAGTAAGCTACAATCAGAATATAGAGTTGATAATTTTGATTTTCAGATAGCTTTTTTTTTTGCGTGTGTAATTTATATCCTCCAACGTCAAGTCATATCGGATGATGAAAGAAATGATACTCAAATGAGCTCAGGGTCCATAGAGCTTAGAGTTACCTAACATTCGTCTTTAAGAATAAGGAAAACCCCGGAAAAAACCTTATCCAGGTAACTCATCCTGACCGAGATTCGAACTTGGACCTCTTGAATGTGAGGCAGGCACACTACCATCCACATTACCGAGACAGGCTCATATAGCTTGAGCATGAACATTAAAGATGTATGGCTGTGGGTACAGTTCAACAAATTGAGGCAACTATGTAATGTAGGTATTCCAACATATCCAGGTATACAGATCACCAGTAACTATATAGCAAATATCGCCTTCTGATCCTGAACAGTGATCTATGTCAAACCAATGCACAAACAGGAGAACCACATTTAACCAGGGCTGATCCGAGTTAATGAAAATCTGGGTTTATCCAGAGAACGATGGAAGAACAATAAAATCATGTACAACATGTAATATTTGTAATGGAGTTTAGATATTCCTATCGGCATACTTTCACCTATAAACACATACACTGTTTGTACCGTACTAGCCTACGTATTTGTACTGTACTACAAACTAGTCAGTATTCAAAAAGGCAGTGAGCTTCTACTGTCTCAGTTTAGTGTATCTCTTATGAACAACACACTATTACATCCATTTTAACATTAGAAGTTCATTTGGCAATGTTTCAGCTTCACTATCGAAATAAAGCATCAATTCCTCTATGTTTGCTACTGCTTGTACATAGGTCACAACAGCAGCGAGCTTCTGCTGTCTCAGTTTAGTGTATCACTTATCTCACAACTGCTTTAACATTAGAAGTTCATTTGTCTTCACTCTCAAAATAAAGCATCAATTTCTCTATGTTTGCTACTGCTTGTATGTAGGTCACAACAGCAGCAAGCTTCTGTTGTCTCAGTTTAGTGTATTGCTTATCTCATAACCGCTTTAACATTAGAAGTTCATTTGTCTTCACTCTCAAAATAAAGCATCAATTTCTCTATGTTTGTTACTGCTTGTGTGTGGGTCATAACAGCAGCGAGCTTCTGCAGTCTCAGTTTAGTCTACTGTTTATCTCACATCCGCTTTAACATTAGGAGTTAATTTGTCTTGACTCTCGAAATAGAGCATATATTTCTCTATGTTTATTACTGCTTGTACGTGGGTCATAACAGCAGCGAGCTTCTACAGTCTCAGTTTAGTGTATCGCTTATCTCATATCTACTTTAACATTAGAAGTTCATTTGTCTTGACTCTCGAAATAAAACATCAGTTTCTCTATGTTTGCTACTGTTTGTACATGGGTCATAACAGCAGCGAGCTTATGCTGTCTCAGTTTAGTGTATCGCTTATCTTCACATCCACTTTAACATTAGAAGTTCATTTTTCTTGACTCTCAAAATAAAGCATCAATTTTTCTATGTTTGTTACTGCTTGTATGTAGGTCATAAGAGCAGCGAGCTTCTGCAGTCTCAGTTTAGTGTATCGCTTATCTCATATCTACTTTAACATTAGAAGTTCATTTGTCTTGACTCTTGAAATAAAGCATTAATTTCTCTATGTTTGTTACTGCTTGTGTGTAGGTCGTAAAAGCAGCGAGCTTCTGCTGTCTCTGTTTAGTGTATCACTTGTCTCCTATCTGCTTTAACATTAGGAGTTCATTTGTCTTGACTCTCGAAATAAAGCATTAATTTCTCTGTTTGTTACTGCTTGTATAGGTACATGGGTGATAACCACAGCTGGTTCATTAACAATGTGTGACCCTGAATACTCTTCATTTTCAGTAATACTGCTTGAAAGGAATCTTTATTTACTGAGCTAAATAGTGCTGGTCAGTGCTGGTCTGCATTAGTGAGGTTTTACTGTGTTTCGTTTTTGAGTTTTGTTGTTCATAGACATACACAGATGTTTTCCTAACCTCACAACAAGTATTAAAGGTGAAATTGCTTTTAGTATGTAATGTATACTTTAATAGCCTTTTAAGTAATTAACAATTATGTTTTTCAGAGGGTGACGGCACACAATGGCAGATGGTGATGCTAAAAAGCAAATAATCAACATTTTCAAAAAGATGGAATATGGTCCAGTGCCAGCAAGCATAAATGCTGCTATGGTATGTAAAGGGATAAGACATAGTGAATGACTCAAAGTATAAACTTGAAAGAAGCGTAGGGACAGTGAAGCACAAACTAGTACAAAATTGACGAGAATATATTGACACATTGCTTCACTCACACTGTTTATTCACAGGACATGTTTCAAGAGCTCTTGCTCCTATCCTCAGCTGATACTTTATTTATAGGAAACTCTTAAAATAAACTGCCTCAAATGGAGAATTTAATGTCATGACAGCAAGTTGGCCATCTTAGCTCAAGGGGTTAGAGCAACTGGACGGAAACCAGGAGATCTGTGGTTCAAATCCCAGCCATGGCATTGAATTTTTCGTATTGACTCTATCTACACTGTCAGTCTTTATTGACTCACACTCATAGTAAGTCTGTATTTGTGGTTGTGGAGAGAATATGAAATTTTAGAATAATGTAAATTTTTAAAAAATTTAACAGCTGTCCAACCCTTGTCTTGTCTCTCTACTCTTTAAATGAAACATCCCACAATGAGGGTCCCAACAAAGTACTTTTTGTCCATTCCATAACTCACGTGAAGCAAACCAAATCAAAAATACAAGTACAGAACAGAACAAAAGAGCACTGGATATGTGGTGAATGTTGTGCAGGAACATATGTGACTGGATGGAAACCAGGAGATCCGTGGTTCAAATCCCGGCTGTGGCATTGAATTTTTCAGTTGACTAATTAATTAAAAACATCCATATACATGAGTAATTTATTTAAAAAGACTGATTCTGAAAGGATTAATTCCTCAATATAAAATTTAACATTAAGAGTTTAATGATAGAAATCCTGGTATTTAAGCACTTACAATAGTAGGTCGCCACAAATGTGTATCTCAAATATGAGAACTCTAAGTGTCTTACTGGGAAAGTAAAATGAGTTGATTGGAGAGTTTAATGTCACGTCAGCATGTTGGCCATGGTAGCTCAAGGGGCTAGAGCGATTGGACGGAAACCAGGAGATCTGTGGTTCAAATCCCAGCCGTGGCATTGAATGTTTCAGTTGACTCTAATTAATTATAAGCATGTTGTTGCCATGGTCATAGTTCAGATGTCCAAAACTTGCAGGATCACATACGAAAAGTGACTTAACAAGTTTTCCATTGAAAAGAGAAAGCAACCAACATGTTACAAGATCAAGCACAATACTTTCGGTTCAGAAGTTAAGCTTGCTAGTCTAAACATGTTGTATTTCATTAGAGTTTTTAAATGTTAATTACTGTTCACATGGCTTTAGTTGCAGTTTTATCATGTATATGATTTTATATATTATTATTACTTATTTTATTTTTGTGTTTCCTGAAGGACTGGCTAAAAAGCCACAATTTGGGGCCCTTCATAAGTGGCTCTTGTAAAGCCACTAATTCTGATATCTATTATGAAATAATGGATCGAAGAGCAGAAGAGCACTTCGTCAATGTAGGCAGAGCCAGCTGTTTGCAAATGGAGGAAGCTTTAATATCTTGTCAAACAGCAGCTGAATCATGGAGTAAACTCAGTGGACATGATAGAGCTCGACATTTATACAAGTAAGTAGCAAAATGTATATCTTAGACTAATCATAAACTAATTAAAACTACAAACTTGCTACAGTTTTTCACTAAAATGTGATTAAACGTGCTGTTCCACCTATTTTAAACTAAGATATAAAACTAACATTTTTGTAGGATATAAATGAACAGTTTCTAAGTATGCTGGTCTACTTTTATGTAATGGGTTTGTTTATTAACTAAGGTAAGATTAATATAATTTTGAGTCGAACTAATACTCAATGCTCCACTTATTGCTAGTATTTACCTAGAATATGTTTCGTTAGGATCTTCCTAACATCATTAGCTGTTGTCGACTAATAGATGTTGGTTTGGTGAACTCCTTGGAGGTGATAGGTGCGTCTCTGTAGGTATCTTGATGAACTTGAAGTTTGGGTTTTCTTCAAAGTTAGTGACAAAATTAAACAATTTTCTTTCATATTTCTTTATGAAGAGTTTTTCCCACGTGGTTAATGCAGCTGGACCTTGAACACTTTTTAATAAATGGATTTCTCGTTCTATATCATGATTCTCCTTCCAAAAATGGTACTCTACCGCCAATTTATCTATTTCTTTGTTCCTGATGTTCCTAAAATGCTCTTTAAGCCTAATGTTCAAATTCTTTTAAGTTTTTCTAATGTAAAAGCTGTCACAGCCTTTTCAGTTTATCCGGTATACACCTGATTTTTTTGTCTGTGGGTATCTCCTTTGTATTATGTGATTTCAAAAGGTGTTGTACACTAAATTTGTTCTGTGGGGCGAAAGTAATTTTGTGCTCTTTGAAGACTTTCTGGAAAAGGTTTCTAGCTTTGGGATGATATGTGAATTTTCTTTATGAAGTTTCATTGCTGATTGGGGAAAGAGTAGTTACTTGTTTGCATCTTTATTGTCTTTTGAATTTATCAATTTTCTTTTTGACCAATTCAGCACTGAATCCATTGTATTCTGCAATGTGAATGATATTTATTGTACTCTTTGATATATTCCATCTTGTTTAAAGGTACATTAACCAGCCTGTAAGTTAAACTGTTGATAACAGCATGCTTGTGTTGTCTTGGGTTGTATCAATCTGATTTTATGAAATTTTCTGTGTGTGTTTCCTTCCTATGTATGCCAAATTCAAGTTTTGTATGTTTTCTGGTAAGTTTTAAATATAAGAAAGGGATTTCATTGTTTGTCCCTTTTTCTATGGAAAATTTTATTGCAGGACGTTGTAAACTAAGTAGTTTTAATGCATCATCCACTTGTTTCTCATTTACTATTGCCCAAATGTCATTCACATCTATACCAATGCTTGAAAATTAGTGGGAATGCCTTTGTGATATGAGTTTCCAAAAAGCTCATGAAGAGGTCTGCTAAAAATGGGAACAATGGGTTGCCCATTCATAAAAGCAGATGGATATAACCCAAGACAACACAAGCATGCTGTTATCAACAGTTTAACTTACAGGCTGGTTAATGTACTGTGACTTTGTGGGTTCGTGAAATGAAAAGTCCAATTGCACCACTCAAAAATGTTCTTTATTTCCACCGACTTACAGTTAAACACTTGCCAATTACACAGAATTACGTAACGCACACAATTACGATTCACCAGTTCGTCCATTACAATTCCACTTGCACTCGCGATTACATAAACTCCTCCGATGCATGTACGCAGTCAGTCCCCTCACTGGGCGCTCCTCACAGCTGTTCGCCAAACACTGACTGACTGACTGACTTTCCTCCAGCCCGACGTGTTGCTTATATAGGGTCAGCTGGCCAATCTGGAAGGTTCTGGATTAGATGAAATATCCCGTAAGTTCAAGAACTCAGGTGGAACAGAAAGAGACGGCGCAGTGATGTTTTTTTTTTCTAGCCACCCCTCGTTACCGCTATAAGACAAACGAGTGGGCGTGGCGAATTCCGACCGTCCCCTGCTGCTGCTGCCGGTTCTATAAGGAGTTGTGACGTTTGGGTGACAGTACCTTTAAACAAGATGGAATATATCAAAGAGTACAATAATATCATTCACATTGCAGAATACAATGGATTCAGTGCTGAACTGCAAAGGCTGTGACAACTTTTACATTGGAAAAACTAAAAGGAATTTGAACATTAGGCTTAAAGAGCATTTTAGGAACTTCAGGAACAAAGAAATAGATAAATCAGCAGTAACGAACCATTTTTGGAAGGAGAATCATGATATAGAACGAGAAATCCACTTATTGAAAAGTGTCCAAAGTCCAGCTGTATTAACCGCATGGAAAAAAATCTTCATAAAGAAGTATGAAAGAAAATTGTTTAATTTCGACACTACCTTTGAAGAAAACCCAAACTTCAAGTTTATCAAGATACCGACAGAGACGCACCTATCACCTCCAAGGAGTTCACCAAATCAACATCTATTAGTCGACAACAGCTGATGATGTTAGGAAGATCCTAACGAAACACGTTCTAGGTAAATACTAGCAATAAGTGGAGCATTGAGTACTACTTGGACTCAAAATTATATTAAGGTAAGATTAGTTTAACTACACAACTGTTTAATTAAAATGATCAGTAGTATTTTAGAAGAATAACTGTAGTTTCAAAATACAGAGAGACCCAAAAACATCCAAACCATTTGTACAGTGTTTTGGCTGCCCACATGCTCAACACTCATCGCTGTCTGCTACTATCATAGAAAGATGTAGATAAAACCATGCAACATGTTTAAAACTACTTTTAAAGGCCTTACTTACCCATGTTGTTATAAGAGGTGCTGAAACTGGTCACTGCATATTGTCGCGAATCCCTTTTTATGACTGATGGCGAATGCGCAAAAAAGGGTTCAGGCAGCTTGTTTACACAAGTAGGCAGACAGTGTGGTAATAAAGAGCTGTCATAAGCAGTTAACGATAGCGCGAGATAAAGGACTTGCCGGCACGGATAAAGTTTTCCGTTTAGAAAATTCTAGTGATATCTTGATTGACAAAAAACAGTCGATTTCTTGTTTGTTCCAGAAATCTCTCGAGTTTATCAATGAGGTATTTAAGGAAGCAACGACTCGCCAAGAGGGCAGTCATAAATAGAGAGACGTAACAGGAGTGTTGTAAACAGATGTAATCAGAACGCTGTTTGTGTAGTCATCGACCTTGGTAGATTGTGTTGTGTATGTGACGTAATGTTGTTACGTGAGAATTGAACAGTGTATTTCTACGGAAATAAAGAACATTTGGAATATCTGTCACTCGGACTGTTTATTCTACGAACCCACAAAGTCACAATATATATTTGGCACCTCCATTACTTGCCATAGTTCACATTGAGAAATGCTGGCATTTCTCTATTAGTAGAAAAAAAATTATAGGCTCAGTTTTTTTCAAGTCAACAGTTGACGCCCATACATACATGAATACAATTTTGCCCCATTTTTCTTTAGATTATTTACAGACAACAGCAAATTTTTCCTTTTTTTTTTTTTTTTTTTTTTTAATAAGACTCTGCAACAGCTCATACAGCTAATCTTTCAATGAAAACAATTGAAAATGTCGAAATTTAACTGTATTGGAACACCACAGTGACGGGAAATAATTATTAAATTATAGATGAGTTGTATTTATTACACACCTCACTTCACTTACGTATTATACTTTCGCGTGTTCCTCTTGACTTGATGGTCACTTCAATATATCAAAATTTAACTGTACTGGAACACCACAGTGAAGCGAAATAATTATTAAATTAAAGCTGATGTATAATAAATACAACTCATCTATAATTTAATAATTGAAAATGTGTTTCAGGATAGAATTATTAGTAGAGATTTGTAGCCCCCTCAGTCCCTCGACCTTACCCCCTGATTTCTATATCTGGGGTAACTTAAAGCGTAAAATGTACAAGACGAATCCACATACACTGGAAGAATTTAAATAAAATATCTGTCCGGAAATGCAGTGCTTCTCAAGGTGAACTACTGCGAGTGATAGAGGTGTCAAATATATATGTATATCACTTTTTAGAAGTTTTCACCATTTAAGTTTCCATTAAAATACAGTCTAAAAAATATATATGAAAATGCATCTCTATAAAAATGCATAAAAAGCAAAGTGTATTGTTTATTAACACAAGTTTCTTATGGGCTTAGAAGCCGGGGTCTGCTGGAGTTTAGCTATCCAGACGTTTCATCCACTGCAGGTGTGCATGAAATGTCTGGACATTTAAACTCCAGCAGACCATGGCTTCTAAGCCCGGAAGAAACTTGTGTTAATTTTGACTCCAGCCATGAAAGCTTCTGAATACGTACGTATTATTTATGTTCATATTGTCAACGATCGCATTTTTTGTGTTGGAGCCGTGATAGCCATTGCCGGGTGCATGCGCAGGAAAGAAAGAGACAGATAGTGGCACGCAGAGCTAGATGCTTTCCGAGAGAGAAAAAGAAACAGACAGAGAAGTTTGGAATTTCCCGCTGCCATCGCAATTGTTATTGTTAAATCTACGCATTCTAGAACAACGACTGGGATATATAAATAGTGGCAAAGTGTTAGATTGGAGTCAGTTGTTAATTGAGTTGAGTTATGCAGTTCTGAGAGTTGTGTGAGGATTATTGAACTCTACCGTAATGAATTCTTTTGTTTGTTTACATTTGGTGAAGCAACGAGACAACCTTCAAGACTGCTGTTGTGTATGTCACGTCATTTTTACTGCTGCAAGGGTTGTACAAAGTTACTGTTTACTGCAATAAAGATCATTTTAAATTTCTGAAGACAAGACTATGAACCCACAAAGTCACAATATCTACTCTGCAGATTAAGTGTTTAGTAAGGTTTCCAGGTCCTGTAGACATACCACAGTCTAGTGGGTCGAGACCATACTGCTATTTGTAAAGGGGAGTAGGGTTGGAGAAGATAAAATAATGCCTCATCTCACACCAAAATAAGATTTAGTATGTGTTGCTTAAAAGCAAGCTTGGACAGGAATAGATAGAAAACTGCACACTTCTCTTTCTAGGTAAAATGTCGTTTTATAGTTATTTGGGTACTCTGTACAAATTAGGTATACTGTTAATATAATTTTGAGTCGAACTAATATTCAATGCTCTATTTATTGTTAGTATTTACCTAGAACGCGTTTCGTTACGATCTTCCTAACATCATCAGCTGTTGTCGACTAATGGATGTTGGTTTGGTGAACTCTAAGTGGAGCATTGAGTATTAGTTCGACTCAAAATTATATTAATTTTGTGCTTCATTGTATCATAGTCCTTATACATTGGAATAGGTATACTGTGTTTGTTGTTAAAAGATTTTTAGGTAACAACCAACACATTTGAAGGTTCTAGATATTTGTCTTTTTTAAGCATTATTTATTTTAATTTATATACATATTCCTGTGTTAAAATTATACATGTATTTAATTATTGTGATGTTTAATATTTATTTTTTAAAATAAAGAAACTAATGTACTAATTTTTAATTTAATTAACATTTAATTATTATTTATTTTCAGCTTGGCACGTCATATACAAAAGCATGCAACACTGCTGGCACAAATGGAAACACTCACTCGATGTGTTCAAAGCCATGATCCAAAGGAGTTTGATATCCCAGGTGCTGTTCGTTGTTTGTACCACTATGCAGGTTGGGCCCACCTGTTAGATACTTCAGAATTCAGAGAATGGAGTGGATCAGGTGTTGCAGCCATAGTTACATCAAGTGATTCACCTCTATTACTAGTAACACTAGCAATAGCTCCTGCTCTAGCAGCTGGCAACACTATCTGTCTCAGTGCATTTCAACATCCACCATTATCATCTCTGCTGATGGCTTACATGGCCATAGAGGCAGGGTAAGTATCTATCTTTAAGGCTGGGTCACTATAACTGAGAATGGTAACAGAACAAGAATGACAAAGTTAAAATACAATCTGATTTTTAAAAGAATGTATGTGAACGTCATTTGTTTCTCCACATTTTTTGCAACGTTGCCGAGAAGCAGATAGCAAGCTATGCATATACACCCTATTTACCCTAACAGTACTCGAAACACATAAACAAGCATTCAAGTTTATCTATTCTGATCGAAAACATGCACATATAACCTATATTAGCCTATTTTACAAATAAAAATAAAAATAAAAATTCGCGCTAACACCGAGGCGACTCCCAGTGGCGGACATCATCAGCGGAGTGGAAGCCGCTATACAAGAACTGACAGTCGATAGCGGGGAGGAGATACGCACAGCTGTGGCAGCCGCGGTGACTAAAACGTCACTTCCTAAACCAAACATCAGCAGAGCCAAACACCAGGCGCTGAAACGACTGCGCAAAGACCAGGATATGGTCGTTTTACCGGCAGACAAGGGAAATGCAACAGTCGTCCTACACGCAGCACAGTATGCAGAAAAGATGGAACGTCTCTTGAAGGATTCGGCGTACAAGGTTATCAAGAAGGACCCCACGTTGTCAGTGGAACGTCGCACCTCGTTATTGATCAAGAAATCAAGCCTTACTCCCGACGTCAAACAAAAATTGGCTTCTTCAGGCTCCAGGCCGCCTAGGATATATGGACTTCCCAAGGTCCACAAAACGGATATACCGCTGCGACCAATTGTGGACGCGATCGGCAGCCCCACGTATCCACTGGCCCGCCACCTCTCCGAACTCCTACAACCACTTGTGGGAGGTTGTCCACACCATGTCAAGAACTCTGCCCAATTTGTGCAGACTCTAAAGAATATCACTATTGCACCCGGGGATCTTCTCGTCAGCTTTGATGTAGTGTCACTATTCACCAGGGTGCCACTCAAAGAATCTATTCAGCTGCTATCACAACACTTTCCTCCTGACATCACTGAGCTCTTCCGTCACACCTTGTCCTTCACATATTTCCTGTATGGTGACAAGTTCTATGAACAAGTGGATGGGGTAGCAATGGGGTCGCCATTATCACCGGCGGTGGCCAACTTCTACATGGAGCACTTGGAGCATGAGATTCTCACCACGGCACATCTGAAGCCTTCACACTTCTTCAGATATGTGAACGATATGTTTGTAGTCTGGCCACATGGACGAGATACACTATCTGACTTCCTCACACATCTGAACGGATGCAGACCCCAGATTCAATTCACTATGGAGGTGGAAGAGAATGGGGTGTTGCCCTTTCTGGACATTCTGGTTTCAAGAAACAAGGACGGTACACTAGGGCACGCAGTTTATTGGAAACCCACTCACACCGATCTATATCTAAACGCACGCAACTACCACCACAAATCCCAACGTTTGGGGGTACTTGACACATTGGTCCACAAAGCATTGGCCATCTCGGACCCTCAGCACTTATCTCAGGAACTGCAACATCTGCGACAAACTTTTCGTCAGAACGGCTACTCTGAACCCGATGTCAAGAGGGCCCTCGCAAAAGCCAAAAGAGCCGGAACACACATTTGTAGCTCCACTGAAAAGCCAACTGCTATAGCCTGCATCCCATATACCGGCAATCTGTCTGGAAAAATCGGCAGAATACTGGCAAGACACAACATAAAAACTATTCACAAACCGCCTGCTAAAATCAGACACTTTATGAGACCGGTCAAAGACCAATTACAACTAAACGTTCCGGGGGTGTACCGCATTCCATGTGAATGTGGAGTACCTTACATCGGAGAAACTGGCAGGACCATAGCTACAGGATCAAAGAACACGATAGAAGCATCAGACTGTTGCAACCTGAAAAGTCTGGTCTGGCGGAACATTGCTTCCAGCAAGACCATAGGGCTAACTTCGGTCTCACCACTATTTTGGCAAAATGCAGTGGCTACTGGGAGCGCAGAGTTAAGGAGACATTGGCTATCTCGGCAGAGAGAGTCACTCTTAACCGAGATGCTGGGCTACAATTTAGTGCAGCATGGAATCCTGCATTAAAACTCGAAAAAGAGAGACTCAGGAAACACAGATCTGGCTTACTGAGCAGCGAGCAGAGCAGCAGTGTTTTCTGAGAGGTCATATTCACCAACGCGAGCCCGCTCGCTGAGTATATATATGGGTCACCCCAGCCCTAGGTCATTCAACATCCTGAAGATGGGAGAGATGTACGCTCCCGAAACGTCGATGTCTCAACATCTGCTTACCTGGCTCGAAGCCCGAGAATGTCTAGAACATATACGCCGCCTGGAAAGATTCAGCTCATATTTCAAATAAAAATAAGTTGCTCTCAACACACATTCACCTCATTGTAGCGTCTTCACAGGTGTGCGTATTTTTTAAATAATTTATTACGACTCTGTCAATTGAGATAATCATATCAGCACTGTGGGTGTGCCAGAATTTTGACCCGCAGGAGTTTATGATCATGGTCCATATCTTCATAATAGTCCCCAGTGTTTTTCGATATGAAGAGCAGAAGGCCATGTGATGTACCATCTTGACCAATAATAAAGTGGTTACCTTTTCCTATAGGTCCTTTTCTAGTACTGTCAAGTGTGCCGTTAGTCCAGCTCTTTGACAGATTATGACCAGCATTTACCCACCTTTCATCCAACCACACTATTTTGTGCAAGTTCTTCTTCAGCTTTTCTCTTAAAAACTAAGTACTTAGTTACACAGAAAATGAAGCTAGTTACAGTGGAGTAATAAATATTATACAAATAAAAATATTTAGTAATTAACTTCCATTTATTTTAACAAGTTGATGTTAATACTTCTATCTTCTTAATACAATAGCAACATTATCTTTATTATTTTTAATAATTGGGTTTAATTTATTTTGTTTCAAACGCAAATTATATAATTTCTTTTTTAATTTATCAGTTTTATTTTTCATATTAATATTAAGAATATGAAATAATTTGAATTCTAAATTAAGCCATATTGTATAACCTAAAATCTTAGTTAATTTAAGATGTAAATCATATAATTTAAATTCATTATTACTTAAACTTTTAAAAAATAAATTTCTTTCAACTTGAATTACTTTTTTCTCTGCTGCTTTTTGATGAATACTATTATTATCAAATTTAATAGTTTTTCTAACGAATATAGGAACTACTTTATGTTTTAAACAAAGATTTAGAAAACGAATGTCTGCAAGAATAGATCTTTTTTCTTTTGAAGCTTTATAGCTTAATTTCAGATTTGGTATATATAAAATTTAAATTAAACGCATAAATGTAGTAATCCATAGCAACCTAAAAGTGAAAACTACGAAAATGGATGCTTAAATTATAAACTACTGATTACACAGAAAATGAAGCTAGTTACAGTGGAGTAATAAATATTATACAAATAAAAATATTTACTAATTAACCTCCACTTATCTTAAGAAGTTGATGTTAATACTTCTATCTTCTATCGTATAAAGAAGATAGAAGTATTAACATCAACTTCTTAAGATAAGTGGAAGTTAATTACTAAATATTTTTATTTGTATAAAGTGCCTAGTGCTACAGTATTGATCTTTTGGGTATTATACTCTGTCTCATGCTAGTTTAATCTTGCTGTAAACAACAAGGAGGAACTGACTCAACTCACCACTTGTTAGACGCTGCATGCACGCATGTAAGTTTTGCAACACTAGCTATATATATATAGCAGCGCTAACTCCTAGATAGTAAATAAATATAGTTGGGTTACACATTAACTTATTAAATCTATGAGTTTGTTCATTTCTTAAAAAATAATCATGAACTTTACTGTGTATAGCACTTTTCGTAAAATTGTCGTATTTCTCCACGCACTGTTTGCATTTACACAATTTTCCCGGTGTTCTTAGAGTTCCAGATGCTTGCTGTTCCATTCTAACACTGTGTAGTTACTCGCCGAAAGACCAAGGAGATCATCAGTTTCTTTCGCAGTGTTTTTATAGACGATTCTGAGTTTCTTTCTTTAAGCACTGTGACACAATGTGTGATCATTCGCCTGTTGCCACTTTTTAAAGGTTTGCCTCAATTGTGTTTCATTTCGGCTGAAGCACCGTCCTACTCCATGACGAAAAGCTTACTGACTTTAAATTGCATATACATAAGTTGTTCTTGGACTTGTGAGGTACGCAAGATGTATAGGAAATACAGTGTTAAATATCAGAAGCAGCTCCACACTAAACCATAACATCTTAATCAGCGTTCAACTCGATACAGACCTTGCTGAAAGAGAGCTGTCTGGTATAGCAATGCAAATATATTATATAATAGCAGTGAACTTTAATAATTGTTAAATAAAATGCAGCTTAATTTAACATAATAAGTTAATGGTGTATTTCTCCTTTCTTCTGTCTAATCTGCATATATTATACAGAGCACACCTATGTGGTATGTGAAGCAGAAATATAAAATGTGGGGCAATTACAAGAATCGAAATATTTGCATGTTTTTCTATCTCTGAAATTAGCTAGCGCAGAGCAGTGATTAGCCTGCCTCGGTAGCGTGGTGGTAGCATGTCTGCCTCACGTTCAAGAGGTCCCGAGTTTGAATCTCGGTCAGGGTGAGTTACCTGGATAAGGTTTTTTCCAGGGTTTTCCCTTATCCTGAAAGATGAATATCGGGTAAGTCTAAGCTCAATGGACCCCGGGCTCATTTGAGCATCATTTCACCCATTTCATTCATCGTCCGATATGACTCAATGTTGGAGGACGTAAATTAAAAAAAAAAAAATTAAAAAAAAAGAGCAGTGATCAGAAAACTACCTACAGTACTGTACTTAAAGGAGGGGTTTATCGTGCACATGCAAATAAAATAAAACACCCATTAACTTCGCTAAACCGATCAACAGCTTAACCGTTTTCTGCCCCAATATCTTTGTCTCTCTTCCCACCCAGATGTTTACAGCAGGATTAAACTAAGTTGAGATGGATTATAGTTTTCTTTTATTTATTTTTTGAACTCAAATCCTGGATCCTGGAGGACTTTGTTCAGAGAGCTAAGGCTTCCTTCAAATAGCTCTATTTCTTTAAAAGAAGATGATCTTGGAGATGATCTTGGTCTTTGTTTCCTAGGAGTTACAGTTCGTGATGGACCTGGCCGTAGCTGCTTCTCTTTAGAGATTTTAGGAACAGTCACCTCTCTTATTTTAAGGGCACACACAGTCCTTTTTGTCTCTTGGTTGAAAGGAATAAGCAATACATTGTGAGGAAGCAAGTTCTTCTCTTGCTGTTTAAAGAATTAGTAGTAGTAGTAGTAGTAGTAGTAGTAGTTTTATTGATCCAGGAAATCATAGATACATTTGCATGTATAAGATGTTGGACACGTCAAATTAAAATAACTTAATAGCTAAATTGTTTGTACACATATATACAGGTTAAGATAAGCACTTATTCTAAGGGATCTATGGTTAAATACATTTACATTGTCACCATTTTTGTATACTATGGCTGTACTGATTGATGTAAAAACTCATCAGTTGAATAATAGCAGTGCTCAATCAGATAGGACAGTAGTTTTGATCTAAAAGATGCTGCTTTTTTTATACTTTTTAATTTGTCTGGTAATCTGTTGTATAGTTTAGAGCCAGAATATGATATTCCGTCCTGGTACAATTTAGTGTTTGCATTTGTCACGTGTAAGTTACTGCGTTGTCTGGTATTGTGATTATGAATGTCTGCATTTACGGTGAATATGGTACAATCACTGACTAGAAGCCTCTTTGTAAAAAGTATGGATTCATAAAGATAACTCCCTAAGATAACTCACAAAATCTCTAGCTTGGTGCGCAATGTAACACCCGAACCATAAGCTTATCTTGTGTCATGATCCTCAGTATACCTCTAATCCTACTGCCACAAAGTCTTGCTTCTGTAACAATGTATTTTAATAGTGTTTTAACAAAGTAGGCTAAATACACACAATGCAACTGAATGCTCATGCAAACTTTGTTTCCTGCACACAACTAGCAATAACTGACCTAAGGAATATGTGATTAATCAGTGTAGCCAATGAGGTAACTTTTGTTTTTGTTTCCATAGCAACAACCTTCCCCTCTTATGTCCACGTCCCATGCTTGACAGCTGTATCTTCTGTATCACGTATCTTCTTTTAAAAATCATACTTTACATGTTCTTTAATATGTGTGTTCATAATTGACGAGAGGCTTTACTGGATTGCCATATTAGATCCATATTGTGTACATTAACTCTTCTGTAGAGATTATTCAGGTGGTCATGACATGAATCAGACATCACAGCTCTTTCTAATCACAAGCTGGTAGAACTGGAAGAAATTCTAGCATATGTGCATCCTAACCTTAGTCTAAACTATTAGGTTTTGACATTAGCTGACCTGTCTTATGTTGGCTGAGTTAGACACAGGTGAAAAAGTTTATTTGTTTAGTTATACTGGTCGCCAATCTAAAAAGTGATTGACATTTCGTCCGGAGAGAGAAGCGACGTTGCCGCTTATTGCTGCCACATGGAGAGCGTGATAGCACTATGCGTGCGAGGGTGATTCAGTTGCGACTGCAATGGGTATTTTATTATTATTGTTATTATTAATTATTTATAATGTTGTACACAAAGACAATAGTGCAGTCGTGGATCTACATGCAAACGCTAGAGCATGCAAGAACACATAAATGTAAAGATAATCGTAACAAAAGAGGCATACCTGTGACATTTTGCTGCTTATTGAATTGGGAAAATGCCGCTTACATAATTTTTTCCGGGAGTTTCTAATTTGTACCCCAATGTCTAACTTTCTTCTTTAAAATACTTTTCTTTCCCAGTCTTAACCTTAATACCCTCACTGATACCTACGCACGTAAAGTCCTATCAAGCACCTTAGAGAATGGAATACTAGACTCCCCTTTCAATTCCTCCTCTTTGAAGTAATCTCTCACAGAGCATATTATTTCCCATGTATGTCCTTTATTTGGAATACGTTTACCAAACAGTTTTATTTGGTTCCAGAGCACGTTCAGGTTTTCGCTTGTCGCTATACTTATACATAATTAAACATTCATTGAACATAATTGCAAACGATCACAACACGTGCTCAGATACATGGACTTAGGCACATGTAAACCAAGGCAAATTGCCACAAATAAAATGTAAAGTAACTTGCCTGTACAGGATCTCTAACTGTGAGAGCATTCTGTTTATGCAGCGTTATCAGAAGAGAAATAAAAACCTAGGTGTTTTATTTACTGCAGCATTTGCGTAATTCGCCCGCCTGTGTCATGCTAAGCATGTGTTAGAATATCAGCAACCAAGGTTTAGCGTCTAACGTTGTCATGGAAACGTCTGGACTCTAATTGGTCCCTCTAAGTGTTACCATGACAACCATTATGACGTACTCATCCCCTCCTATTTATTTAGAGCGTTCTTTCATGTGGTTACTAACTGTCAATCACATTCTAGTTTGGCGACCAGTAAAGAAACTGAATTCCTGAAGCACAACATCAACTCTCCACTTTATTTGCAATATGATCATAAATATTTATTCCAGTTTTCATTATAGGTAAATGTGAACCAAAATCTTATATGTTGCTTAGCTTCTGGTTTCTGTTTTGGTTTCCATTCTCACAAGTTCACAAGGGGACTATCACTATGCTCATACCTATATTCGCTTGAGAGTTTGATGGCATCATCTCTGCTCTATGTGGGGCCTGAGTGCCAAAAATCAGGTGCGGAGTATAGCTGGAAGTACCTGAAAATAAGTCCAGAATACATAGAAACATATAGGCATAATGACACAGCATTGTATGGGAGGGATTGTTTACCCCTGCAGGCAGAGGTCTACACATGACATATGTAAGAAGCACCAGCACGGAGCTCATGAGGGATGTCCAGCAGCTACTTACAAGTGGTCGCATGCAGCTATTTTCAGGCTTCAGTTTTGGGCATTGCAGTTCTATTCCATAGCAGATATTTGGTCCATAGGCCCCACATAGAGCACAGATGATGCCATCGAACTCTCATGCACGTGATAAGAAGAGCAATTGGGCTCCAAGTCCTCATTCGGTAAGTTTCATTTAACTCCATAAACATAGATGACAACTTTGAAATTTGAAATGTGTTATACACTGACATCTAGTGGCTAATACACTAATCTTTATCATGTCTGCCATATTTCGTTTTGATCAATTTCGAGGTTAATTAGCTAACCATTTACAACAATCGTATGTTAGAATTAGAATTTTAGTTAGTCCTTTGCAACATATACATGTTATGAGACACGTCAAAATGTATAATTACAGTATATACATAAAGTCAAATTGATTACATACAATATACACAGTAAGCAGCTTTTCTATGGTTTCATGTGGTATTTGCATAGACTAATTTACTACAAGAAATGTCATAATATGAATATTACACGTTTGTGAATGTACTATGCTCCCAGTGCTCATTTACATGGTTATAGTTCTATAAATTCATTAACCGTACAAAAACAGTGTGCATGCCAAAATGTCTTAACCTTATTCTTAAAGTGTTTTAATGATGCAGCTTGTTTAAATGAATTTGGATATTTATTATATAACATTATCCCTTTGTAGTTAAAGCTTCCTTCATAAAGGCTCGTTTGGTGCGCTCGAATTGCCAGTTTATCCTTGTTACGAGTGTTGTGGTTATGTACATCAGCATTTACTTGAAAATGATTTTATTTGTGTGAACATGATTTATATTTGTATGAACAGTGGATGTTATGGCTCTCGAAAGGGGACACATTATTATTCGTCTACCTGCGTATAACTGTGATCTGAATGCAATTGAGCTGGTGTGGGCAAAACTAAGAAATGTTTTCAGAGGATGCAACGTTACTTGTGATATCTTCGCTTATCTTACATGCTATTTTGCTGAACTATGTTTTTCAAGGTTGACCACACTGCAGAAACAAAAGAGTGTTAGCTCTCGCTTCTTCTGCTCTGCCAGCACCACACCATAAATCCAGCGCTCTACTTCTCTTGCACATACTGTAATAGCATAGTGATATATCGAGATTTAACTGTATTGGAACACCACAGTGAAGCGAAAAATTATTAAATTTTAGATGAGTCGTATTTTTTACACATCTGCTTCACTTTCGTACCTATTTTGAGGACATGTTTCGCAAATCATCGTTTGCATCTACAGCTTTTA
Organism: Mantis religiosa; assembly: GCA_030765055.1. Taxonomy (NCBI): domain Eukaryota; kingdom Metazoa; phylum Arthropoda; class Insecta; order Mantodea; family Mantidae; genus Mantis; species Mantis religiosa. Next base: position 53,971,250 of record CM060960.1, on the reverse strand, counting down.
TGCGACTGAAGCTTGATCCAGCGGTGTGGGTAATTCTGGGGTTGCTGCTGCCATCTGTTGATTTAGTGATGGCAGCAGCAACCCAGAATTACCCACACCACTGGATCAAGCTTCAGTCGCATAAGAGCCGTAGATGCAAACAATGATTTGCGAAACATGTCCTCAAAATAGGTACGAAAGTGAAGCAGATGTGTAAAAAATACGACTCATCTAAAATTTAATAGCATAGTGATAGTTAAATTAATTGGGAGTCGATTAATAACACAAAACAACACTCACTTTTAAATTTTCCCGGAACCGGTTTCTGAGGCCTTCCCTCTATCTTCAGCCGGACATCGACTTGTTCTCATTGGTGTAGCTGGCAATATTTTGTCATCGGTCTCCTCTGGTGGCGGTTCAGCAAGTTCCTCGATGTCCGGCTGAAGATAGAGGGAAGGCCTCAGAAACCGGTTCCGGAAAAATTTAAAAGTGAGTGTTGTTTTGTGTTATTAATCGACTCCCAATTAATTTAATTTATACAACAACACTGTTTTCAACACTTCCATGAAAGGATTTATAGTGATAGTTTCCTTGTCAGGTTATTGTGAACTGACCTTCACTCTGTAGAACTCCACTCTGCGGTGGAATACAAAAGTGTAGTATGTGATACCATGAAATGGCAGGAAATTATGTTAACCAGCGCCACTGTGGACAAGAATGATTCTTGGAAGGCCCCATTTACATGAACATTTAATGCTAAAATAATGCAGCATAATACAGGTAAGACCATTCATGAAAGAGACATAGGCCTAATGCAAGGAGCTGTCATGGATTTCTACCATGGTCGGGGCATAAGTTATGGAACTATGTGTGTTTGTGAATATACCAGCGTGGGTGAAGAATTTGAAATACACCATGACAGGTGAAGGAATAGACGATGTGTATTGTGGGTTCGTAGAATTAAAAGTTCAGGTTACAAACACTAAAATTTGCTCTTTATTTCCGTAGAAACACACTTTTATCAACCTTTACAGTCCAGTCACATACAAAAAATAAAATAAAATAAAATCTGAATATCATACCCCGGCTCCTTGAAACTATACCGGGGCACACATTCAAATTTTACATTTATTATTTCTTAATAAATTACATTATTAATAATACATAATTGTTTCAGACTTCTACAACTACAAAAACTACAACAACAAAATTGATAAAACACAAAACAAAACAAAAAAAACTACTACTACCTATAATACTACAAAATTTACCGGTAACCAGCAAATCTCTACTGAACACAATACTAATATTGTTTTAACTACTTAACCAAACATTACAGACAAAATTTAAATAACAGAAACTATACAAAACTACAAAAAGCAACTGATAATTGCTGGAAGCCAGCAATTCTAATTTGAACAGGAAAAATCTCAGCTAAATTTATTTTATTTATAACATATATTTAAAAGTACTGGTAACCAGCACTTATTTTTAAACTAACCACAAGAATAATAAATGTATTTGTTCTTTTCTTTTCTTATTTTAATCTTCTTAATTAAACATATAATTCAAAAAAAAATTTATATATTACATCTCTAATTTAGATGATGATTAAATATTATTTTAAACAGCAATACATTCTTTTAATATTAACTATTAAGATACTTTTTACCATATTCTGAAACTAAACACAATAATTCATATTTATTTTTACAAATATACACTAAGTCCATATAAATAATATAAAATTTCACTAATTATTTCTTTGGTCTTCTTCTTTCTGCCCATTCTTGTCTGCCGGTCGAAACCACATAATATTTCTATTTAACTACTCTCGTTCCTCATCTAATAAATTCTCTTCCTCTTCTATATCTTGTCCAATTTGTTCGATTTCCTCTTCTTCTATTATTATATTTAAGGATCCATTTGCATTAAAATTTTCTCTTATAATTCTTTCTTTTATTCTATCTGATCTTCTTAATTCTTGTCTTTCATTTGATAATCTTTCAGGTCTTCTTACTTCTATAATTTCTAACTCCCAAGCTTTTTTACTTACATAATTGCTTAGAAATTGTAACTTTTTTACTAATTCAGAATCCCTTAATATGTCATGAATGTAAAATCCCCCTAAAACATATCTTTCCTCTAACTGCAAAATTCCATATTTTTCGCATTCAAAAATAACATGCTCGGGATCACCTACTTTATTACATAAATTACATAATTCATTTTCAGTTTTATTAATTTTTTTCCAATATGTGTTATATGGTCCATGACCAGTTATATAATGAATGAAACCTTTAGTTGGTTGGATGAAATTTAATGTTAATCTTTCTTTTATACTTGGAAACAAATTAAAAGCTCTTCTTCCTTCTGGAATTTCATTCCACTCCCTTTGCTACATTTTTAAAAGAGAGTTTTTTACCTCCCATACTTTATCGGTTCTTATTCCACAAATTATATGTACTTTATCCAAATTTCCATTTCGTATCCAATACTTTGCCCCCTTAGCCTAATTAACAAATCAATGGGCCACATTGCTGTTGTTACCAGGAGAGCCATGGTAGATGTCGTATTGACTGCACCAGTGAGCCGTAAAATAATTTTACGCTGTGTTCTCCTCAATAATCTCCTGATTACCACGTCATCCATCCTTTCCGCCCAAGCAGCTGCTGTATGGGTAAAACGTCACATACACAACACAACTTGCAAGGTCATTGACCACAAACACAGCGTCCAATTACCGACTAACTGACTGTGGCGGGCGGCCTCCCTTTTTATAGATTACTTCCTATCCAGAATGTTCTCAAACAATCAAGATGGCGCTAGAGAAATACGAACTCTCTAGAAATCCGTCTCCTCCCTCCCCCCCACCGTTTCGGTGAGCTTTTATCTCTGCACTGCACTGCCCATCTCTTTGAATGCTTTACCATGCCACCTCATTGCAACAATGCATTCGCAATAGTATGAACATTTAATTACACTCCAATAATTAGCATTGCATTTTTATTAAGCTGGTTGACTTAACAAAACAGGTTGCATGTGCCAATTATGAGTACAGCACACATAAACATTCTAGAAGCTCTCATAGTTGTCCCCTGCAACATTTGCAACATGCTGCCAACGGGGTGGGAGGTACTGTATACCAATTGCTTTATCATGTACCTTACCATGTGTGAATCTGGTGATTTGTTGTTGACATTAGTTTAAATGCGTTGTCATGTTGCAAACCAGCTACCACGTAATGGCTCCTTTACCTTCCGTATGAGATCGAAGTCACATGGAGATAGTTTAGGGTAGTATCATGGGTGCTCCAATTCTTCCCAACTCCAGTGCTGCAGTAGCCACTTTACACATGCCACTTTATGTGGTCTTGTGTTGTGCAGAATGATTGCTCTGTCCATAAGATTAGGACATTTGTCCTTAACTCCATGTTGTACTTGTCATAGCAGGAAGGTTCTGTAGTGAGCTGCTGACACAGTTTGCTGATATGGAACAAAGTGGCATACAGTAATGCCCCTTATTTAATAAGTGGCAATCACCATCAATTTCAACAGAGAAGGATTCTGACAGAACTTCTGCCTTCTTGGTGATCCGGCATGTTTCCACTCTGTCTTTTAAGTTTTGACTTTGGGTGCAAATGATCTAGTTGTCGACTTAAACTTCACACACTCAGTCACTCACTGTACCCTTTCCTTAATGAATTTCAGATTGCCACCTGGAGTTTTGAATGTGCTACCATACGATATTGAAGTGGTCACTAAGCTAGTTAGCCATGATTTGGTCTCTAAGGTGGTATTTATGGGCAACAATAAAATTGGAAGAATAATGAGAGAGGAAACAGCAGGACTTGGAAAATCATTGACAATGTGTAAGTATGATTATTTGATACCAACGTGATCTCCATAGTACTAGTAGAATCCTACGGGGGAGGGGTTCCAACCCTTTGAGTGTTTATGGTGTGAGTATTGCAAACCCCTAGCACTCATGGTACTTCTGATGCTACTATAAGGAAGGACGTCGGGCCGAACATTCGAGCCTCTCACTGAATGGGAGTGGTTTGGATTGGGTTGGACTTGACAATGCCTAAAAAGTCCCAGGAACTAGCCTAGATAGCAAATAATATGGTGAGCTAGAATACTAGCAGCCCCACAGAGGGCCCGCCTTGGTAGCGTAGATGGTAGCATGTCTGCCTCACGTTCAAGAGGTCCCGAGTTTGAATCTTGGTCAGGTTGAGTACCCGGACTCATTTGAGCATCATTTCACCAATTTCAATCATCGTAAAATATGACTTAACGTTGGAGGATGTAAATTACACCAAAAAGAAAAGCCCCACAGAGGTTCTTTGGTAGTCTTCCCTTTGGGGTTGACACATATAAGGGATGTATCCAGTTCCACCCAAAAGGGGGCTTTCTTAAGTAATAAGGTATTGCCCTAATGGAGAAACCCTTGAAAACAATAGTTTCCATGGTCTAGAGGGGGAGTCACGATTCCTGGTTGAAACAGTATTTTAAAACTGATTATATGTAATAAATTTAAGCCCCAGAAAAAATTATTATTAATTTTGTGAGATTTTTCATGTGATTTGTTTATTGAACATTATGATCAAATTGTGAAAGTGTTAAAACATTTGGTGATAAATAAGTGAATTTAAATAGTGTATGAAAAGGAAAGAATATATATATATATATATATATATATATATATATATATATATATAAGGAATGCAGACTTTAATTGCAAAGAAATATTTGGTTGCTAAGGGCAACACTGAGCAAAGCTAATTTTAAGTTATTAGCAAAACTGTGTGAATTGCATACTTTCTCCATTTTAGACTAACAGATCACTTGGTGTGGGCCAGCTCTAGAAAAAAATTGGAATGTCTGAGTGGTGAGGGGAGACAGGAATATGTCTTCTTGTAGTGTGAACAGTCTTGCAATGTAAGAAGGGTGTGACGGAATCGCAAATGGATGATGAGATGAGATGAGACGAGATGATCTCCACATGGATTATCTCAAAGCCCCAGGTTAGGAAGCCATTTGCAATGAAATTCCAGGGATGGGAAGAAGACATGATCCTGATGTGGATGTTGTTGCTCCGTCCTTACCTCTGGGATAGAATAGCAGTCCCAGCTCGATCTAAGCTTTTGCTCAGATCTGGCATCCAAGTTTTTGTAGATTATCTTTGATGTTACCACGGTGTTGCTCCAGTTGATGCACAAGAAGCTCTTATTTATCACTTGGTGTGGGCCAGCTGTAGAAAAAAATTGGAATGTCTGAGTGGTGAGGGGAGACAGGAATATGTCTTCTTGTAGTGTGAACAGTCTTGCAATGTAAGACGGGTGTGACGGAATCGCAAATGGATGATGAGATGAGATGAGACGAGATGATCTCCACATGGATTATCTCGAAGCCCCAGGTTGGGAAGCCATTTGCAATGAAATTCCAGGGATGGGAAGAAGACATGATCCTGATGTGGATGTTGTTGCTCCGTCCTTACCTCTGGGATAGAATAGCAGTCCCAGCTCGATCTAAGCTTTTGCTCAGATCTGGCATCCAAGTTTTTGTAGATTATCTTTGATGTTACCACGGTGTTGCTCCAGTTGATGCACAAGAAGCTCTTATTTTCAGGACTATATATAAACTCAAGGGTATCTACCAGGGCAATCCACACAAAGTGAAGACTGTCACCCCCTCTGACGACCAGGGAGTTACCGAGCTGTCCCAAAAGGGCGCCTGTGGGACTTTCCATAGGGCAAGACCTAGAGACTAACAAGCATCTGGTCCTGTGGACTCAAGACGGGATGGAAGTGAATACACCACTTACACGCGCCAACCCCAAAGGGGAAGGCTACCGATTTGACTTTGGTGGGGCCGCCTGGTGATCTAGCACACTTTCTACTAGCTATGCTGGCTAGTACGCGGGAATATATGGCTTCCCTCAACCCCGCCAGGAGACGTAACCAATCTTCCACGGGTATCGGGAACCACTGCCCTCTCCGAACAACTCCCAATCAGGGAGGGGCTCAGATGTTCTGCTCCAGGTTCCTCTAGTAACGGCAAAGGTACCACGAGTGCTAGGGCTCCGCAGCGCTGGCACTACAGAAGCTGAAGGGGACAGATCCCCTCCCCTATGGGTTTTCAGGGTTAGTCTTGGATAGAGACCTGAGGGAACTGAATTGACGACTATGGGTAAAATAATCATATGCATTCTTTCAAATTTTAAATCCTTCGAATTTTATTAATTGATCTAATAATGATTAGATAGAACACATCCAAACTTCTTTAAACAACTTTTAGCTATACATATTTTTTGATACACAAAGTAATATCAATGTAGTATCTATATAATTTCTGAAATACAAGTGTTTCAGAAAAACGTTTTTCCTATCCCGCGGTTTGACAACTAAGACCCTGCTAACATATTGGCTTGTAGTTTATTGAATTTTCGTTGTTATGATGATTAACACTTTTTAATTGGTTCTTGTCACTTTTGACCAACATATCCTTATCTTATTAGATAATTTTTTTACAATCTTTTCTTTAAAACTTAGGCAATTCAATATCCAAATATTATTTCACGTGATTTTGAATTTCAAATAATATCTTCTAACGAATTAACCTAAAATATTGACAGTAAACAATTTCACATTTTTCATTTCCCTTTTTATAATGTACACAAGCACAAGTAATTCTTCAATTGTTTCTTAATCTCATAAATTTTCTTTCTTAATTTTCTAAACATTTTATGATGAATTATTTTTGAGAAATTAGGATAAAATAAAAACAATGACAATTCCTATATGTGGAAAGATAGAGTCAGACTGAAAAATTCAATGCCATAGCCGGGATTTGAACCACGGATCTTCTGGTTGCCGTCCAGCTGCTCTAACCATTGAGCTACTATGGTCAATGGGCCGACATGACATTAAATTCTCCAAATGACTTGTGGTCTACTATGGTCAGTGGGCCGACATGACATTAAATTCTCCAAATGACTTGTGTTTTTCCCGGTAAACCACTTAGGAGTTCTCATAAACACATGAGACAACTACCTTAATGGCGACTTACAACGTGTAAGTACTTTAAGGCCCGGGCTTTATAGTTAACCACTATTAGGTCAATTAATGGAAATTAATTGTTCTTTCACACTGGCCCTGTGTAGGCTAAGTGTGGAAAGATTGAGTCAGACTGAAAAATTCAATGTCATAGCCGGGATTTGAACCACAGATCTTCTGGTTGCTGTCCAGCCGCTGTAACCATTAAGCTACTATGGTCAACAGGCCGACATGACATTAAATTCTCCAACTGACTCATATTTTTCCCGGTAAACCACTTAGGAGTTCTTATAAACACATGAGACAACTACCTTAATGGCGACTTACAACGTGCAAGTACTTCAAGGCCCGGACTATATAATTAACCATATTAGGTCAATTAATTTTCAATTCCTATGTGATATGATCTAAAATAACTGCTTTAAGGGTCTGTATGACTGTTCAATAGAAAGAGTACTGAAGAGTAGCCTTTGTTCTTTAAGTCATTATTCTCTCTTATTTCAATTAAAATTATTATTTCGTGCGTCCCTCACTTTGGAAGTCATGCCTCGCCACTCACATTTAGACTCTTCAAGGCACTTGAGCCATATATCAGCCCTTAGTGATCTCCATAGTTGCAAAGACACTGAAAGACACTCCAGGAAGTATGCATCCTGACTCCCACAGACCCATTAAGTTTTGGTTCTTCTAGTGAAAGTATCTTTGTAGTTCAATTATGTGTAACTCAAAATTGGCTATTCTTTTGATAAAATAATAGCAAAAACTAACTAGTAATATTAAGTTTCTGTTAACATAATACACTCTTGATAAATGTTTTGGTGTCTTTATTGAACCACACAAAGAAAATTAAAATATCATAATACATTGGCAAAACATTCTTTCAGTGCTTACTGGAGGGAAATCTCCTATGATAGTATTTGATTCAGCAGATGTGGATTCCGCTGTGGAAGCTGTTGTTGATGCAGCCTGCTTTAATCAAGGACAGGTAAATTAAAATGTTGTACATTGTATAGAAATTGCTTTTTTATCTAATCCTTTGTTGACTAAATATGAATATTAGTCATGTTAATTTTTAAACTATGTACAGTGAATCTGTTGTCAAAATTGGGTTGCTCTACCATTGTAGTATCAAGGACAGTAGGAAGGTCCTAACGAAACACATTCTAGGTAAACACTGGCAATAAATGGAGCATTGAGTACTATTCAACTCAAAATTATATTATAGAGTAAGGTATTTAACATAACAGTAAAATAATTATTATTATTTGAAGCAAAAGTTTAGAAACAGTGATGTATTTAACATTTGAAAGTGATGAGTTGGTAATTCAAACACAAACATCACTTAAATAAAATTTATTGGGAGTTGATTAATGACACTAAACAACACTTACTTTTAAATTTTCCCGGAACTAGTTTCAGAGCCCTTCCCTCTATCTTCAGCCGGACATCGACTGGTTCTCATTAGTGTAGCTGGCAATATTTTGTCATCGGTCTCCTATGGTGGCGGTTCGAGGAACTTGCTGAACAAATCATTTTTGGGGGATGTCAAAATTGAATACTTTTTTCCTATTTTTTGAAATAAAGATTTGTTCCCATGTGGACAGTTCTTGTTTTCCTGTTGTATGTTTTAGTAATTTTGGTTCTGGATTTATGTTGTGGTTTTTGTCCCAAAAATGCGTGGCAACTGCTGATTTTTCTAATTGTTTGTATTTTATGTTCCTAAAGTGTTCCTTTGCTCTTGTTTCTAAATTTCTTTTGGTTTTTCCAATATAAATTTGACTACAGTCACAGCATTCAATTTGATATATCCCAGATTTTTTGTTAGATGGAATGGCATCTTTGATGGAACAAATCTTTATTTCAAAAAATAGGAACAAAGTATTCAATTTTGACATCCCCCAGAAAGATTTGTTCAGCAAGTTCCTCGAACCGCCACCAGAGGAGACCGATGACAAAATATTGCCAGCTACACCAAAGAGAACCAGTCGATGTCCGGCTGAAGATAGAGGGAAGGCCTCTGAAACTAGTTCCGGGAAAATTTAAAAGTAAGTGTTGTTTAGTGTCATTAATTGACTCCCAATAAATTTAATTTATACAACAACACTGTTTTCAACACTTCCATGAAAGGATCACTTAAATTATCCTTACTTGGACATGTTTCGGAGAACGTTTTGTCCCCATCGTCAGCAGTTATCCGACTGGTTGGATCCATGGTTTCTTGAAGTGTGCTGGTTGTCTGTGGCTTTCACTGTCAGATGCTGCCACAGACAACCAGTACACTTCAAGAAACCATGGATCCAACCAGTCGGATAACTGCTGACGATGGGGACAAAACGTTCTCCGAAACATGTCCAAGTAAGGATAATTTAAGTGATGTTTGTGTTTGAATTACCAACTCATTACTTTCAAATAACAGTAAAAATCCCATATTTTCAGCTCAAATAGTTTTTCCAGTACAATTAAAGAAGTACCACTATATTATAACAATGTGTCACAACATAGCCATTGTAATGAATATCATTGTTGGTTGGCTTGCATGCATGTATGTATATCTGTAATTATTCAGAACTGAAATGTAAACATTTAACATGACATGATAAAAGAACTACTTTGAATAAGCCAAGGTGCTAAATTCAATAGAGAGCAAAGAGCACACTTCCTACTGGTCTGTGAATGCTGCAAGGCAGAATTTGAGTTGTCACATTATATGTTTCTTTCTTCTGCTATAGTTAGCAGTATAAATTCACCAACATACAAACTTGCAATGTGGCTAATAAACAAATTCAACTCATTTCCAAAATTCGATAGTCTAAGCATAAAAAGCACTTATGAACTTATAGAACACATTAAGGATACTGAACTAAAAGAAGAGGACACACTAGTCTCGTTTAATGTTAAATCACTGTTTCCCAGCATACCAGTAAAACAACTCCCAGATTACATCGAACTAACCAAATTATGCATAGAACAAAATTTATTCCAGTTTCAAACAAAATATTTCCACCAAACTTCAGGTTTAGCAATAGGCAACCCTCTATCACCCTTCCTGGCTGATCTGTACATGAGTGTATTAGAAATAAGGATCGCCAAAGGTTTCCCTTTGATGTTCAAACCCTGGCAACAATATGTAGATGACATCTTTGCAATAGTACCAAAAAACACATCAGTGATGCACCAAAACTTTTAAATATCCAAGAAAAAAGCATCAAGTTCACTGTAGAAATAGAAAAAGACGAGTATTTACCATTTTATGATCTAAAAATAATGAGAAATAAAAACAGAATAAACTTTGGCATTTACAGAAAATCAACACAGACAGACAACTACATAAAAGCTAATGGCTACAACCCAAGATCCCACAAACAGGCAATCTTCAATAGTTTAACACACAGACTGGTCAACATCCTTCTCTCAGCAGTAGAATACAAAACAAAATACAACAAAATTATTGAAATAGCACAAAAAATGACTTTCCCAAATCATTAGTAGACAAAAAAGTGAACTTAGCAAAAAAGAAGCTACTAAAGAAAACCACAACCCTCTCAGCTACAGAAACTAATATGATTTTCAAAAAATTCACTTACCATCCATGGGCCTTTGATAAATTCAAAAAAGCCTTTGAAAAAACAAAACATTCAACTAGCACCAGTCAACCATTACTTAAAAAACATAATTTGCTCAAAAATCAAAGATGCCATTCCATCTAACAAAAAATCTGGTATATATCAAATTGAATGTTGTGACTGTAGTCAAATTTATATTGGAAAAAACAAAAGAAATTTAGAAACAAGAGCAAAGGAACACTTTAGGAACATAAAATATAAACAATTAGAAAAATCAACAGTTGCCACGCATTTTGGGGAAAAAAACCACAACATAAATCCAGAACCAAAACTACTAAAACATACATCAGGAAAACAAGAATTGTCCACATGGGAACAAATCTTCATTTCAAAAAATAGGAACAAAGTATTCAATTTCGACATCCCCTAGAAAGATTTGTTCAGCAAGTTCCTCGAACTGCCACCAGAGGAGACCTTTTAACAAAATATCGCCAGCTACACCACTGAGAACCATAGGAACAAAGTATTCAATTTCGACATCCTCCAGAAAGATTTGTTCAGCAAGTTCCTCGAACTGCCACCAGAGGAGACCTATGACAAAATATCGCCAGCTACACCACTGAGAACCAGTCAATATCTGGTTGACGATGGAGGTAAAGTCTCTGAAACATTAAATTAATTGGGAGTCGATTAATGACAACAAAACAACACTTACTTTTAAATTTCCCCGGAACTAGTTTCTGAGGCCTTCCCTCTATCTTCAGCCGGACATCGACGTCCCGGGAACCCGGGCCGCCTTGGGTTCGATCCCAGGCGACCGCAAAGTGAGATTTGTGGTGGACAACACGGCGCTGGGCGGGTTTTCTCCGGGACCTCCGGTTTCCCCCGCCATCTCATTCCACCGGTGCTCCATCCTCATCTCATGTATCATCAGTGTCACCGCCTGCGGTGCCGTATGTAGTAAAAGCGGGCGTTAAACACTACACATTTCACATTTTACTTTTAAATTTTCCCGGAACTAGTTTCTGAGGCCTTCCCTCTATCTTCAGCCGGACGTCGATGTCCGGCTGAAGATAGAGGGAAGGCCTCAGAAACTAGTTCCGGGAAAATTTAAAAGTAAGTGTTGTTTTGTTGTCATTAATCGACTCCCAATTAATTTAATTTATACAACAACACTGTTTTCAACACTTCCATGAAAGGATCTCTGAAACATGTTTTGGGAAAATTTAAAAGTAAGTGCTGTTTAGTTTCATTAATCGACTCCCTTTAAATTTAATTACATTATATGCTGGTTTATGAATGGTTTACAATTCTCTATTTACTGTAGAGTTCAAAGCAGTATTATTCAATTGTTCTTCCATTTAAAAATCAGGGAAAAGTGTATCAGCTGGCTCAACCTGCACTTGAAATGAGACGCGAGGTAATCTGCCTTCCTGCTTACCACTGCCAGTGCAATCCAATTGAGTTAATGTAGGTTCAAATTATGTTGCAAACAGAAATAATACTTTTAAACTAACCGATGTTGAACAACTTATTCACAAAGAAAATAAGGTAACACAAGACTGGGAAAACTGCATGAGACATGCAGATAAACTACAAGAAGACAGCTTTTGGAAAGAAGTGGTACGTGATGAGATTTTGGAGCCTGTCATCATAAATTTGCAACAGGCAGACAATGAAGACAATGACAATGATGAATTGTCTCTTGACATAAGTGACATTCACAGCTATATGGATGGGCCACTAGTAATTTCGTTCAATTAGAAAAATAGGTAATTCATAAATTGTAATTGCAGTAATAGTATTTAAAACATATACATAATATGCAAATATCCATGTTGCAATTGTGATTTCAACAACTACATTATTATAAAAGTTTGGAAAATTCATTGCATTCCTTTACGTCTACCATGAGGAAGGCTTGCATGTGAAATATAAACAGAATGAGGGTAATGAGGTGGTAACACTAAGTGCAGCGACGGGATTTCAAATGGGATGTGGAAGATACGATGCACCTCATTGATCATCTCGAAGCCCCATGTTATGGCAACTTTTGCGACAGAATTTGCTATTGAAATGATGATGATCTCCATGTGGGTTGGATGCTGCGGCATCCTGTCCTCGATGCTAGAGCCAATGTTCCTGTTTGCGGTGGGTTCCTGTATTTACCAACGCTGCTCTAGTCTTTGCATGATGATCTTACTTTGGGCGTGATCATGGATAGGAAGCGATGAGTAATTTGTTAAAGAAATGAAATAATTTTTATATGTTTCTTTTTGAAATTCAAATTTTAATTAACTGAATAATTTACATAAACTCCTCATAACAGCAAATTAAAGTACACTTTTAAATGCATTGGTATTACTTTTTAAAATTACAATTTTATTATAAAGACTAAAATTGAGTCATACCGTTTAAAACTTGTAACTTCACTCACGTCCTTTTACCAAATCAGGAACGTTTTCGAAACTGTTGCAGTTTCATCCTCAGCTGATTAGCGACTCATCACAGTTGGTTGTTGTCTGGATCTCTTGTAATTGGCTCCCTCTCTCAGAAGATTCTTTAGGTAAGTTCAGTAGACCACTCACTGATGGCACATCAAAATTTAGAATATGTTATTTTTAATAATAAACATTTTTTCCCCATGTTGTAAGTTCAAATTTTGTTGACAATGGTTTTAGTAGTTCGATCGCCTCTCCAATGTGGTGATTACCATTCCAGAAATGATAAGCAACTGCCGATTTTTCTGTTTGTTTATATTTTATGTTCCTACAGTGTTCTGTTAATCTAGTTTTTAAATTTCTCTTTGCTGAGGATGAAACTGCAACAGTTTGGAAAACGTTCCTGATTTTGTAAAAGGACGTGAATGAAGTTACAAGTTTTAAAAGGTATGACTCAATTTTAGTCTTTATACATGAAATTAGCTTCACTGTTAACAATGCTTTTATTTATAATATTCAAATTACAATTTTATTCTCTACTGTATCTATTTGCACGTTTATGAACCGAATCACATTTTGCATCCATCCTTGATGAAGTCTTACCACAGAAGAACACCAAATTGAGCTAGCCTGAAGTAATTGGCTTTCTATTGCCATGGAAATTCAGCACATTTTCTATTGGTCCATGTCATATTTTAACTGCACAATTTTCATTCTCATATTTGGTAATCTCTTTTAGAATTTTTCTTTGAATCATTTTTTAAACATTTTAACATTAAAATAATATTTCTTAAAAATTTATAATAAAATTATCATTATTAAAAACATAACTAATATTCATTTCCCTTTTTTTCTATCTCTCTAATCACTATTTCCACTTTCAATTATCCCTTTTAATCTCGTTCCCTTTTTACTACAATTTTTAATAATTTTCAGTGAAACTGGATCTGAAATAACTGCTTCAGTGCGCAAACGCATTTGATTCACTGGAGTCCAGAACTCTTCCCATTTGAAACACATAATAACCTTTCATGAGAATATTTTGCAGAAGCTATATAAAAATAAATAATAATGGACAGAGAAGGTCATGTTAAAGTGACATTATATTTGTCTAAGTTTACTTAACTGTTCTTTTCAGGCTCAATGGACAATTGACAGGTTACTTGTGCAAGAATCACTGTGGGACACATTCATCAAACGGCTCTGCAAGCGTATTGATAAAATAATTATTGGTTCTATCTTCGATAACATAACAGATGTTGGAATAGTAAGCAACATAAATATATCAAAGAAAATTGCAGCTTTGGTAAACAAAGCAAAGAATAGTGGCTTGAAGGTAGGTACAGTCTATATTTAGTGTAGGTTTTTCTTCCCAATTGCTAATCATAATATTCCATATTCTTAAGGTTTATTTGTAAAAAAACTGAAGCTAATGATAGTGAAGCAATCCAAGTATTATGAATTAACCATGCTTAGCAACACACCTATCTGTTTGGTAAATTGTCTAAATTCTCTGGCACTAGTTTCGTGACGTTTTCGTCATATACTCAGCCAGCAGACTGAATAGTTAGTCCTGGAAGTTGACGGATAGTTCCATATTTCAATGCCATCTGCTGGGACCAACACAAACTTATTGAGACATCTATTGGCAGGATTTCGAAATTCATCGCGTGATCCTTATTTTTCAAAATAAATATTTTCTCCATTAAATGTATCAATCCATTCCATTGTTTTATGTATTTTATTTATAATATTTGGATTGCTTCACTGTCAGTAGCTTCAGTTTTTTACAAAATAATTATGACATTAATGTCAAATAGCATGAAAGGATCTATAGTGCTATAATCAAAAATAAAATGCTACATGGGGCAGATATATGGGGAGTAGATGAAGCATATGCAGAGGTGGACATTATTAATCAATCCTTCTGTGAATATATTCTGCCTAATGGGGCAGCACAACCCGAATTGGGAAGATATTCAACTAAGGTTTAAATTGTCTCAAGGCTAATGAAATATTTAGACACAGTGTTCATTTTTTACTGTGATTTTGCCGCGCAAAATTTGACATCATCGTAGCATCACTGATGGAGTGAGTTTATATACAATTCCCCTAGCTGCTTGCAATCATATTTGATGTGCTGACAGCAGCTTTGAAGCCTCCCTCTATCAGCAGGTAAATATACTATTTATATACTATTTGAGAGGCGGATCTGCCCACGTAACATAAAAGTGCGTAATTTCGCCGGGTGCGTAGATGCGATAACTGTTATTAAAAAACTATATACTGCAAAGCTAATTATGCAGCCATAAAAGTATACTATGGAGAATACACGAAATGATAAGTCAATGAACACTTATTTCACAATGAACATCTGTTTTTCTGATATAGTAGATATATATGACTATTATACAAATAAAAATATTTGCTAATTAACGTCCTTTCTTAAGAAGTTGATGTTAATAATTCTATCTTCTTTTTAAAAAATCGATTTCATGGACATTTGCCCACATCTTCAGTCAACACACTTCGTCGTCAAGGATACCATGTTTTTACGTATTACCAACACCTGAAGATGAAACAAACCTAAAAACAGAATCATTGGTCGGTATGTCAAAATTCATTATGCGATTTTTGTTCTTGAAAATAAATATTTTTTCCCACACTATTAAATCTATGGGAACAATATTTTAATTATTACAACAATTAAATGTTCCCATAGATTTAATAGTGTGGGCAAAAATATTTATTTTAAAAAATAAAAATCGCGTAATGAATTTTGGCATACCGGCAGTTGATTCTGTTTTTAGGTTTGTTTCGTCTTCAGATGTTGGTAATACGTAAAAATATGGTATCCTTGATGATGAAGTGTGTTGACTGAAGATGTGGGCAAATGTCCATGAAATCGATTTTTTAAAAAGAAGATAGAAGTATTAACATCAACTTCTTAAGATAAGTGGATGTTAATTAGCAAATATTTTTATTTGTATAATATTTATTACTCCACTGTAACTAGTTTCATTTTGTGTGTAATCAATATATGCATATTTTAAACATGTCACATAAATAGAATAAAAAGAAGTATTTCAGAAAGTGGAGTGCCATTGTTACTAAAATTAGGCAAGTGAGTCAACCTTGTATATATTTTTCTCCACTTACAAGTTTTTTATGAAGACTAGTTTCTGGGGACTTCTCCCCTATCGTCAGCTCTGTGGTAGACTGATGATGCATCCGGTGTCTGCATCTGGCTTGGTGTTGTGCTGCCATCTAATGTCCTGGTAAGTTTGATGACGTCATCTACCGCGGTAGTATATACAAGGTTGACTCACTTGCCTAATTTTAGTAACAATGTCACATAAAATAGAAATATTTCAATTTGATCTCAATTCTTTTCTATCACCCACAGTTTCCTCACAATGTAACTTCATTTCAAACCAGAAAATTAGCAGAACATGTTCTAAGAATGAAAAATAAATTAGTGTTACAATATATACAATTCTTTTATCCAAGTCTAAACAAGAAAATATCTCTAGTACATAGTCTTATGTGTCCATTTTCTTATATTTCCTTTCTCTCTTCGCCTTAAACACTGTCTGTACTGCGAGAAGGTATGCTTGAGGCCTTTCTATCATAACATTATTTATTACTTCTAGATTGGGACCAGTCACTTTATAGCGTCCAGTATCTCTCTTTTTCGAGTAACTGATCCTGTATCTTGGTAATATTTGATGCTCTTATTGGTTTTTAAAGACATAAAGATACCAACATTAATAGACATTTTAATTAAGCGTGAGAGTGACAAAAAATTTATATCATATACTGATAAAACATAATATGTTTATTCTGCAAACAAAAGTATGTCAGTTTGTCGGTACCTGGACACTTATGATAACATTACACTCCGAGGAACTTGTGTGAATGCTGGATAGCATTGCATAAACTCTAACTAACTAGTAGGGGAATTCTGGATTTATTTTACCCATGGCTGCTTCAGGGCTTATTTCCCCCTCTCAGCCAATATAAACTCCTCTATGCAGCGGTTTAAATTATATTTATATGTCACACCAATTTTAATGCTGATATGAAAGTAGCATTTCAACCATGAAGATGCGGAGCTCTGTGTTCCTATACAGGGGAAGCTGGTTGCATTAGTTACCAGCACAACCACACTCAGAGTACTGTAATTTGCTTACTGTTCCACAAAAATTACTGCTTCTATTCCATAAAGGGCACTATGATTTCAAGATAGACTCACCAGTCAAGTATGATGTCATTCTTGCTCAATCGGAGGGCGGGAAATGACGTATAAAAATGAACACCGTGTATAGAGTAAATCTTGGACACAAAAAGTAAGGGAATTGATGGAACAGATAGGTATGGGATATATTTGGAGGAATGGGGACTATTGTTATGGAGGCTTTTGGAAACAAGTGAAATCAAGATTAGAAGATATTAATAGTCAAATTAATTTTGCTAATACAAGGGAGAAAAGCTTGCTGAGGATATATAGGGAAATAAAAAGAGTATGGGGGAGGGAAAAGTACATAAATGGTGTAATAAACTAGGGTGAGGAGGATTCACATGGGCGAGAACAAGAGTTAGAAATTTGAAAGCTATTAGACATGATAAGGATAAAGAGAAATGCCCAATGTGTGGAGATGATACAGATTGGCATGGTATACTATATTGTAAACAAACAAAGGTATGGAGAGGACAAATTTGGCAACAAACATGGAACAGTTTTAAGGAGGGGAGAGATGTATTACTAATCAGGAAAATGTTTTCTGTAAAAGGACAAAATAATGAAAGAAATATAGGTGATTACTTGGGGGAAGTCAAAGAGAAAGAGTTAAGAATGATTAAGAATAATCAACAGTTAAGGTTAGAGAAACGGCAACAAGGGATATGAGAGAGCAGAGCGTCATCAGTACACAGAAAAACCAGGCATTGTGTGTATTGAGACTGAAATTTAAGACAAGCAGTGTGAATAAGAAAGTTTGTTACTATCTATTATGAATGTTGTTAATGGTAATGTATTTAAATGTACTATGCATGCACATTTTCTTGAGCACTTGGTTCCCAAGTCCTCATTCCTTAGGTTTCAACTAACTCTGTCAATATAGATGACAACTTTTAAACTTGAAATGCGCTATAGACTCTGACATGTAGTGGCTAATATGCTAAGATTTCAAGTGCGCTTTTGTTTCTCTATGTGCAGAGTCCATATGTGCTGTATTTCGTTTTATGCAATTTTGAGGTTTATTAGATAACCAGTTTGCATTTATGGCTGAGGCCACGCCAACCTCATCATAAGTACCTCCCGAACAATGAACTCCAACTCAGAAACCTGCACATACAACCGTGCATAGTGATGGCTGCAAAATAATAGCGAATGTTGCAGAATGCTGCGATATAAAAAAGCGTAACAACCAGCTAATGTTCCCACTCAGCAAATCCACAGAATGAGTTGCTGCTTACATAAGGAAAAGCATCAATACAGGAAAATACAACCAATGCAAGTATCATCAACACATCAGAGGATAACAGCAATGAAAGTGACACACCAGACTTGGAAATCAAAGAATCACAAAGCAAATGAGTGAGTGTTTATAGCTGTCATAATATTTGTTTTCTACCTTTTTAATTAATTGGTGAAAATTAATCATTTCTTCACACTAGTCGTATATAGGCTAAGGTTTTTGATGGATAGAGTCATCATGAAAAATTCAATGCCATGGCTGGGAACTTTCATGTTGACTCTATCCATCAAAAACCTTAGGCTATATACGGCTAGTGTGAAGAAATGATCAATTTTCATCAATTAATTAAAATAATAAGAGTTAAATGATGAAGCCTGGGATTCAAGTGCTTACAATAGTAAGTCGCCACAAATGGTGTATCTCGAATGCGAGAGCTCCTAGTGGTTTACCGGGGAAATATATGAGTCAAATGGAGAATTTAATGTCAGGACAGCACGTTGGCTATGGTAGTCCAATGGGTTAGAGCGCCTGGGCGGAAACCAGGAGATCCGTGGTTCAAATCCCGGCCATGGCATTGAATTTTTCATGTTGACTCTATCCATTTGTTTTCTACTTTTACGTGTTTCATAACATAGTAAATACACAAGCGTACAGCTTATCGGATGGAGTTCAATTTACTGTTTGTGCACATATCTCACACTTGCGGCGTATATCATCAGCTATCTTACATGCTATTTTGCTGAATTGTTTTTTTCTTGGTTGACCACTCTGCAGAAATAAGAGCATGTTAGCTCTCTCTTCTTCTTCCTCCTGGCTGTACCATAGTGGAAAACCAGCCTTCAAGAAAATGTGCACGTATAGCATGTATGTGCATGTGTGTAAAAGGATGAGGAATAAATATTCTATTATACAAAACAATTATTAAATTGATTGAATAGTTTTTTGTTTTAATTAACCTATGTACACACAGGAATTTTCTCACTTTATAATGGTGATATAATTTTATTGCATGTTTAGGTATATCAGAAAGAAGTGCCAGATGGATTGGGAGAGCATTACTTCCCACCAACTCTTATTATAGGTGGCAGTGTGGAAAGCAACTGCGTCATAGAAGACGATGAGCCGTTACCTGTAGTTACCATTTTGCCATTCAGAACTGCTAAAGAAGCCATCAATCTTGCAAATAACACTCGTTTTGGTTTGTGTGCTTCCATTTGGACTGAGACATCAGCTCTTGCTTTGGATGTAGCAAATCAACTAGAGGTATGAACACTTGTTCTCATATTTTAATTTGATTCTTTAGATAGATTCAGGTTTTAATCCTGCTTTCTGTTTATAGTATTGAAGGTAATGTTAGTTTCTTGGTACCATTGGCAAGGTGTGACTTTCAAAGTGAGGGAAACTCCAAATAATAATTATCATTAAAATAAGAGAGAATGACTCAAAAAACTAAACTCTGTTTCATATAACCTTGCCCCGCTGAAATGTATCACTCCGCGTTCAACCACCTTCCCCCTCACCCTAATTGGCTAATGCTTTCGGGCCATAGGCCATAGGCGGTGCCTTCCTGTCACATTTAAACCTGCAGTAAACATCATAATTGCCGGGTAGATAGATAAAATCATACAAATAAGGATATGAACGCATGCAAAAATACAAGTTTATAATGAACTGAGCAAGTTGAAACTGAATGACTGAGCAATGAAACTGAAAGAGTTTATAATGAAAGGCCTTTGGCCTTTTCCACTGGGATTTTTTAAACCAGCACACATACCTTTCAAAAATGCTTGTCTTTCAGTCTTAAAAGTCGTGTCACGCCATACCTTATTTTTCATGTGTTCTTCGTGTATATTTTGCGATTTGTATCTTGGTACAGTCTGGTTGTCCTTAAATAACGTCTTCGCCACACAGCAATATCACCTCTGTCTTTTAGCACATTTTTCTTGCCTCTTTTTTCATTCACAAACCTCAGCTGTATAAGCAATCTGCTGAAATTTGGTAAATCTGCATCCTCATTTACAGCAGACGAAATGTTACTTATGTTAGGGAGTTCGTTTCTAAAGAAAAAACTATGCACATGATGACGCACAACACTTTTCACGTATTTTCTCTGAGCACGCACTTTTGTTTATTCCTGCTTTTGCCTGGAGTGGTAAGTTTTCCTGTTTTCTCAATTTCACATCGCGATGTTCCTACGGATCTAACACTCACAACTGTAGCTTCAGAGCACAGCTGTTGGACTTCTCTCACTGACAAAGACGGATTCTTCTCTGTGAGTGCATTAAACACATGCACCACAATTCTTTTTTTGCCTGTTTGTAAAGAATTATCCTTGCGATACTTCAGCGAAAAACTGGCGGTAGACTCTGAAAAACTGGCGGTAGACTATGCCATTATACATATAAGTACATGTGCAATAAATGATCAATAAAATAATTTAGCTCTCGCACTGGGCACAACACACCGTCGAATGGCGATATATGACTAATCCAGTTCAAAACAAGGTCAGTGATAAAAGTCATATAAACAAATGTCACCACTACCGCTAAATAATGTGCTATCGTGTCATGTGCTTGAGAGCAAAGGAACCTCCTCTTTACTTAGTTTAAGAATTAACATGCATTTCAGATAAATCAACTTTGTTGCATAATATATTTAATTCAAATAGTTATGATAATATAAATTTGACAATTCTCTTCCAACATATAAAGATATATCACCATGTTAAATAACAAACTAATTTTTACCGCACGACAGTCTATACTACAATAGCACCCAATGAGAGGTGATAAGGCACGTGACCATTAAGAGATACGGGGCAAGCTTATGTGAAACAAGGATTAGATTACTCTTAGTTCTCTTTCTATAGTACAGTCACATGTATGTCCTTCTTGCATTGCAAGACTGCTCACACTAGTGTCTCCCCTCTCCACTCAGATGCTCCAATTTTTCCTACAGTTGACCCACACTGCATGAACCGTTAGCCTAAAATGGAGAAAGAATGCAGTTTATACAGTTTTGCTTATAACTTCATAAGAATTTCCTGTTTATCGCTACAAATACCAAATCACGTAAAATACTATTGCAAATGCTATTGAAATATACTTACAGTTGTATTTAAACCACCACATAAAACAAACCAAAAAAAATAGACTTTTCTTCGCACACTATAGAGGTTTCATATGACAAAATCTGTCAAGCGCTACCTAACTATCGAGGGGTTGTGATTGCTTCCAAAACCTATGAAGCGTGGTATTCAAGGTTTTGAATGCATGTGGATGGGAGACCTAATGTACAATTTCTAGCAAATTACAGTTTTTTTAGTTTGATTTATGAGTCACTATGTTTACACTCAACTTCACTTCTTATGTTGCTGTATAATTGAAACGTTTTCAAGATCATTCGATCTCATCCTCAGCTGTTTGGTGACTAAATGAACATTCTTCTTCCTCCACTACTACGGTGCTCCGATCCCTTTGCCATCTGGTGTTAAGGGCACTAAGTTTTAATACTTCATTTAATGCCAGGATTTCAAAATTTATAACTTTATCACGGTTTTGCTTATAAATATTTTTTTCCCAAATATCCAATTCTATGGGTGTACTTAAAGATTTAAACAGTTTTATGTTACGGCCAATGTTGTGGTTTTCTGTCCAAAAATGGTGTGACACTGTGGATTTTTCTGTTTGTTTCAACTTTATGTTCCTCTGGTGTTCTTTCTGCCTGGTTAACAAGTTCCTCTTAGTTTTTTCCTATGTAGCTTTTATCATAGGTTTCACAAATCCTTTCATGGAAGTGTTGAAAACAGTGTTGTTGTATAAATTAAGTTAATTGGGAGGAGGAGACCGAAGACAAAATATTGCCAGCTACACCAATGAGAACTAGTCGATGTCCGGCTGAAGATAGAGGGAAGCCCTCAGAAACCGGTTCCGGGAAAATTTAAAAGTGAGTGTTGTTTTGTGTTATTAATCGACTCCCAATTAACTTAATAGGTTTCACAGTTTATCTGATAAATTCTCAATTTCAAAGTGTTGGGGATTTAATTTTTTAGTGGCTTATTTAGCAAGTTCTTCAGACTGAATTTGTTTTGGGGTGCTAGTTTTAAGTTTGTCTTTTGAAGATTCGTTCAAATTTTCTAAAAGCCCAAAAAAACACAGGAAATATATGATTACTTAAAAAATAATAAAAAGGTAAATATACAAAAAACTAATATGATCAGGTTCCAACATCAAAATAACAGGTATATTCAAAGACTAAATGTAAAAATATATGATGAAACCTCTGAGCAAATAGAGAAAATAAAATTTTTAGGAGTAATTATGGATGAAAATATGTCCTTCAAACATCACATTGATCATGTATGTAATAAAATTAGTACTTATTTATATCTTTTAAGACGCCTAAAAGAGTTCCTAGATTTATAGCATTTAAAGTTAGTATATTATGGATTAATATGCATGCATCTACAATATGGGATTGAAATCTGGGGCAGCACATGTAAGGTAAACATGAACAGGTTATTAATAATACAAAAAAGTGTATAAGATGTATTTATAATTTAAACAACAGAGAATCCTGTAGACAAACCTTTGTAGAAGCCAATATGTTAACTGTTATATCGTTATATTTATATAAAGTAATTATGTTTGTAGTAAGTAAGTCACACTCTGTACATATTAAAGATAGCCATATGTATAATACCAGATTGTTAAATAATTACTATAGAGATAATATTAGTAAACGAGCCACAGAAAAGGATCCCCTTATTATGGGTAGAATACTCTATAACAGGTTACCAAGTGATATTAAAGCTCTAACAGGCAATGAATTTCAAAAAAGACTAAAAATGTACCTAATACTGAAGTGCCTATATAAAATAGATGAAATGTAAATATTTTGATTCTTGATGATGCTTGAAACTTGTATAAATCTATAAGCAAATAAAGATTACTGTTGCTATTATTATTATTATTACTATTATTATTACTATTATTATTATTACTATTATTATTATTATTACTATTATTATTATTACTATTATTATTATTATTATTATTATTATCATTATCATTATCATTATCATTATTATTATTAAACGGAATTATGACACACCAGTTAAAATTCAAATTGCATGGCCACTGCACCAACAATCAAGCCGAACAACTTGCTATTTTAAAAGTACTAGAGAAATTAGAAGAACTATATTATGCCAGTTCAATAGATAGAAACGGAACCGTTGCAATATACACTGACAGCAGAATTACTATAGATCTACTGAGAAACAACTGGAAAAGGAATCGACTAATAGAATCTATCAAAGACAAACTTCTTGCACTAAACCATTTAAATTGGATCATCCACTTTGGCTGGGTTAAAGGCCACTGCGGAATAGAAGGCAATGAACTAGCAGATAAGCTTGCAAAACGCGCTGCTATCGAAGATAGTGAAATAGTGTACGACAAAATACCAAAAGACGTAATTGTAACAAGAGCGAAGGAATATGGACTCAACAGGTGGCAACAAGTCTGGACGAACACAACGAAAGGTGCAGTAACTAAAGCATTCTTCCCGTTAGTGAAAAACAGATTGCGTCAAAAGATTCCAATATCCCCAGAACTCACTACAATGTTAACTGGCCATGGAAAATTAAACGCATACCTATACCGATTTAGAATAATAAATAACCCACTCTGTCCTTGCGGAAAAGAAGAACAGACCGTTAACCATATAATATTTAATTGCAGAAGACTTGATGAAAAAAGACTAGAATTGGCAAAAAGTGTAACAAGCAATGGAGGGAAATGGCCTACCACCAACGAGAAGATTGCGAATAATCACCTGAAGTCGTTTGTAAAATTTGCAACTTCTATAAAAATCACGGACATGGACTGAAGGATTTGGAGTGTAACAACGACAAATTGTGAACTCTATACAATCAACTTACTCCGGTTTCATCATAATCTTACAATTAACTAAAACATAAAGCACTACTTCTAAAAATATGACAAGTATTTAAATTGAAATAATTACAAATTGTGAACTCACAAAAATCAGCTAGAAGAATAGACTCAAATTAATGTACATAGTGTCTAAAGCACAGAATAACCCAATGTAAAATTGTTGTAATGTTTACAATTACTAATTGAAAATAAGACATGTAACTATAAAGCATGTAGTATTACTATGTAATGGAGCATGCTGTTGATATCAATAAAGCAAAAAAAAAAAAAAAAAATATCATCATCATCATCATCATCATCATCATCATCATCACTACTACTACTACTACTACTACTACTACTACTACTACTACTACTACTACTACTACTACTACTACTACTACTACTACTACTACTACTACTACTACTACTACTACTACTATTACTATTACTATTACTATTATTACTATTATTACTATTACTACTACTACTACTATTATTATTATTATTATTATTATTATTATTATTATTATTATTATTATTATTATTATCATCATCATCATCATCATTATCATTATCATCATTATCATTATTATTACTATTATTTCTTATTTCTTATTGTTGTTATTTTTATTATTACTATTACTATTATTTATTATTGTTGTTATTGTTATTTTGGTAGGTGAATTTTCTATATTGTCAGTTTGGGTTTTTAAGTGGTGTGAGAGTGGTATTTTTTGATATTATCTCCAGTTTTTCTTTTCCATTCATCATGTTCCTTATGATGGCTGGGTTGAATCCATTTAATACTGCTATCTCTTTTATGTGTTGTTCTTTCAAAAACTCCTCCTTACTCAGTAGGATGTTGTATAGCCGGTGAATTAGACTTCTAAAGGCAGCTAGTTGACGGGAAACTGGGTTTTATTCATTTTTCTTTATGTAATTATCTATGTGTGTGGGCTTCCGTATATTCCAAAATCTACACCATGACGATTTCTAGTTATCTTGAGCTCCAAAAGGGTAGGGTGTTGTCTCTTTCTACTTCCATTGTAAACTGGATATGTTTATCTTGCAGGTTTAGTAATTTTAGAGAATCTTCTTTGAGGTTTTCCGGAATGATAGCAAAAACATCATCAACATATCTCCGACAAAATGTGTAAATCTGTAGGAAGGCATTTACTATGTGTGTTTCAAAATAGCTCATGTATAGGTCTGCTAAGATAGGCGAAAGTGGGCTCCCCATAGCTATTACAGTTTGCTGAAATAGTTTGCATTACACAGAAATTGCTGTGGATTGCGTACTGTACATGCTGGTAATAGAAGGGGAAGAGATCCTAAAATAGTTTTAGATGTGCAAAGTAGTTAATCCACATGCAGATAATTGAGAATCTACTGTAGTCTGATTATGCATAGGATTCTGTGTAATATGGCAATAATATTTCATTGGTAAATGATATATATTTACAGTTTGGCACTGTATGGATTAACAGTCATGGTGTTTATGATGCAGCCGTTCCTTTGCAAGGCTGGAAACAAAGTGGGCTTGGAGTGTTTGGTGCAAAAGAAGGTAATGTTTCAATCTCTTCTTCCTCTCTCTTACTCCTTCTTCCTGTTATATATAAGATGTTAATGTATAATTGCAAATAACTTGATAATTGGTGCATTAATATGTGTATACTTTGGGGTATTAGTTGTATGTTATCTTCGTCTAACAATTTTCCCACAAACACCTTACGTAATTTACTGATGTTTTCTGCACAGTTGTAACTGCAGCACAGAATTAACAGCACCTGTCAGTATAGACCTTCCATTTTACTTCTGTGTTCTTATGCTTCAGTAACTGAACTTACTGGCCCAGGAAGCCTTTCAGTAAGTATTCAAACAACTGCACAGCAAAATAAGCAAAGAATGCATTGGAAGTGCAAAATTGAACATTTAATCCACAATTTAATGTATTAAAACTTACTTCCTCAGTTCTTTCCCTTTGAGAGTGTAAGTTCTAAATAACACAAATAATGTATATAAGAAATTTGACTGATTCCCTCATTTGTTATTACTTTCATGCAAGTGACCTTAATGTATGTAATCTCAAGGTGCTATGCTTCACCCATCACAACAACCTATCCCATGCTCCTGGGGAAAATAACTAACTTGTGAACTTGGAGCTTCTAACTAATCTGAAAACACGCTACTATTATTAATTAGAATTATTAGTCTGCAAATGAAGTAATATTCATTAAAAGAACACTTTAGGAACATCAAGCAAAAAGAAAAAATCTGCAGTAGCAGCCTATTTCTGGGATCATAAGTATAACATAAAATATAAAGTCCAACTACTAAAATCAAAAAATGAAAAGCAAATACTAGACATGGCATTACCTTGGAGAGAGCTCTAATAAAACATGTTAATCATCCCTTAATGGGGAAAAATCTTCATTAATAAAAATTGTCATAGAATCATGAATTTCAAAACTCCACCACCAGAGATCTTTGACAAATACATCATGCCATCTACCAACAACATGGAGAAGGAGGAAAACACTACAATTTGCACTATACCTTGTTTCTCATAAGCTTGCCCCGTATCTCTTAACGGTCACGTGACCTAATCACCTCTCAATGGCTGCTGTTGTGGTAATGACTGTCGTGCGGTAAAAACTAGTTTGTTATTTAACATGGTGATATATCTTTATATGTTGTAAGAGAATTGTCAAATTTATATTTTTGTAACTGAATTAAATATATTACGCAACAGAGTGTGTTTATCTGAAATGCATGTTAATTCTTAAATGAAGTAAAGAGGAGGTTCCTTTGTTCTCAAGCATGTGTTTCACATGGCACGATAGCACGTGATTTAGCGGTAGTGGTGACATTTGTTTATATGACCTTCATCACTGACCTTATTTTGAACTGGATTAGTCATATATCGCCATTTGACGGTGTGTTGTGCTCAGTGCGAGAGATAAATTATTTTAATGATCGTTTATTGCGCGTGTACTTATTATATGTATAATAGCAGAGTCTACCGCCAGTTTTTCGCTGAAGTATCGCAAGAATAATTATTTAAAAACAGGCGAAGAAAGAATTGTAGTGCATGTGTTTAATGTACTCACAGAGAAGAATCCGTCTTTGTCAGTGAGAGAAGTCGAACAGCTGTGTTCTGAAGTTACAGGTGTGAGTGTTAGATCCGTAGGAACATCGCAATGTGAAATAGAGAAAACAGGAAAACTTACCACTCCAGGCAAAAGCAGGAATAAACAAAAGTGCGGGCTCGGAGAAAATACGTGAAAAGTGTTGTGTGTTGTCATGTGCATAGTTTTTTCTTTAGAAACGAGCTCCCTAACATAAGTAACATTTCGTCTGCTGTACATGAGGATGCAGATTTACCAAATTTCAGCAGATTGCTTATACAGCTGGGGTTTGTGAATCAAAAAAGAGGCAAGAAAAATGTGCTAAAAGGCAGAGGCGATATTGCTATGTGGCGAAGACGTTATTTAAGGACAATCAGACTGTACCGAGATACAAATCGCAAAATATACACGAAGAACACACGAAAAGTAAGGTATGGCATGACATGACTTTTAAGACTGAAAGACAAGCATTTTTGAGAGGTATGTGTGCTGGTTTAAAAAATCCCAGTGGGAAAAGCCGAAGGCCTTTCATTATAAACTTGTTTCAGTTTCATTGCTCAGTCATTGAGTTTCAACTTGCTCAGTTTCATTATAAACTTGTATTTTTGCATGCCTTCATATCCTTATTTGTATGATTTTATTTATCTTCCCGGCAATTATTATGACGTTTACTGCAGGTTTCAATGTGACGGGAAGGCACCGCCTATGGCCTACAGCGCGAAAGCATTAGCCAACTAGGTTGAGGGGGAAGGTAGTTGAACGCAGAGTGATACATTTCAGTGGGGCAAGGTTATATGAAACAGAGATTAGTCAAAACTAAGCTGATGATGGGAGCAGCAGCTCTTGAAACACATCCTGTGAAAAACAGTGTATATGAAGCAATGTGTCAACATCTTCTCAATTAGCTTTTATCTGGGAAAACATTTGTATTAAGAAATTCAAGATATACTAAATGAATTTTGACATTCCATCATAAGAAAATGTTTTACTTAACCTCATTGGATTGTCACCAGATGTCCCGCCTCCGGAGAACCATGATCAGCTGGAACACCAAGGTTCGAGCCAGTTGACAATTTCTTGATAGATCCTTTAAGTGAAGGCAAAACATGTTGAAAGAAAATTTGCGGTATGTGAAGTACAGAGTGTCTCAGTCAACTCATTGTATAATTTTAAATATTCAGTTACTTTACTATACCTTTTTAAATTAATATTCATTTACTGTTCATTATAATATGCTAAGTTACAAATATAAACAAATATCTATATTCCAATGTGTAAGGACTTTGATACAATGAAGCATAAAATTAATATAATTTTGAGTTGAACTAGTACTCAGTGCTCCACTTATTGCTAGTATTTACCTAGAACGCATTTTGTTAGGATCTTCCTAAGTTCATCAGTTGTTGTCAACTAATGGATGTTGATTAAAACTACTTAATTTACAAAATCCTGCAATAAAATTTTCCATAGAAAAAGAGACAAACAATGAAATCCCTTTCTTAGATTTGAAACTTACCAGAAAACATACAAAACTTGAACTTGGCATACATAGGAAGGAAATACACAAAAAAACTTTTATAAAATCAGATGGATATAACCCAAGACAACACAAGCATGCTGTTATCAACAGTTTAACTTACAGGCTGGTTAATGTACCTTTAAACAAGATAGAATATATCAAAGAGTACAATAATATAATTCTCATTGCAGAATACAATGGATTCAGTGCTGAATTGGTCAAAAAGAAAATTGATAAATTCAAAAGACAACAAAGATGCAAACAAGTAACTACTCTTTCCCCAATCAGCAATGAAACTTCATACAGAAAATTTACGTATCATCCCAGAGCTACACACCTTTTGCAAAATGTCTTCAAAGAGCACAATATTACTTTGGCCCCACAGAACAAATTTAGTGTACAACACCTTTTGAAATCACATAATACAAAGGAGATACCCACAGACAAAAAATCAGGTGTGTACCGGATAAACTGCAAAAGCTGTGACAACTTTAACATTGGAAAAACAAAAAGGAACTTGAGCACTAGGCTTAAAGAGCATTTTAGGAACATCAGGAATAAAGAAATAGATAAATCGGTGGTAGCGTACCATTTTTGGAAGGAGAATCATAATATAGAATGAGAAATCCACTTATTAAAAAGTGTCCAAGGTCCAGTTGCATTAACCACATGGGAAAAAATCTTCATAAAGAAATATGAAAGAAAATTGTTTAATTTCGACACTACCTTTGAAGAAAACCCAAACTTCAAGTTCATCAAGATACCGACAGAGACGCACCTATCACCTCCAATGAGTTCACCAAACCAACATCCATTAGTCGACAACAGCTGATGATGTTAGGAAGATCCTAACGAAACACGTTCTAGGTAAATACTAGCAATAAGTGGAGCATTGAGTATTACTTCGACTCAAAATTATATTAAATATCTATAGTTATACCCTAAAATGCATTATATGTTAAAAATAAAAACCTTAAAATAAATATTTAAAATATGGAGCTAGTTATAGTGAAACAACAAATACTATACAAATATAATAATTTGTAACATAAATCTTCACTTATCGGAAAAGAAAACTATTTTGAAAATGATGATTAATCATCAATTAATAAGAAAATTTTCCTCATTTGTATAGTACCTGAAAATGATGATGATGATTATGATGATGATGATGATGATGATGATGATGATGATGATGATGATGATGGTTGTTATGGTGGTTGTTGTTTATTAATTATTATATTGTGACTTTGTGGGTTTGTAGAATTAAAAGTCCAATTTGCAGAAATTCAAAATGTTCTTTATTTGCGTAGAAATAGACTCTGTTCAATCCTTATGTAACAGAATTACGTCACATACACACAGTCTACCAAGGTCGATGATCACAACAAACATTCTGATTACCTCTGTTTACAACACTCCTGTTACACAACATCTGTTCATGACGGACTTTTGGCGAGTCGTCGCCTCCTCCTTAAATACCTCATTGATAATTCCAGACTGTTCCAGAACAATAAAGAAATCGAATATTCTATCACCTTCCAGAAGCGTAACTTAATCTGTGTCGGCAAGTTCTTTATTTCAGCTATCCTTATTTGCCGGCTCTTTGTGTACGCAAGCCGCGCCATCATAGATAACGGCTTTGCGACAATGTAAAAATGATCTTATAGTTGATTTTAACTATTTGTATGCTTAGAAATTAAATTATGTAAGGTTGCCCACAACCTATGGTAACAATTGTAGATGTGCACAGTGGCTCCTGAAACACTCCTATGGAAGTGAGCAAACTGCAGCAGTTTCTGTGAGTATTTAGCATTTGGAAGTGTTGACTCATTCCTGTCGCATGATAGAAGAAAGTTGAAGTTAAATTTCCAATTTGTCCCATTGTTCCCGTCAGACTTTCCAGAGCCCATTCAATCTATGTGATCCTCTGCTTCCAAGGGCTCTTTTCAATAACCCAAAGTACAAAAATCCATTGGCGAGACACTGGAAGATCTGACAGGAATGTCACTAAATAGGATAGAATGGATTCCCGTTTCTCTCTCCATTTTCTCCAAAAACTAGCAGTTGAAAGAGATGTATGGCTTGATGCCTTATCTTGGTACAGCCAGACCTTAATTGCATCTGCGCTGAGTTGACTTTGACATTTTTTTTTTCACCCATTGTAGCTGTATCCCATTATGACCATAAAACCATTTGGAAAACTTTCCTTAGCTTACAGTTCCTTTCATGGAAGTGTTGAAAACAGTGTTGTTATAAGAAATTAAATTTAAAGGGAGTCGATTAATGACACTAAATAACACTAAGTAAGTGTTGTTTAGTGTCATTAATCGACTCCCTTTAAATTTAATTTCCTTAGCTTCCCTATACTATCTTTAAATTTTTTTTTTCTCCTTGGATGGTAATATAAGCCCCGGGTTTTGTTGCAGTCACTTAGGTTAACATATGCTTTATCTAATGTGACCACAAACATCTACGTGTCACCCATCAGGTAGTGTTCATTTAACTTTCTGCAGTTAGCGGCACGTTCTACAAAGTACCGGGGTAACAGCTTATGGACTGTGCTTTTATGCCACTTTTTTAGATTTAAATTCTGGTTGATAATGGTGTTCACAGTTGTCCAGGAGATTCCCAACTTAAATGCAATTGCTCTTTTTGTTGCCGCATTCAGGACTGAGACAAGATTCATGATCTTTTGAGCTACCTCTGGAGTACGACTGGTGGCCGATCGTGGATTTGCATGTTTTTTGTCCTCTGGAATAAGGTTTCTTCTATTCTTAACATTTTTATTTAGCACATTTGAGATGTGTTTCATGGAAATGGTGAACCATTTTTTTACATTGCTTAATAATCTCAGAATACAGGTATTTTGCATTAGAAAGGGTTTTAATACCCTCCCAAAATGGTTCTATTTTTGGCCACATTTTATGCAACAGGAGTGAGTCAACATTTCCACATGCTAATCAATACTCACTGAGACTGCTATAGTTCACTCATTTCCTTAGGCATGTTTAACCGCTTCGCCGATGGCCATTTAAACCCTTCAGGGGCCGGAAACGGATACCCAATAAACAGAACAGGACATTTAAATTGTTAAATGCTGTAAAAATGCATCATACATACAATTCCGTATCTTCCATATTTATTAAGTTATTTAAATGAAACAAAAACTGGTTTAAAACTCATTAAAGGCAGTATAAATCTGCAGTAACAATAAAGTAGAGACTACATTAATAAATTGTTGAAATTTCACTACTTTGTTTCACTGTAGCAAAAGCCATTCTTTGTGCCGAATGCGCCTAATATGTGAATCATTTTGTTTTGTGTGTATACGAGCCATAGTATGTATGTTTAGCTACGCAGGCGACTTCTCAGGTTCAAGTTTAGTTTATTTATGCTATACCAAGCGATAATATGACGAGAATATGTTGCGTCACACACTCACACACTGGAATGAAAACTCTGTCAGCATCTGTTATTACAGTGTTTCTCAACCAAGGTTTCTGGTAGCCTTATGCAGCAGTTTTCGCTCTGTATTTCAGTTATTTATACTCTCTCTGTGTTCAGAGTGATTTCTTGTAGCTATCAAGAGCTAAATGTATGGCACATTTGAAATTCTTAAATTTCAATGTTAACCATGGCTTAATTCCGTAATGTAGCAAATAAATTAGCTTGGGTATGATGTGTACAGGCTTCTGATATTACTGTAGAAAATCTGGAAGATTTGTTGTACGATTATGAAGGAGATCTTTAGGACATACATAGCAGTGACGTGTACTGGTCTACAGCTGGCATGTTAGCTACTCCATTGTTTGGGGAAATGGCGGGTCAAATATGGGTGATGCGGATCAGCTATTACTAGCTATCCCTCTTTATGGAAAACAGTTAAATGGTAAAAAAAAAAAGTATTTTTATACCACTGGATGTAACTATGCACAGTTGTTTATTAATTTTCAGAGCTGTAAAAGACATTCATCTACCTGTACTTGCGCGTATAAAGAGCTTGTAACCTAATTGAGTATTATAATACTCAGAGGCCTCTTTATACTAGGGGGTAGCAAAATTCACCACATCATCCCTCATACTTGAGAGAAAACACTTTCCTAAAAGTATACCACCCACACCCAAAAAACTTGTAACCATTTCGAAAATGTGTAGTGTGTTGCGAAAAAGAAGTTCGCAAGGAAACCAATATTTTTGGTGTGAATCTGCATATATGCCCTTGGGTGTTTATCCAGGTTTGGAGGTGTACAATTCAAAAAGAAACCTTTAAGGATACGTTTACATTCCTTATAGAACTAATTTAAATTTTTTGTAAAACAGCAAGATTAAAATAATAAGCGTTAAATGAGCATTAAATGCATGTATGCGCAGGACGTCTATACACGTCCATATCGGTTTGGGGCATTTTAACTTGGACGTCATATGACGTTCATATCGGTGAAAGGGTTAAAAACAATAAAAACCTTAAGAAGAACAATTAACATGTATATACATATATAAATCTGCAGATTTGGTTTTCCTTAAATGACTACTGCTTTCTGTATTTTAATTTTTTTTCAGAGTCAAAATTAAATGGGTTATTTCATGTTATTTCAGGGCTCCTGGAATTCTTGCAGCCACATACACCTACAGACGACAGTGAGACATCACTCTCTCCTCAAATCACTAACACAGTCCAGAAAGACAAGGCAGAAACTCCTGAGGTGGATATCACATACAAACTTTACTATGGGGGAGCTCAGAAACGTCCAGACAGCAATGCATCATATGCTGTGAATGATAATGATGGCCATGTGTTTGCATTGGTAGCTGACGGAAATGGGTTGGTAACTTTAAAACCTTACAAAAATTAAGATGATCATTGAAATTTAGCAGGTATGGTAAATATGAAATATCTTTCAATGCCCTTTGCTAGCTCTGCTTTTAAGGTGCGTAGCTTAAGACAGTAATGCCAGGACAATAGATGTGGCAATAAACAAGCACAAGGATGTGTTCTTGTAACATTAAATTTATTGATACAGGACAGCTGTATCCACTTCAGTAAATTGATGAGATGTACTGTAAAGCCAACTGTGACATAAATAGTTCATCTTATTGGTGCTCTATGGCTGTGGGATATAAGTTTTGCATTTTTGTACTTCGTAATTGATGTTATAAAGTGTAAAATATGGAACAGAAAATCAAGAATTTCAGCACATGTAGTAGAAAGAAGCAGTACTACATCTTCAGGGATTCTTAAAGAAATGCAATTGATATTCATTTTACATGGAATTTTTGTATATTTATGTTCGATTTCACCAACAGATGTTAAGACTTAACACAGGTTTAGCAATAGTTGAAACAAATTTTGCATTTCACCAACAAGTGTTAGCGTAACACTCGTGTTAAATCTCTTGTTAAAATAACAAGTCAAATTTCTGTTGTTAAGTCCTTTACAATTGTAAATAGTCAAGATGGCGAGTATGAACTCAGCTTTTGATGCCGATTTGCTATATTTAAGACTGTCTAAATGGCATCCGTAATAGAGTACAGCCTATGAGGAGAAATGATTTTGAGGAGCCATCAGAAAAATTTTTTTTTACGGAGGTATAGACTGTCGAAATATGTTGCTATGAAGGTTACTGCGCAAGTACAAGAGAAGTTGGAACATGCATCGAAAGGAAATATGGCTTCAAGTATTAATAACTTTGCGATTTTATAATTCACTGAATTATGTGGATTATACATTGTCCACCTCCCGTCTTGAAACGTTCAAGTCACTTGCCCTTCTTCGCTCCTTGTTTTAAATTTACGTAATACTGAGTTAGAACATGCACCGAAAGGAATATGCCGATCTCGCCTTAGCTTCAAGTATTAATAACTTTGCGATTTTATAATTCACTGAATTATGTGGATAATACACTGTCCACCTGCCATCTTGAAACGTTTAAGTCACTTGTTCTTCGCACCTCGTTTTAAATTTACGTAATACTGACAAGTTGTTTGGTGCTTGTAATAGTGACACATGCATTTGAATTAAATTTGTTTCCAATATTTTCCCCGTGACATCTTTCTCTTTTACATTCACCGCATCTGTCCTCTTATTTTCCATAATATTCTTACACTTCGTCACCAATTCAGTTAACAATTCTTTCTCTATCGATGAGAAATTTGTCTCATGGCTTTATTTATGATTTTGTTCATCTGCCATTTTTCAGCTTGTGCAGACGAAAATGAAAACAAAAGCGCATCGCAGTACGTTCAGAAAATAATACGACTCATCCATAGCCTTCTATAGCTGAGATATTTACAAGTTTCTTGGCGTTAACACAGGTTTGTTAACATTTTCAGAAAACAGATTGGTGAAATGCAAGAAATTTAACATTAGTGTTACCGTTGTGACAGTTGTTACGTTACATTTGTTAACGTCGTTTTTAACATCTGTTGGTGAAATCGGGCATTACTGTGCTAAACATTTTATGTATTCTAAATTTCATATCATTGCAAGATTATTATGCTTTGCTTAAGGGCGAAAAGTTGTACAGGTTTCCATCTCAGGAAACCAGCAAGTATGCATTGTTTACATGATTTCTGAAGCCTTGTCTGTGCTCCAAAAATTCTGGAAAATAGTGAAAGAAATCAAGATTTTGTAAAAACTACCTCTAAAAAATTTGACTTCAAATACAATATAAGCAGCATTTTGCTACTCTCTTCTACCCATCTTTTTCCTAGCAGCCTAGACTTGCTTGTTAATTTCTACACATTTAATTTAGAGTTTTAGTTTATCAGTTAAAACATATAATATGAGCGATGTAACAAAAATAGTGGCCTCACTGCCATGGAAGCGCAACTACAAGCAATTATTTGTTGTTAGTTATTAAATTATAGATGAGTCGTATTTATTACACATCGGCTTCACTTACGTACCTATATTGAGGACATGTTTCGCAAACCATCGTTCGCATTGTCGGCTCTAATGCGACTCCAGTTTCAAGTGTAGGTTGTACAATGAGAGGTCTATATTAGTTAGTTTTCTGTAGTGGTTGGCTTTTTCAGATTTTAACACGGCTTTTTCAGCAGCTAATTGTTCTCTACTGTTATGGTTAAATTTTACTACTTTTCTTATGAATTTGGGAGAGGTGTTTTGTTGTAGGCATCGGTTGATAAAGTTTATGTCTGCTGATATTAACCTTCTTTTTTTCTTTAGCTTCATATATTGTT
Organism: Mantis religiosa; assembly: GCA_030765055.1. Taxonomy (NCBI): domain Eukaryota; kingdom Metazoa; phylum Arthropoda; class Insecta; order Mantodea; family Mantidae; genus Mantis; species Mantis religiosa. Next base: position 53,934,938 of record CM060960.1, on the reverse strand, counting down.
TTATTTCTTTTTTGTTCCCAAAATGTTTGTTGAAATTTTCAAATGTGAACTTTCCTACCTCCATGTGATCCGGTTTTAAATTGGCTGGATCTAACTTTCGCATTAGAGCCAATGATGCGAACGATGGTTCGCGAAACATGTACTCAATATAGGTACATAAGTTGATGCAAAAAAAAAAAAAGGTAGCGCAGGGTTGAGCAATGAGATACTCCCAGGGTATGTGTGGATATGTATGAGTAAGGATTGTTGCAATGACTAGAATGCCCGTTTCAAACTGATTTAATGACTGCTTCTTTTTATCATCACATCAAACTCGAAGTTGCAAGGTTATCAATATTTCACTGTTCAGAGTGACCATATGTAGAATGCTTATTACTCGATAAAACTTAATTCATTCTTCGCGTACATACGAATTGACAAAAATCTTCTCTCATTGCTTCTGATTTGCCTTCGACCAAGACAGAAGCAGGTGACCTTCTTAATCGGCCTCAAGCCGCGGACTGTCTCTCCTCACTGGGCACAGCTGTGCATGTGTGTGTGTGTGTGTGTGTGTGTGTGTGTGTGTGTGTGTGTGTGTGTGTCACTTTCACCTCTCGAAAACCCCCTTCATTCATCCAAAACTCCTTTGTGACTATTTTGTCCATTGTGATTATTAGTCTCGGTCATGCCATTATTAAGGGTCTGAAGAATACCTTTTCAAATGGAGTCAAGTGCTATCCCTTTAGAACCCTGCTAAGAACACTGTTTCTTACGTTTCTTTTATTAAAACAACTATTCAACCCAATGCACCTGCCTGTACGTGTGTAACAAAGAAACACAATTTCTTTGAAATCCATTACGATTGTTTACTTATTGCATCCCTTAATTTCAGTATGAAAGTGAAGCCAATGTGTAATAAATACGACTCATCTATAATTTAATAATTATTTCGTTTCACTGTGGTGTTCCAGTACAGTTAAATTTTGATATCTGTTAGGTTTACCACTGTTTTAGTTAATTGATGGAAATTGATCATTTCTTCACACTAGCCGTATATAGGCTAAGGTTTTTGATGGATAGAGTCAACATGAAAAGTTCAATGCCATGGCATTGAATTTTTCATGTTGACTCTATCCATTACCACTGTTTGTCTATATCTGGCCTCTCCTCCAGCACATAGAATCTTCTGTCAGATCACAGTGCATGCACTATGGAGACCAGAAATTAGTCTCCTATTAGTTACTGTGCTGAGCCATAGTGTTGTGCTATGTTTACAAAGCAGGAACAACAATCCTGGCTGAAAATTCAATGTGCATGTGGCCATACAGCATGACAATGCCATGAAGATCTGGGGATTCAGCATTACGCTACAACACTGTGGTGAGCTGGATGAGAGCTTTCACAGATGGGTGCCACCGCAGGAAACACATGCCTCGACTGGGTCCTTTGAGTATTAGTGAAGAGGATGCGCAGGCTATTTCCGGAATGCTAGACACTAACTGACAACAGACAGTTCGTGAGTTATCCCTGGAGATAAGACTATCACATATAACTATGTTTTATGTTTTGAAGAATTACCTGAGAATGTGAAAAATCACCTCTCGGTGGGTTCTCTGGGATTTGATGGAGGTGCAGCAATGGCTATGATACAACTGCACTCAAACTAACCTAGAGCACTATCGTTGTGATGAGACACCTTCTTGCAGTGCATTATTGTGATTGATGAAATGTGGGCCAGTACGAGTTGCGCTTCGTTTGTGACTGCTATAAGTACTTAGTACCAGGCTTCATAGTTAAGCCACTATGAGATCAAATGTGAAACTTGCCCTAAAATTTATATAGGAAAAACAAAAAGAAATATTAACATCAGAACTAAAGAACATATGAGGAACATTAAAAATGGTGAAACAGAAAAATCAGCAGTGGCTTTTCATTTTTTGAATACTAGACATGACATCAATTTGGAAACATCTCTAATAAAATACGTTAATCACCCCATAGACCTTTCCGTATGGGAAAAAATCTTCATTAACAAAAATCGTCATAGAGTCATGAATTTTGAAACTCCACCACCGGACATCTTTGACAAGTACATCACGCCACCTATTGACAATACGGAGAAAGAAGAAACCACTACAACTTGCACTAGTCGAGTATCAGCTGAGGATAGGAGCAAGAGCTCTTGAAACATGTCCTGTGAATAAACAGTGTGAGTGAAGCAATGTGTCAATATCTTCTCGGTTCAATTTTGCACTATTAAGTTAATTGATAGAAATGAATTTTTCTTCCACACTACTGTGTGCAGGCTAAAGTTTGGATAGGTAGAAAAATTCAACACCATAGCCGGGATTTGAACCATGGATGTCCCGGTCTGTCTGGATTTTTCATTTTCTGAAATTATTATAATTTCAGAATTCCAAAATAGGTATCATTTATGCTATCTATGAAGAGTAGCCCTCAAAATGCAATAAATCTACAAATATAAATTTTACAGAAGCCAAAAATGATTGATTTCTAAACAAAACACAATTGCAAAGATTTGGAACATTTTTATCAGTATTGTTATTTGCAGCATATGTTAGCGATCATAATAAGTTGAACTTACAGTACTTTGAACCAATACCAAATGTGAACTGATTGCATTTTCAATCAAAATTCAATATTTGTATTTGATTTAAATAGTTAAACATTGCAGCCCATTTTTCAAAATAGAAATCTGCTTCAAACTAATTTATGTCTGTGAGTGGACTTACTGGGTTTTGAACCTTCACTCCACATATCAATTTTTGAAGAAATATTTTGCAATATTTTTAAAAAATTCTAATAAAATATTATTTGGTAATTGTTATGTAGAATAGTTGTAAATTTAGAATCAGACTAAAATGTTTTACTTTTATTTGCATTACTCCTCTAGGAAAGATGTGAGAAATGCTGTTGAAGCTGCAGTAAAAGCACAAGTTGCGTGGTCCAAGATTAGTGCCCATGCCAGAGCTCAGATATTATATTTTGCTGCTGAAAAGTTACAGCTAAGAAAAGAAGATTTCCTTAAGTAAGTCAGTATGTATTAAGATGTAAAATTTTGTATAAAGTGCAAGAATAATGGAGTGACAGACGATGGAACAAAGATTAGGTTTGAGACAAGGATGTAAATTGAGTCCCATTTTATTTAACCAATTTATAGATGATACACTAGAAAAGGTGAGGGAGAAGAACTCGCACTGTGCAGTAATAAAGAGGTACCAGGTACCTTAATGATTTAATGACAGGAGCATTTACAATAATAGGTTTACAGAATTGAATTTATTTATACAACTTGGTATTTATAGTATTTGTATCTACAATACATGCATATATCTTAATCTAGTTGTATAATTTATGGTGCCTTTCTCTTATTAACCTTGCTAGCTCAGGCTGCTTGGCTCCCAGACATTAATCATCTCACGTGGTGAACTTTATTTGTAGTGGGATTGCCACTTTATCAATATCATTATGATGATGATTATTATGATGATGATTAAGAAGATTATTATTATTATTATTATTATTATTATTATTATTATTATTATTTTTTTTTTTTTTTTTTTTTTTTTTTTATTTCTGATCTCTACATGCTCCACTACATAAGTAGTACTACATGCTTTTCACTCTTTTTGTGATTTTTGTATACATTTTTCCAGTTTTGATGTGAACCATTTAGTTTTTTTTTTTTTTTTTTGCTTGTATTACACATTAATGCCTTTTAGTACTTGAAAGTCTATAGAGTTTACAAATTTTGTAAATGATTTTAAATGTCTTTTAATTAGTATTGACTTGTGTGTTGGCCAGTTATCAGTTCTTAGAACACTATGTTTTAGAGTTTCTCTTGCACTATTCACCACACTGCACTCGAATATTATGTGATCCACCGTTTGGGCTCCTCTCCTGCATGAACACTCAGGGCTGCTAACGATCTTGAGTCTGTTGAGATAAGTGTTGATATTTCCGTGTCCTGTAAGTATTGTTGTCATGTTTGGTGTTAGGTAGAACCTGTTTGTGAGTCTGCTTTCCACTGTTGGGAAGAATTCCTTTGTGGTTGTGCCTTTTGTGCTCTGTTCCCATTTCTGCTGCCATTTGTTTTTTGTTGATTTCCGAAGAATTTGTTTTATTGCGGTGATCGGTAATTTGTTGTAGTATATTTCCTTAGTTTTTGCTGCATTCTTTGCCAGTCTGTCAGCCACTTCATTACCCTCTATTCCAATATGAGCCTTTACCCATTTGAATTGTATTTTCCAATCTTTTGTTCTTAGTATTGCTGTAGTTCTTCGTATTTTCTCTGTTAGGTTATTGTGATTATTGTAATCGTCTATGGAGTCAATTGTTATTCTGCTGTCTGTGTGTATGGTTACTGTTTTGTTATCTGTGTCTTCAGTGTCCGTCGTTTCTAATAATTCCAGCGCTTTTGCAATTGCCAGTTGCTCTGCCTGATTATTTGAGCATCTTTCATTGAGTTTGTATTTTTTTTGGTTTATCAGTTGGTTTTGTCTGTATATGGCTACTCCTGCTCCCACTCCTACGTCACTTTTGCTTCCATCTGTATATATTTGCCACACTGTATTTTCATTGTTTCCTATTTTTGGTTCTTTTGTGCCTTGAAAGTCAGCTGGGTGGAGCCAATTCTTGGGGTTTTCCGGGCGGTCTATTTGGTATTCAGTGTTTGTTTTTCCTGTTTTTACGTTATATAGTTCAGCCACCTCTCTTGCCTTTAAGTCTATGGGTATTGTTCCCGTGATTATGCAGAGTGCTTCATGGGAAATTGTCCTATATGCCTTTGCCATCCTTGTGAGCATTAATCTTTGAACTCTAACATATTTCATTTGGTTGTGTTTCTTTTCTAATGATTCCATCCAGACTGGTGCAGCGTATAGTAGAATTGGCAGTATTGCTCCTTTATATATTATTTCTAGAGCCTGATGTTTTAAGCCCCAAACTATCCTTGCCGATTTAGAAAGTGCATTGATTAATTTGATGCATTTTTCACTCACTTTGTTTATGTGGTCGTTGAAAGTGAATCGGCTGTCTATGGTTATGCCTAAGTAATCCATCTTTTCTACTTGCTCCAGTTGTTTCCCATTCATGTAGATATCTATTGTCTTTCTCTTTTTCCGTCTTCTTGATATTAATATTACTTTTGACTTGTTTTCATTGAAGTGAGTTTTGTTTTCAATCGACCACTGTGTGACTTTTCTAATATTAATGTTCATGAAGTTCTCTACTTCTGCTTCTGTTTCTGCTCTGACTGCAATTAATAGGTCGTCTGCAAATGCTATAACTTTTGTATTCTTTTCATACTCCAGGTTTAGTAAACTGTTGTACTGTATATTCCAGTACCCCGGTCCACTGCAGGACCCTTGAGGGCAACCTTTGTTGACTGTTGTTTCAACTTGGATGTTGTTAGAATTGATGAAGGCCACTCTGTCTTTAAAATAGCTCTTGGAGAGGTTGTACAGGTTTCTAGGGCACTTGAAATCTTTTAGGGCCTTTAGGATGCTTGGCCACCACGCTGAATCAAAGGCTCCTTTTACGTCCAGGCTAACAATCGCTGTAATTTGTCCATTGCTAAACGCTTTATTTATAAATTCTTTAACTGCTATTGCTGCATCAGTGGTGCTTTTTTGGGGCCTGAAGCCATATTGATTTTCACTTAGTAATTTGTTCTTATAGAGGTGGTGGTTGATTCTACTTATAAGTAGCTTCTCTAGGACTTTCCCTCCTACGTTTAATAGGCTTATAGGTCTGAACTTGGATGGATCTAAGAGCTTCTCTTTTCCTGGTTTGGTGATTGGTATTATTCTGGCCTTTTTCCATTTCTTTGGGAAATATCCATTTTCCAAACATCCATTGTATATAGATGTTACTGTTTGAGGGAGGCAGTCGATTGTCCACATCAGTACTTTGCTGGTTATTCCATCTTCTCCCGGAGTTTTCTTATGATCTATATTTTTGATAGTTGATTTAATTTCTTCTTCTGTAAATTTTCTATCGTCTGCTGTATTCACCGGTTCTTCTATTTCTTGCTTTATTTGTTTGTGGTGTTCTGTATCTTCCAGTTCATTGTCTTTTGGGATGATATAGTTGAGTGTATATTCCAATGTTTCTTTTAAGTCTCTTGTATACTTTCCTTCCTTGTTTATGAGAGTTGTTATCATTTGGCTGTCTTTTGTTTTTCCTGAGGCAGTCTTGTACACTATATTCCAGGGATTTGAGGTGGTGTTGTTGCAGTATTCTTTCCACGATAGGATCTTTGAGTTTTTTAGTTTTGTTTGGTATTTACTTTTCTCTTCGAAGTAGAGTTTTTGCCGCTGTTCTCGGAGATCATTGTTGTTTTGTGTTCTCTGGTATTTTCTTCTGAAAGCATTCACCCTCTTCCTCATAATTGTAAGGTCGTCATTCCACCATGGAACTGTTTTATGTTTTAGGTTGGCTGTTTTAGTGAATGTATTGCTAACTTTGAAGGCCTTCATGCATGCTATCGTTTGGGCTGCACTGTATTTATTTATTACCTCCTCTATGTTCACTGAGTTTTGTATTTGTCTGGATAGTTGGTTGTCTATATCTTCAATGTTAATTTCTTTTTCTGTTCCGCAGAACTGTTTTGCTATCTCATACAGTAGTGTTTCTTGATACTTTTTGCGGTCTTCTTCCTTAGTTATATATTTTATGCCTGTGTATTGACTGTTTAGTTTTTCTTTGTTCCACTCATTTTGCCCTATTAAGAACTGCAATAATCTATGATCGGAGCAACTCTCTTCTTCACTTATCTTCCAATTCTTTATTTGTCTCAGGAGATTGTTATTGCTTATAGTCAGGTCCACATTACTTTTCCCTCGACTACTTTGGAAGGTGGTTAATTCACTGTCTTCATTATGTATGTACAATTGTTTTGTTATTAAAAATTCTTCCATTTCCTTTCCCCTTTCATTGGTGATTGTGTCATGCCATGTAGCGGATCTGGAGTTGCTATCCATTGTAATAAGTAGACCATTTCCAGAGGTGTATTGTAATATTTTGTTGATTTTTCTCAGGTCGTTTTCTAGTTTACCTTGACTGTCCAGGTACATGTTTGCCGAATAGAATTTTGTATTTCTGTAGATAATTTCTATGACTACTGTATCTTTGTCTGTTAATTCTGTTATGAGTATGACGTCCATATGTGTATTTGTTACCACCGTTGCTACTCTACATCTTCCCTCGTTTGCCGCATATGTTTTGTATCTCTTTGTGATACCCAATGTCCTGTTGTTTATTATTCTCGGCTCTTGTATGAATATTATGTCAATGCCATCTCTTTCTATTAGGTTCATGAGATTGTCAGTTGCTGCTATTGAATGTTGCAAGTTTATCTGTAGACAGCTGATCTGTTCTCTAAAGTTTGTGTTCTTAAACCCTATTAACTTATTGGTGTTAGATTGTGTTTCCATGTTAATAGTCTGTATTTTGGATTTGCTTCTTAATTGCTGCTTGTAGGCTTGGGCAGTTCCTGTCTAACGAAGTATGATTTACGCAAATTGTGTTCCTAGGGTTGTATTTGTTATATGTTGTGCAGTTTATGCATCTGTATTCTTTTTGTGTTGCCTTACATTCTTTTAAGCTGTGGGCGCCTGCACATAGGGGGCAAGTTTCTTCTCCCTTACAGTCTGTGTGCTTGTGGTTGTATTTACTACATTTGAAGCAGCGATTGACTCTCAAATAGTCTTCTACATTGCATATCGTCCAACCTATTTTCATTTTGCAGTTAATTATTAGTCTTCTAGTGTATGAATTTACTTCTACCACTAAGTTTCTATTTTGCCTTCTTGTGTGGAATATAAATTTTGGGATGATTGTTACCTCTCCTGATTGCAACTCCGGATTTTGTTCTTTTAATACATTGGTAGCATTCTCTATTGTTATTTCCTGGGGTATGTTGTAAATCACCAATCTTGGCTTTCTTAGTTCCTGCGATTTGGTTTCCAGTTCAACCCCACATTTTTCTGCTATACTAGCGCTTATTTTATCTGCTTCTTATTTGCTACAAGTTTCTAATAATACTCTACCATCTTTTAGTGATTTAAGTGAGCTTATGCCTACTTTCATCTCTATTGGGTTTAACTTTGACTTGAGGATGCTCTTAATTGTTTCCGGAGGATGGTTTGTTTTAGTTTTGACAATTACTTTGAATTTACTATCGATTTTTCTGTTTGCTAATACATCCGCGTAGGAGTGTGTATCCCTATCGCCAGGTGGAACCCTTTGCGCCTGTCTTCTCTCGCCGCGAGTAGATGGCACCACCTCTACCTCCGTGCGTGTATCTGCTTGTTCCCGCATGGATTTCACTTCCCCCAAAGGTTCACCATTTTCGCATTTTAATTCTTCCACCCTCCTATTCAGATCATAGAAAAGCTTTCTAAGTGTACTTACTGATTCAAGGATCGTTGTCTTCAAGTCCCTTCTTAGGTGTTTGCTTTCTCCAGTTGCACTTACAATATTTTCAAGAGCACCTTCTAGTTCATGACTTTCTTGCGACGCCATCTTACTCACTTCCGATTATTATTATTATTATTATTATTATTATTATTATTATTATTATTATTATTATTATTATTATTATTATTATTATTATTATTATTATTATTATTATTATTATTATTATTATTATTATTATTATTATTATTATTATTATTATTATTATTATTATTATTATTATTATTATTATTATTATTATTATTATTATTATTATTATTATTATTATTATTATTATTATTATTATTATTATTATTATTATTATTATTATTATTATTATTATTATTATTATTATTATTATTATTATTATTATTATTATTATTATTATTATTATTATTATTATTATTATTATTATTATTATTATTATTATTATTATTATTATTATTATTATTATTATTATTATTATTATTATTATTATTATTATTATTATTATTTATGATGATGATTTTTGTTGTTGTAATTTACGTCCTCCAATGTTAATGATGATGATATATATAAGGGCGCTCAACTACGTCGGTCATCAGCGCCCTTTAAAAAACTAGTCATGGCAAAAGCCAGATATAAAACTTTCTAAAAACTATACAAGTGTAACAAAACCTATTAAAAATACACGTACATAGAAATCATCAATCAAAACCTACTAAAAATTTCCTTCACTAAATCCTAAACTCTAAACTAGACAAGAATCTAAAAACCTTCTCCACGGGTCTCCATGCACGGCCTACACGTGGGTGGGCCTGTTGACCGTTTCCCTCAACCACGAAGAGGAGCCCACACGAGGAAGACTGTTGGCTCGGGACCCCGGGTGCGCCAAACCCGTACCTACCGAAGTAGGCCCCTGGGGGGCTCCAATGTTAAGTCGATGATGATGATGATGATGATGATGATGATGATGATGATGATGATGATGATGATGATGATGATGATGATGATGATGATGATGATGATGATGATGATGATTTCTCATCTTTCTTCTACATACAATTAATTTCATTGATACATTGACATTTGTAACATTTCTTTCACACAATAACAAAATGAGTTATTAACATAGCTAAGCCACTAGTCAGTCTCTATAATGCATCATTGCAATCGGGTGTATTTCCAGATAAGTTAAAAGTATCAAAAATTAAGTCACTTTATGAAAAAGGGGAGACAATAAAAGAGAAAATTACAGACCAATATCAATCGTATCATCATTTTCTAAAATATTTGAAAAACTGGTTCATAATAGAATGATATCATTCATCTCAAAATATGATATTCTTTCAGAGGCCCAAAACGGATTTAGAAAAAAACAGATCTACCATAACAGCCATGGACAGTTTAATAAATAAAATTCAAGAAGCTATTGATAAAAAATTAGTAGTTGTGGGTTTATTTTTAGACTTAACGAAAGCATATGATGTTTTAGATCATGAAATACTACTCAGGAAATTAAGTAAATATGGTTTTAGGGGTATTATGAATAATTGGGTTAAATCCTATTTAAGCGATAGAAAACAGTTTGTAGAACTTCAGTTTGAAAATAAAGGAATATTAAATACAGTTCAGTCCAAAATGAGAGAAGTTAGGCAAGGAGTTCCACAAGGATCAGTCCTGGGCCCCTTGTTATTTTCGTTGTACATAAATGATTTGCCAACTGCCATTAATTCCACAGATGTTATTTTATTTGCAGATGACACTAACATCCTAATAAAAGTAAACAATCAAGAAAGCGTACAGACCAAACTCAATGATACTCTATGTAAACTGCACACATGGTTTCAGACGAATGAACTAATTATAAATAAGGATAAGACTATTGCCATTTCATTCCATACTTGCCAAAATAGAAATGTGGTCAAACCTCCAATAGTATTTGATAAAACAGCCATTAGCTACAATAATGAAACAAAATTTTTGGAATTACATTTGAATGAGAACATGAAATGGACCACACATATTCAACATTTAATAAATAAACTGAGTTCCATTTTGTTATTTGCTTAAACATTTGAAAAGCTTAATAAATTTAGCAGCATTGAGAAATATATATTATGGTTACTTTCACAATCAGTTACAATATGGGATAGTGTTCTGGAGGAAAAAGGCAGATAGAGTCTTTAAACTTCAAAAAAGAGCGATAAGGATACTAAGTGGGGTGGATAACAGAACATCTTGCAGGCCATTATTCAAAAGACATCAAATATTACCTCCAGCATGTATGTATATTTTGGAATTAGTGATCCATGTAAAACAAAATAAACTACAAATACAAAATTACAAAAAATGTTGATATTCACAAATACAATACACGTCAGAAAGATGACTTTCACATTCAAAGTTGTAGAATGGAAATCTTCAGGTATAGTGCTATCAATAAAGATAGCTACCAGAAAATATTAAATAAATGAAGAGCCTTATACATTTTAAAAAGGGAGTAAAACTCTTTTTACTGCAACATTCATTTTATTCTGTAAATGAGTTTTTAAATGTTAATTAGTTTTAAGTGATTTTAAGGGATGACAGTGGCCATTAATGTAATTTTTATACTATGACGTGTCTGATATCAATCAAAAGGACAAAATAAATTGAATTGAATTAAATTAAATTGAATTAAATCATGAAGTAGAGTAAACTCCACATTTGTGAACAATTACTTTTAAATAGCATTTCTCTATGGCCTTTATATAGTCTATATTTATTTGCTTTTTCTACTTTAGACTTTTGTTGAATCCTGTATCTGTTAGTTTTTAGTCTTATGTAGCTTTTTATATTTATCTTTGTATCTTGAACTGACGTGTCCTATAACATATGTATTATGTTCCAAAGGATGAAATAAATACAATACAATACAATACATCTAACATACCCTTCCTACCTGCTTGTCTCAAGTCTCAGTCTCAATACTCATAACCCCTGGTATGAGATTGCCACTTATAGTAATGATTATATCAAAACTTCCAGCCATGGTTTTCAGTTTATTTTTAATAATGACCACAATTATTACTAAAATTGGGCAAGTGAGTCAACCTTGTATATACTTTTCTCCACTTACAAGTTTTTTATGAAGACTAGTTTCTGGGGACTTCTCCCCTATCGTCAGTTCTGTGGTTGACTGATGATGCATCCGGTGTCTGCATCTGGCTTGGTGTTGTGCTGCCATCTAACGTCCTGGTAAGTTTGATGACATCATCTACCGCGGGAATTTCAAAATTCATCAAGAGGTCCTGTTTTTTCGTAATAAATATGTTTTCCCAAATCTGTAGTTCCAGAGGTTTCTTTGCCTGTTTGATCAGTTCTATTTCTTGTTTTATGTTGTGATTCTCAGACCAAAAGTGATGTGCTACGGCCGACTTGTCCATTTGTTTGAATTTAATATTTCTGAAGTGTTCTTTCATTCTTGTTCCTAGATTCCTTTTGGTCTTACCAATGTATATCTTGTCACAATCCTGGCAACTCATTTGGTAAATGCCTGATAATTGAGTTTTCGGTGTGCTATTTTTTAGAGTGTGGTTTAGTAAGTTGCGGATGTTGTGTTTGTTTTGAGGGGCTAATTTTATGTTGAAGCTCTTAAATATCTTTTCAAATTTTTTGAAGTATTTTGGATGAAATGTAAATTTTCCATATCTGGTGTTTGGGTTTTCTAGTTTTTTTAACGTAGTAATGTCCTTTAAGTATTTGTTTCTTTTGTGTCTATAGATCAGTTTTTTGATGAAATTTGTGTTATAGTTGTTCAGTTCGGCAACCTGGTGTATGTGAGCGTACTCCTGAACAATTATAACACAAATTTCATCAAAAAACTGATCTATAGACACAAAAGAAACAAATACTTAAAGGACATTACTACGTTAAAAAAACTAGAAAACCCAAACACCAGATATGGAAAATTTACATTTCATCCAAAATACTTCAAAGAATTTGAAAAGATATTTAAGAGCTTCAACATAAAATTAGCCCCTCAAAACAAACACAACATCCGCAACTTACTAAACCACCCTCTAAAAAATAGCACACCGAAAACTCAATTATCAGGCATTTACCAAATGAGTTGCCAGGATTGTGACAAGATATACATTGGTAAGACCAAAAGGAATCTAGGAACAAGAATGAAAGAACACTTCAGAAATATTAAATTCAAACAAATGGACAAGTCGGCCGTAGCACATCACTTTTGGTCTGAGAATCACAACATAAAACAAGAAATAGAACTGATCAAACAGGCAAAGAAACCTCTGGAACTACAGATTTGGGAAAACATATTTATTACGAAAAAACAGGACCTCTTGATGAATTTTGAAATTCCCGCGGTAGATGACGTCATCAAACTTACCAGGGCGTTAGATGGCAGCACAACACCAAGCCAGATGCAGACACCGGATGCATCATCAGTCTACCACAGAGCTGACGATAGGGGAGAAGTCCCCAGAAACTAGTCTTCATAAAAAACTTGTAAGTGGAGAAAAGTATATACAAGGTTGACTCACTTGCCTAATTTTAGTAACAATGGCACTCCACTTTCTGAAATACTTCTTTTTATTCTATATAATGACCACAATACTTAACATTGAATGTCTTTACCCAACAATTGATTTTTCTTTTACAGGCACCTTACAAAGTTATACGGTGAAAAAGCAAGAGAGACAGCCAGACAGGAGGTAGAAACGTGCATCAAACTGTTGTTTCACTGGGCTGCATGCTGTGACAAAAGGCAGTTTCCAAGGGGTGAAGTAGATCCTGGTGGTGGAATGATGGTTCAAGTGTCACATAGGCCACGAGGAGTTATTGCGGTTGCTATACGTGAAGATGAAACAGCTTCTAGTCCTCAGGCACTGTTGAATTTCATTGCACTTATTGTACCTGCCATATGCTATGGAAACAGTGTGGTGGCTATACCTGATCCTGCTCATCCTACTCCTGCACTTCTTTTCTGTGAGGTAAATATACTTTTATTTATAAATGGAAGAAGCTAGAAACAGTGACATGTTTCAAATGTTTTTACTTAAGACGAAACAGTACTAGTAACACTACATCACTTTATTTTAATCTCTGTTAACATTTCCTTTCTTGGAAGTGTTGAAAACAGTGTTGTTATGATAAATTAACTTTAAAGAGAGTCGATTAAAGACACTAGACAACACTTACTTTTAAATTTTTCCGGAACATGTTTCTGAGGCTTTGCCTCTATCATCGGCCGGCTCTCGACTGGTTCTCGTTGGTGTAGCTGACGATATTTTGTCACAGGTCTCCTCTGGTGGCGGTTCAAGGAACTTGCTGAACAAATCTTTCTGGGGGATGTCGAAATTGAATATTTTGTTCCTATTTTTTGAAATGAAGATTTGTTCCCATGTGGATAGTTCTTGTTTTCCTGATGTATGTTTCAGTAGTTTTGGTTCTGGATTTATGTTGTGGTTTTTTTCCCAAAAATGTGTGGCAACTGCTGATTTTTCTAATTGTTTATATTTTATGTTTCTAAAGTGTTCCTTTGCTCTTGTTTCTAAATTTCTTTTTGTTTTTCCAATATAAATTTGACTACAGTCATTGCATTCAATTTGATATATACCAGATTTTTTGTTTGATGGAATGGCATCTTTGATGTTTGAGCAAATTAGGTTTTTTAAGGAGAAATGGTTGACTGGTGCTAGTTGAATATTTTGTTTTTTGAAGACTTTTTTGAATTTATCATAGGCCCATGGATGGTAAGTGAATTTTTTGAAAATCATATTAGTTTCTGTAGCTGAGAGAGTTGTGGTTTCCTTTAGTAGCTTCTTCTTTTTTGCTAAGCTCACTTCAATTACTTTGTTGTATTGTCAAATTTATATTGGAAAAACAAAAAGAAATTTAGAAACAAGAGCAAAGGAACACTTTAGAAACATAAAATATAAACAATTAGAAAAATCAGCAGTTGCCACACATTTTTGGGAAAAAAACCACAACATAAATCCAGAACCAAAACTACTAAAACATACATCAGGAAAACAAGAACTATCCACATGGGAACAAATCTTCATTTCAAAAAATAGGAACAAAGTATTCAATTTCGACATCCCCCAGAAAGATTTGTTCAGCAAGTTCCTTGAACCGCCACCAGAGGAGACCTGTGACAAAATATCGTCAGCTACACCAACGAGAACCAGTCGAGAGCCGGCCGATGATAGAGGCAAAGCCTCAGAAACATGTTCCGGAAAAATTTAAAAGTAAGTGTTGTCTAGTGTCTTTAATCGACTCTCTTTAAAGTTAACTCTGTTAACATGTTTCGGGAACACATGTTCCCACCAGTTGGACACACGTGTGTCCAACTGGCCCATATTGCTGTTTCTGTTGTGGTGGTTATCTTTAATAGTGGCATCATGTGGCGGTGAAATCTAATTCCAGAGGGTACTTCGTGGCAGTAAATGAAAATCAATAACTGTTGTTTGTGTTTCAAAATGAAGACCATTTCCCATGTGTCCAATTCTGCTGCATGACTGGTCGGTTTGATTAGTGTAATGTTTAGTTTGATGTGATGGCTGGTCTTCCAGAAATGGTGTGAATCTGCAGATTTAACCATTTGTTTATATTTTAAGCCTCTCATATGTTCTTTAGTCTGGTTTCCAGATTTCTTTCTTTTTTTTCTATATATATATACTTTTTTACAATCGGAGCAATTGGTTTTGTATATTTTAGCTTTTTTGTCTTGTGGTATATGGTCTTATAATCCATTAAAAAGTAATTTCTCTATATTAATTTTGTTCTGTGGGACTTGGCTGAATGTTGTGTTTCATAAAAATCTTCTTAAATATGTAAAACGTTTTTGGATGATACGTGAATTTCTTGAATTATAATTGTTATTTTGTTTTTCTTCTTGGATGAGATTGGTGGTATCTTTGATATGTTTCTGTTGTTTAAATTGTGTAATTTCCTTGTTGATTGTTACTCTGTTGAAACTGTTGCTTTTGTCATGTTTGCTATATATTTATGTTCTAGATCAAAGCACCCAACAAAATAAATAAGTACAGACCAATTTTCCTTAACAAGTGTCATTGCAAAAACAGCAGAACGTATGATTTCAAGGCTAAATTGGTTCTTAGAAAATAATAACATATTAACAACTGCTCAAACAGGATTCAGACAACACTTATCTACTAAAGAAAATACAATTCAACTATCCCAAGATGTCAAAGAATCTTTCAACAAAAATCAAGATACGCTGTCAGTTTTCATTGATTTTGAAAAAGCATACGATTCAGTATGGAGGCATAAACTTCTTGAGAAACTTTCAAAACTAGGCATTCAAGATAACATGTTAAATTAGATCACTCAGTTTCTCTCTCAACGTTTTTGTGCTACAAAATACAATGACAGTACATCCAAATTCCAACAAATTAAAATGGGCCTACCAGAAAGTGCAGTACTGAGTACAACCTTGTTCAACATCTACATCAATGACCTTCCCGCGGCTGTATCAAACACAGAAATAAAGACAGCACTTTTTGCAGATGACATGATCATGTGGACATCTTCCCCACAAATAGAGAAATCCAAAACTTCAATGGAAAAGGCTCTGATACTATTGGAGAAGTGGACTGACAACAATTTGATGAAAATAAATACTGACAACACAACATTCCAAATATTTAGTGTAAAAAAGAAAATCCCTAAACTGAATCTGCAGTTCAAGAAAACAAACCTGAAACAAACATATGAAACAAAATATTTAGGAACAATTTTTTATTCAAAATTATTTTGGAGACATCATATTGAAGCAGTAGTTAACAAATCAACAAAAAAAAAATTCAATTTTGAAAAGATTAGCTGGAGTCAAGTGGGGCAGTAATTGGGACACACTGAACACCAAATACAAAACATTCATCAAGCCAATACTTCTTTATAATGCAGAGGTAATAATTACAGCAAACAGTTCTAACATAAATCTCCTAGAAGTATGCCAAAATCAGGTCCTGTGACTAATAACCGGTGCAGTAAAATCAACTCCAATCACGGCAATGTAAGCCTTAACTCGGAAGTATCCAATACATCTAACTTTAGAGGAGCAGGCACTAATATAACATGAAAAAATGTTGCGGTTAAAAACAACAAAATGGGAGAAAAGATTACTACAACCAATCAAGATGAAAACACAAACAAGTTTCCTACACAAAGTTACAGAATTAAAAACAGATCTGAATCTTCCTAATTCTAAAGAAAACATTTTAATCAAAGAAAACCCACTGACTTTTGAACCAATTAACATTCAATTAGATTTAGAACAAATAGTTACAAAGTCTGAAACTTCCAAACCTGTACTAAAAATACTAGCATTAGAAACTGTGAACAATAGATACCCACCTGAAGAATGGTTACATATCTACACAGATGGATCTAACTTGGACAACAACTCAGGAGCAGGAATTAAGTGTGCACTGTTCTCATTCTATCAACCAGAAGGATACCACACAACAAATTTTGATGCACAAGTAACGGCTATTCATATTTCACTCCAACACCTTCTATACAGAATAGATAAATTAAAAAATGCTGTCATACTTTCTGATTCTAAAGCAGCATTATGTACAATAAGTTCATATAAAATGAGGTCAATCCAAATTAAAGAATGTCATAAAATGATCCAACAACTTCAAAAACTACAGAAAAGAATTATATTACAGTGGATACCTGCACATTGTGGAATTGCTGGAAATGAATCAGCTGATTTCCTTGCCAAAAATGGTGCACATTTAATTCAGAACAAAAGTAAAAACTTACCCTTTACATCCATAAAAAGATTAATCAAAAGCAAATATAAAAATAAACAAAACCAATCAATATCTAACAAAGCCAAAGATAAAAAATGGAACATTTTAATTAAAAATCCAGAAATTATTCCAGAAATCCCACGTAAAGCTGGAGTAGCAAGTTTTAGATTACTTACAGAACATGATTATTTGACCAAACACTTACACAGAATAGGAATTTATACAAGTCCAAATTGTCCTCTGTGCAACAAAGAAGAGGAAATGACTGAAAAACATCTTTTAACCTGTGAAGTCCTACCTGCCAGATCCACTACACAGAAATATTGGAGAACAAGAGAGCTAATGGCTTCATTGCCAAAGTCTAGCATTTGAAAACAACATGTTCTAGATCAGGGGTGACAAGCCTCCAAGCCGGCCCCGAAGCACCTTGATACAACCTGCGTAACAAAGCTATGGAAGGGGTAGAGTTTGGAAGGCAGTCAGGGTAGTGATAAACAACGAACTGATTCAGTGGCATCTTGTACTCTGTATTTAAAGTAAAATAATGTCACATCTGTACTCTCGTCCAATGCAAGAGAAAACTGCACAAAGTCAATCATTTTCAAATCTTACTGCCTTGTTATGTTGGCAGAGATGTCTTCAACTTTCTTTGCAACTGTCTGTCGGGAAGTATGTAAACCGTCGAAATTATGAACCTCTTTAGGACCTAAAATCCCAGCAATTTTTATTAAACATGTTTTGATGAATTCTCCTTCCTGAAAAGGCTTAAGATCTCTTGTGATCTCCCTGTCTACAATGTAACTAAAGTGATTTCTTTTCCCTGCCATATTTTGAGTCTTTGTAGTTGGTTATAATTAAGCGTTTCATGTTGAACTGCATTATTCACAATACTTTTGAACATTTAAACACTTTGCATTGTCACCATCCTCAAAGAAAAAGACCTGCTCCTCCCATTCTGGATGAAATTTTCTACTCTTTGAATGTTGAGTTGAATGCGCCATAGCGAGCCTTCTGTGCTTGACACAGCACCAACTATGCTACATGACTCATGGAAGAGGAGTGGGAGAAGCAAAGGAGTGGTATTACCAGGGCCTGACAACACAACTGCTGGCCTCATGCCCACATACGCAAGGTAGAGATGGGCAGTCATCCACTGATATGGGGAGGAGATGTGGTCAGCATCTCAACACCTCCAGCCAGAAAGTTGGCTTTTATGACCAGGGTTGCTTACCTATCGGAAGCTCCTCAATTTCCTCACGATGTTGAGTGGGCACCGGTCCTATATCTGGATTTAAAATCCATACCCCCAGGAGTGGAATCGAACCCAGGCGCATTCCATGGCAGGAAACCAAGGCATGATGCCTTAGCCCACTATGCCATGGTTCAGGACATTTTCTGTATTTACCTAAGGTTATATTTTCTGAAGATGGGAACAGATGTTCCCAAAACATGTTAACATAGATTAAAATAAAGTGATGTAATATTACTAGTACCAAGTCATCTTAAAGTACATATGATTTGTATCAGTATGCCAACATGACATTAAATTCTCCAACTGACCCTTATGTTTCCCAGGTAACCACCAGGGGCTGTCATATACAATGAGTTACACACCATTTGTGGTGACTTACTATGTTGTAAGTACTTAAGTCCCAGGCTTTATAGCTACCACTATTAGGTAAATTTCCATCGTTGTCAAGGTGTTTGAAAACACCTTCTCCAAAGAGATTAGAAGATATATGAGGGTGGTTTGATAAGTTCTTGGAATGGAATATAAAAAAAGTGCCTATGACAATATAGTCTCCTTGTACATTAATGCACTTGTTCCAGTGATATTCCAATGTCTTGTACCCAGGAACGTAGTGGAGGGGGAACGCGAATGTATGCCATCCTCCCACTATTTTTCGGAGTGGGACGCAGTCCCCTTACTAATAATATTATTTATACTTTTTTTAATGCATTACCTTTCTTAATTTAACATTCAAAGTACTGCAAAAATACAAAATATATACATTCAAAATACATTCAAATAATGTTTATGACTATTAACAGACCTCCAGTACATATGTGGAACCCAGAGGATTACATAAAAATTTGATAAAAAGTTGTATGCATGCTGAGGACAACCAAAACAGGAAGGCAAATCTACAAGTGCAGAATTTTGATCGGTTCTTCAGCATCTGGAAAATTTTTTAGGTGTGCATCCCCCCACATTTTTTGTTAGGATTAGGGCCCTGCTTGTATCCATCTCAAAAATAAGATTCCTCCAGGCCTGCAAAATATTTGTCAACTCCGGCTATGAATTCTTCATTTGAAGTGAATCTTCGTCCATCAAGGAAAAGTTTTAGCTTTGGGAAGAGATGGAAGTCAGATGGATCCATATCAGGTGAATAAGGCGGGTTTGGCAACGACTCATACCAGTTTGTGTAATTTTGACATGGCAACGGCACATGTGTGCAGGGGCATATTGTTTTGATGGAAGACAACCTTCTTCCTTGTTAAATTTTTTTTGCATATATTTTGTTATAATTGGTCTAGGAGGTTAGCATAGTATTCTTCAGTAATGATTAGCTCACTGGGGAGATAATCTACAAACAGAATCCCCTTCACATCCCAGAAAACTGATGCCATGACCTTTCTGGCTGAAAGAAATATCTTTGCTTTCTTTGCTGGTGGAGAATCAGCATTCTTCCACTGTTTTGACGTTTGTTTTTACTCTGCGGTATAGTAGTTGACCAATGTTTCATCTGGAACCGGCACACAAAAAATGTTGTTTGTTGCTCCAAAACCAGGCCAAGCGTTGTTTCAATGCTTCCATTCTCAAGCATTTTTAATCCAGCATCAAGAGTCATGGCACCCATCTTGCAGATAATTTTTTCTTATCTAATTCTTCAGTCAAAATGTGATATATCCTTTCAGATGACATCTGGCAACATTGAGCAATTTCATGCACTTTTAATCGGCAATTTAATCAAATAGGCGTTTGATCTGGTTGATCACAAACTTTTACTAGAAAAATTATCCTCGTATGGCATAAGGGGGTTTGCTTTAGATTGGTTCAGATCTTATCTGGAGAATAGAAAGCAATCGGTGGAAATAGAGTATTTTGATAGCGAAACAAGTGAAGTTAAAATTCAGATTTCAAATAGCACTATAATGAAATATGAGGTCCCTCAAGGTTCAGTGCTTGGGCCTCTTTTATTTATAGTGTACATTAATGATTTGGCAGATAATGTAGAAAACAGAACAGATATAAATGTTACACTTTTTGCACATGATACAAATATTTTTATCAAAAGGGTGAATAAGGAAGGGGCAGATGTACATATTGAAAATAGTCTAAAATATATTAAAAAATGGTTTAGTGCCAATATGTTAATATTGAGTAAGGAGAAAACAGCAGTCCTAAGCTTCTATAATAAAATGAGTGAAAGTCAATTGTATCCAAAATTAATGCTGGGACAAGACCAAATACATTATGTAAAAACTATCAAATTTCTGGGACTAATACTAGATGAAAATTTAAGTTGGGAAACTCACATAGAGACATTGACGAAAAAACTTAGCAAAATGTGTTTCTTAATCAGGGCAGTTACAGGCATGTCGAGCTTGAAAGTTCGGAGAGTAGTGTACTTTTCATATATACACAGTTTGTTGGCATATGGTATAATTTTTTGGGGAAATTCTAAAGACAGCATAAAAGTATTCATATACCAAAAGAAAATAATTAGAATCATAGCAGATCTCTCAAGCACAACTAGTTGTAAGCCATACTTCAGTAAATTAGGTATCTTACCTCTGCCAAGTATATACATATATGAAACTCTTGTACATATGAAAGCAAGCCTAAGTTTATTCAAAACAAATTCTGAAATTCATATACACAACACTAGAACAAAGAATAATTTATTTGTGAAGGCACACAAAACAAAGATGTATGAAAATAGTTTCACATATGCTGGCTTACGTCTTTACAATAAGCTACCTGAATCTATAAAAAAGATTGAATGACAACATCAATTTAAGAAATTGTTATTAAACTTCCTTA
The DNA here is from genome assembly GCA_030765055.1 of Mantis religiosa. NCBI lineage: Eukaryota > Metazoa > Arthropoda > Insecta > Mantodea > Mantidae > Mantis > Mantis religiosa. The sequence goes on along the minus strand of CM060960.1, from coordinate 53,913,656 downwards.
GAGCCAATAGCTTCTACAACGTGGAGGAATTTTTAAATTTATATATATTTAGTTAGCTACCTTAATTATAAATATTGTACTTAGTTTTTAATTTGACGTGTCTTATAACATGTACATGTTTTAATGGATGAATCAATAAATCAAATCAAATCCTCCATTACTATTTTGTGTACTTTGCTATGATTTCTGGAAAAGTGACACATCTTTGCTGGTCACTGCAGCAATCATCATCTAAGCTCTCCCATCCAAATTTAAATTCATTTTTCCATTTGGCAATAATTGAATTTGAAGGAGCAGAGTCTCCTAATTTATTCAGAAAACCAGCATGAATGTTCTTTCTTTATGAAATACTTAATCACTCAATTTTTTTCCATCTTCATAAATCACTAAATGGGAACAACAATAGAGCCACCTCACCATTACAGCTGTTTTTCAAGAACACTGATGTAACACATGTTTACAAGCAATGAATAACTCATAGAACTAGGGCTGACCTCTGTTGGTGATTTCAAGAATTTGTCAAACCACCCTCATAGTTACCTCCTAATAAAACAAGCGAATTTATTCTCAACAGGTGTTGTCAACTTGTGACTGCCCAAGTGGAGTGGTGAATGTCATTACTGGAAAGAGTGAAGCACTCTTGACAACTCTTGCATCCCACCAAGAAATCTCTGCTTTCTGGGTACCTGGAGTGACAGGAGATACAGCAAAGCGAATTGAATTGGCATCAAAGGATAATTTCAAACATTGCTGGATAAATAAGCCTTCATTTGTTAGAGTACATCAATGGTCAGAAAGCACAACATTCTTTGAAATGCAAGCAACCAAATGCAAATCTATCTGGTTAACATATGGAGAAATATTTGCAAACTAGCTAGTCCAACACAGAAACAAACATGTAATGATTAATGTACAGAAAATATAACCAAAAGAAGAGCAATATTTTATAAAATTATTTTTATATATAGTTCAAAGCAATACACTGCCTTAGAATAACAAGGTACTATTAAATAAATCCTTTTATGGAAGTGTTGAAAACAGTGTTGTTGTATAAATTAAGTTAATTAGGAGTCGATTAATAACACAAAACAACACTCACTTTTAAATTTTCCCGGAACCGGTTTCTGAGGTCTTCCCTCTATCTTCAGCCGGACATCGACTAGTTCTCATTGGTGTAGCTGGCAATATTTTGTCTTCCACATGGGAACAAATCTTTATTTCAAAAAATAGGAACAAAGTATTCAATTTCGACATCCCCCAGAAAGATTTGTTCAGCAAGTTCCTCGAACCGCCACCAGAGAAGACCGAAGACAAAATATTGCCAGCTACACCAATGAGAACTAGTCGATGTCCGGCTGAAGATAGAGGGAAGACCTCAGAAACCGGTTCCGGGAAAATTTAAAAGTGAGTGTTGTTTTGTGTTATTAATCGACTCCTAATTAACTTAAGGTACTATTAGTGTCTTATAAATAGAATGAAACCTGCCTTCATCCTGGTTGAGCGGAAATCTATCTAGTAATTCATGCTCCCATGAATTTAGGGGTGAACACATGCAAAATGCCCTTTATTGAATAAAAACTCTCTTACGCAGACAACAGAAATCAATGCATGCATTTTAACGGAAAGTTTCCACTTTTGGAAGTAGAGTTTAGAAGATTTTGAGGCATCCGGTGAAAATGTGCATTTTCTGCTCTAAGTAAATGATCTTTCAGTTGAAACATAACCATATTGTAGCTCCCTGACCTTTCTAAGAGGGAGGTATGAATACTGATAAAAACCTGTCACAGTTATCCTTTTCTGCATAACAGTACACCTCTAAACTTAAACGAAGGTGACGGGTTATTTCCTATAGTCACCATGGCTTCGAAAATGAGAAATATACTATACCTTGTTTCACGTAAGCTTGCCCAGTATCTCTTAACGGTCACGTGACCTAATCACCTCTCATTGGTTGCTGTTGTGGTAATGACTGTTGTGTGGTAAAAATTAGTTCGTTATTTAACATGGTGATATATCATTATATGTTGGAAGAGAATTGTCAAATTTATATTTTTGTAACTGTTTTAATTAAATATATTACGCAACAGAGTTTATTTATCTGAAATGCATGTTAATTCTCAAACGAAGAGGAGTTTCCTTTGCTCTCAAGCACATGGCACGACAGCACGTGATTTAGCGGTAGTGGTGACATTTGTTTATGACTTTTATCACTGACCTTGTTTTGAACTGGATTAGTCATGCATCGCCATTCGAGAGTTCGGGAGCTAAATTATTTTATTGATCGTTTATTGCGCATGTACTTATTATATGTATAATGGCAGAGTCTACCGCCAGTTTTTCGTTTAAGTATCGCAAGGATAATTATTTACAAACAGGCGAAAAAAGAATTGTGTTGCATGTGTTTAACGCACTCACAGAGAAGAATCCATCTTTGTCAGTGAGAGAAGTCGAACAGCTGTGCTATGAAGTTACAGGTGTGAGTGTTAGATCCGTAGGAACATCGCGACATGAAATTGAGGAAACCGGAAAACTTACCACTCCAGGCAAAAGCAGGAATAAACAAAAGTGCGTGCTCGGAGAAAATACGTGAAAAGTGTTGTGCGTCGTCATGTGTGTAGTTTTTCTTTAGAAACGAACTCCCTAACATAAGTAACATTTCGTCTGCTGTAAATGAGGATGCAGATTTACCAAATTTCAGCAGATTGCTTATACAGCTGGGATTTGTGAATGAAAAAAGAGGCAAGAAAAATGTGCTAAAAGACAGAGGCGATATTGCTGTGTGGCGAAGACGCTATTTAAGGACAACCACACTGCACCGAGATACAATCGCTAAATATACACGAAGAACACACGAAAAGTAATGTATGGTGTGACACGACTTTTAAGACTGAAAGACAAGCATTTTTGGAAGGTATGTGTGCTGGTTTAAAACATCCCAGTGGAAAAGGCCGAAGGCCTTTCATTATAAATTCTTTCGGTTTCATTGCTCAGCCATTCTGTTTCAATTTGCTCAGTTCATTATAAACTTGTATTTTTGCATGCCTTCATATCCTTATTTGTATGATTTTATTTATCTTCCCGGCAATTATTACATTTACTGCATGTTTAAATATGACGGGAAGGCACCGCCTATGGCGTATGACGCGAAAGCATTAGCCAATTAGGGCGAGGGGGAGGGTTGTTGAACGCGGAGTGATACATTTCAGCCGGGCAAGGTTATATGAAACAGAGAATAGATCTTAACAATAGAGTAAAAGTGATTTATGCTATAATCTGTCTCAGCCTAGTTTAATCCTGCTGTAAACATCTGGGTGGGAAGAGAGACAGAGACAGAGATATTGGGACATAAAACTGTTAAGCTGTTGATTGGTTTAGCGAAGTTAATAGGTGTTTTCTTTTATTTACATATGTACGTTAAACCCCTCCTTTAAGTACAGTACTGTAAGTAGTTTACTGAGCACTGCTCTGTGAGAGCTAATTTTGGAGGGAGAAAAGTATGCAAATGTTTTGGTTCTTATAAATGTAACAGCCTCACATTTTATCTTTCTGCTTCACGTTGCACAAAGATGTGTAGGGGGCTCGTGAGTCCCGAATGGAATATTTACAACAGATATATACATAATAGTATGCTATATGCAGATTAGACAGAAGACAGGTGAAATTATGCACACCTTTAACTTATTGTGTTAAATAAAGCTGCATTTTATTTAACAATTACTAAAGAACAGCTGTTATATAATATTTTTGCATTCCTATACCAGGCAGCTCTGTTGCAACAATGTTCTGTATCAAGTTGAATGCTAAGATGTTATTGTTTATAGTATGGAGTTGCTTCTGATATTTAACACTGTATTTCCTGTACATCCCGCGTACCTCACAAGCCCAAAAACACTTATGTATATGCAATTTAAAATCAGTAATCTTTTCATCATGGAGCAGGCCAGTGCGTCATACGAAATAAAACGCAATCGAGGCAAACATTTAAAAAGTGGCGAGATGCAAATGATCTCGCATTGTTTTGCGGTGCCTAAAGAAAGAAACCCGGAATCATCTATAAAAAACATTGAAAAAGAAACTGGTGATCTCCTTGGTGTTTCCACAAGTAGTGTGTATAATGTTCGAATGGAACAGCAAGCATCCAGAATTCTAAGAACACCGGGAAAATCGCGTAAATGCAAACAGCACATGGAGAAATACGACGATTTTACGAAAAGTGCTATACACAGTAAAGTTCAGTATTATTTTTTCAGAAATGAACCGCCAACTCTAAATAAGGTTTTGCATACTGTAAATTCTGACACAGACTTGCCAAATTTTTCACGAAGTACGCTCCATCGGTTGTTGATAGGTATTGGATTGAAATTTGAAAAGCAAGAGCGAAAATCAGTTATATTAAGGTAACCATTATGTTACTACATGATTTTATTAATATTCCAACTCATAGATTTAATAAATTAATGTGTAACCCAATCCTATTTATCGTCTAACAGTTAGCGCTGCTATATATACTGCTAGTGTTACAAAACTTATGTGCGTGCATGTAGCATGTAACACATAGCGAGTTGAGGCAGCTCTGTCTTGTTTACAGCAGGATTGAACTAGTGTGAGACAGAGTATAGTGAAAGAGAGAAACTGAGTGTAAAGCAGATCATGACGGTATTCAACGTAGACAAAACTCAAGTTTACGAGAGTCTAAAGAATAAAACGGAAATACTGAAGCGGTGGGAAAATTATGTTAGTGGGAAAATAAAGTGAGAACTTAAGGAAACTGAAAACCAGAACATTAAGGAAGTATTGTGGGAGTGATTCGTTAGTGTTAGGGAGAAAATTCACCCATTTTGGGGTCTATGTTACAGGAATATGCTAAAAGATAGCTGAAAGACTGGACAAGACTGAATTCGAAGCATCTAATGGACGGTAGGAGAAGGGCAGTAAAATTTCCTTCCAGGCTTATAGGCCATGGTGCAGTAGGATTTGAATATCCTGACATTTCGCCAAGGACTGCACTTGGCATCTTCAAGAGGCATGAACCGTGCTCATAAGACCATGACCTACAAGCCCAGGTGGAAACTTTACTGTTCTTCATAACGCTGGCCGTGAAAGCGTCAGGAAATACATCGATGCTATGGTACATGATAGGAGAGTTTCTGCAAAAGACATCAGATACATTTTAACGAACTTTGTGGTGAATTGAATGATGTTAACACTGAAACTATTGTTGATTGGATTGCTAAATTACCTTCAATAATAATCTAATGATACAAACCTGAAAACATAGCAAATGGCAATGAGACAATATTCTTCTTCTGCACTTTACTAAATAAGTCATTGTTTTTAAAATCTGAAAAATGTGTACAAGGAAAGATTTACTGTTTTCCTACACGGTTTCATGTCAGGTGAAATGGAAAAGTCTCTTCTTTAAACAGAAATCCGTCTTTAACAAAAAATTTTGGGGTTCTTGTTTGATTCCGCTGAAGACAGGTTTCACTGTATTAGGTAATCTTCACTCATTAAGGCACATAATAACAATAGTAATAATGATATATTTCCTGTAGTAATGATGTAATATCAGAATTCCAATTTGACATGGCTTATAGAAAGAAGGTGAGAGCTCTTGTGATATGGTCTTCTCTGAGCAATAAAGTGTAAAAACCTCTAAATAGTAGAAATCTTTTTAATGTTCCTGCTTTAAGACAATTCCCATTTATAAAGAACATTCTCAAAAGTCCTAGTAAAAGCTTCATAAACACAATGTTAAGTGAACATGCAAAACACACCTCTTTAATAAAAAGTCCACTTTTAAAGGACATAATGGACATTAAAGCAGTATCTCTCTGCCTTCACACAGATATATCAATTTGATTGTATGCGCTGCTAAGAGCACATCTGATGATGGTTCAATAAGAGTTCAGAAATTAGTGGACAATTGCAATTATGAAACTAAATGGTGGCACAGTTCCTTTTCAGTTTTGGCCGAGTTCATATTTGCATTGCCTAAGTGAAAAAGTGGCATTACTTTCAATGTGTTTAGTGAGTTACAGCTTATGTATACAATGGCTACTTGAAATAAATAACTCTTCAAAATAAATTTATATTGTTAAGAATGTGGAGGTAAATCCAAAACTTCAATGGAAGTCAGTAGGAAATGTTATATCATATTTTGGCATTTTGTAGTAAAAGGATTATTGGAATGTGGAAGCACAGTTTCCTTCCAATATTATACCATTTCTTCTTGAGTTTGATTTATGAGTCACTATGTTTACACTCAAACTTCACTTGTATAATTGAAACGTTTTCAAGATCATTCAATCTCATCCTCAGCTGTTTGGTGACTAAATGAACATTCCTCTTCTTCCACTACTACAGAGCTCCGATCACTCTGCCATCTGGTGTTAGGGATACTAAGTTTTAATACTTCATTTAATGCCGGGATTTCAAAATTTATAACTTAATCACGGTTTTTGTTTATGAATATTTTTTCCCAAATATCCAATTCTATGGGTGTACTTAAAGATTTTAACAGTTTAATGTTGTGGCCAATGTTGTGGTTTTCTGTCCAAAAATGGTGTGAAACTGCAGATTTTTCTGTTTGTTTCAACTTAATGTTCCTCTGATGTTCTTTTTGCCTGGTTAACAAGTTTCTCTTATTATTTGAAGCAAAAGGTTAGAAACAGTGATGTATATAACAATTGAAGTAATGAGTTGGTATTCAAACACAACATCACTTAAAATATCCTTAATTAATCTATATTTTTCTAAAAATATCCTTAATTAATAATATTTTAAGTGATGTTGTGTTTGAATACCAACTCATTACTTCAAGTTTCTCTTAGTTTTTCCTATGTAGCTTTTTTCACAGGTTTCACAATTAATCTGATAAATTCCTGATTTCAAATTGTTGGGGATTGAATTTTTTAGTGGTTTATTTAGCAGGTTCCTCAGACTGAATTTCTTTTGGGGTGCTAGTTTTAAGTTTAGTCTTTTGAAAATTCGTTCAAATTTTCTAAAAGCCTTTCTAAAAGCATTTCTTCTTGTTCTTCCTAGACGTATTAAGGCTACCTTCCATGGGCTGATCTTGCTAGCCCTAATAATTATTTACAGAATATTCTATACTATATGTACATATTTTCTTGAGCGCTGGTTTTACATTTCACTGCAATTGGGGGGGGGGGGGGGGGTGGAGAAGCAAGAGCCTAACATTCTTTTGTTTCTGCAATGTGGATTCAGCAAAATAGCATGTAAGATAAGCAAAGATATGTGCAAGATATGTGGACAAACAGTATATTGAACTCGATTCGATAAGCTATATGTTTAAATACGTAAAATATGAAGCTATTAACAGTGAAGCAAACAAATATATACAAATATAATAATTTTTAATTTAAAACTTCACTTATCTTATAAGAAATGATGAAAGTTTTCTTATAAATTGCCGTAGCAGATCATTTTTTATTATTTAACCATGAAATAAATCCAGAAGTTAAATTATTAAAACAATTAAATGGTCCAATAGCTTTGATGGTTTGGGAAAATATATTTATGTTAAAATATAAACATCACATAATGAATTTTGAAATACCGGCAGTCGATTCTGTTTTTAAATTTGTTTCATTTTCAGATTTTGGTAGTACTGGTGACAACATGGTAATCTTTGGTGAACATTACCTTGACAACAGAGTTGTTGGCTGATGATGTGAGAGATTTTTTCACGAAATTGTGATATTGATCAATTTATAAGAAAACCTTCATCATTTCTTATAAGATAAGTGAAGTTTTATGTTACAAATTATATATATACTTCATATTTATGAAACACAAAAATAGAAAACAAATATTATGACATGAATAGTCGTAAGCTTTCATGGGTGGAGTCTAATTTGTAAATAGAAGAATTTTCCGGGCTCAGGAGCCGTGGTCTGCTGGAGTTGGAAGATCCAGACATGAACAAAACATCTGGATTTTTCAAGTCCAGCAGACCACGGCTCCTGAGCCCGGAAAATCTTCTACCTACAAATATTAGACAGCTATAAACATTCACTCATTTATTAATTTTTAGATGAGTCGTATTTATTACACATCTGCTTCACTTTCGTACCTATTTTGAGGACATGTTTCGCAAATCATCGTTTGCATCTACGGCTCTTATGCGACTAAAGCTTGATCCAGCGGTGTGGGTAATTCTGGGGTTGCTGCTGCCATCTGTTGATTTAGTGATGAACTCCCGCCAGAAGAGAATCCCACATTTAAGTTCATCACTAAATCAACAGATGGCAGCAGCAACCTTAGAATTACCCACACCGCTGGATCAAGCTTTAGTCGCATAAGAGCCGTAGATGCAAACGATGATTTGCGAAACATGTCCTCAAAATAGGTACGAAAGTGAAGCAGATGTGTAATAAATACGACTCATCTAAAAATTAATAATTTTTCGCTTCACTGTGGTGTTCCAATACAGTTAAATCTCGATTCACTCATTTATTTTAGTTAATTGATGGAAATTAATAATTTCTTCATACTAGCCATATATAGGCTAAGGTCTTTGACCAGGAGATCCGTGGTTCAAATCCCGGTCATGGCATTGAATTTTTCATGTTGACTCTATCTATTCACTCATTTACTTCGTAATTCTTCGATTTCCAAATCTGGTGCGTTACTTTCATCACTAGTATCCTCTGATGTATTGTATGTATTTATGCTTTTCTATATCACAACTTTCTGCAACTTTCACTATTATTTTCTAGCCATCACTACACACGATTGTACATGCAGGTTTCTGAGTGGATTTTGTGGCCCAGCAATAATTACGAACTGGTTAACTAATTAACCTCGAAATTACACAAAATACGGTGCACATGGACTCTGCACACAGAGAAACAAAGAGCACACTGAAAGCTTAGCATATTAGCCATTAGTTGTCAGAGAATATAGCGCATTTCATGTTTCATAGTTGTCATCTGTATTTACGGAGTTAGGCAAAACCTACCGAATGAGGACTTGGGAGCTGAACGCTTAAGAAATTGTGTGCGTATAGTATCTATGATCTATTTTTTTTTTTTACTTAGTTTTTATCCCTCTCAATTTCTACTGTATATATCATTTACACAGCCTCTCTGATTCTGTGCTAATAATAGGCTACATCAAGTCTTTTAACACATGTTTACTTCTCTCCCAGGAAGGAAGTGAATTGCTTGTCATTCAAAATGCCAGGTAATAAATGAAATGCATTTTGTACAATTTATAACATTAAAATTGTATAAAATACTGTACACAAGTAGTGGATAATCTTAAAGTGCTACTTGTGAAAATAGAACTGCTCATGCAACAAATCTTCACTTACCCCATAATTCATCGAAATTATCCACTTTTTGTATGAATTATTATTATTCTGGGAGAGCATTTTTAAAGTTTGTATAAGCATAAAATCAAAATAGATTAAGTTCTTAAAATTGTTTATATCCTTTTCAGATGGCTAAACTGATTATATAAATAGTTGAGTTTAAAATGTTATTGATAATTGTTTATAACAAAAAAAAAGATAAAAATAAACTATTGCTACATAAAACATACGTAATTAGTGTTTTTACTCACTTTACTTCTTATCTTAAGCACAAAGAGTAAGTCAGAGAGAAAGAGAAGTCAAAAAATAAAAAGTTAGATGAATATTAAACTTAATTTTAAAGTGCAGTATCTTCCAAGAAGATTTTTAAAAAATTTCTCACATCAAATCATCTTTTACATGAAAACATCCTTTATGTTCACAATTTTGATCAAAATACAGTATGTTTAAGATATTTAAATTATAGTTAATATCAAACCTCCTATGTATGACCATCAGAGACTATATGGTTGTGTGAATCACAGGCGAGCAGTATTGTGCAGTCAATACTAGCTTTGTCTCCATTAGGAATTAATAGATAAACACTCAGAAGCTAATAATTTATTAAAAGCTTAAAACGTCATATATAAAGAGAATGATCGAGCAAGGATGCACAAAAAAAAAAAAAAAAATGTAATTTTAGCTTCAGTAGTTCAACATTTTACATGTACCTTGTTAAGCCAGACCAGTTTTGAAAAAAAAAATTATGTTTTTTAGCATAGTAAATAAAGACTTGTTTTACAGACAGTAAATTGCCATTCTCTGTAGGTACATTAATCAAATTCTCTTGCCAGCGGGCAAATTAATTGCACTCACCCCATCTGCTTGGGACAAGGTTGGAAGAGAAACTTTGATAGTCATGGAAAAAGTTGTGCCCTGGTATGTGCTACTTGCCAGAAAACAAGATTGAAGAAAAAGAAGAAGAAATAAGTGTGGAAGAAGATTTTGTAGGCATTTTTAAAAATATAAATGGCTCAAAGTATAAACTTGAAAGAAGCGTAGGGACAGTGAAGCACAAATTAGTACAAAAGTGAATCGAGAATATATTGACACATTGCTTCACTCACACTGTTTATTCACAGGACATGTTTCAAGAGCTCTTGCTCCTATCCTCAGGTGATACTCGATTCATAAGACATGTTTCAAGAGCTCTTGCTCCTATCCTCAGCTGATACTCGATTAGTGCAAGTTGTAGTGGTTTCTTCTTTCTCCGTATTGTCAATAGATGGCGTGATGTACTTGTCAAAGATGTCCGGTGGTGGAGTTTCAAAATTCATGACTCTATGACGATTTTTGTTAATGAAGATTTTTTCCCATACGGAAAGGTCTATGGGGTGATTAACGTATTTTATTAGAGATGTTTCCAAATTGATGTCATGTCTAGTATTCAAAAAATGAAAAGCCACTGCTGATTTTTCTGTTTCACCATTTTTAATGTTTCTCATATGTTCTTTAGTTCTGATGTTAATATTTCTTTTTGTTTTTCCTATATAAATTTTAGGGCAAGTTTCACATTTGATCTCATAGATCTCATAGAATCGAGTATCAGCTGAGGATAGGAGCAAGAGCTCTTGAAACATGTCCTGTGAATAAACAGTGTGAGTGAAGCAATGTGTCAATATATTCTCGATTCACTTTTGTACTAATATAAATGGCTGTTCCGATGTTGATAAAGAATACATTGGCAATGACAGAGGTTATAAACCAATTACAGAGGAAGGCATTATTGCATCATGAAGTGTTACTGAAAATGAAGAGTATTCAGATTCAGACAGTGTTGATGAACCATCTGTGGTTATGACCCATGTAAAAGCAGTAGCAAACAGGGAAATTGATGCTTTATTTCAAGAGTCAAACCAAAACATTGTCAAAGCGGATGCAAGGTCATTCTGCTCGTAAGTGATAGGTACACTAAACTGAGACAGCAGAAGCCCTCTGCCTGTTTCACTACCAACTAGATTGCAGCTATATTGTGCACAACTACCTTTCAAAAGTCTTAACAAAGTATATATTAAAATATGCTTTCCTATGATGATGTAGCTCAGGAAGCTGATGCCAAAGGTGCAGCTCTGAAACCTCAGAAACAGCATTTTTCAAGAAAAAGCAAAGCTCATAATTATGGCAATATAGTATTGGTAGCTATTTTTGCATTTATTATAGGAAAATGAATTATTTCAGAATGAAAGTCAGCACCATATTTGTACCAAGTCTTTCCTTATTTGCATTTATCATACAGTTATTCAAATGAAAAACCACTACATAAAAGTTTGTCGTCATAGAGCATAGGTGTTATACATCAAGGTCTTCCTATACCAACCTTTTATCAGGTGTACTACATAAAACCAGTACCCCACATAGTCTCACTGCTCGTAGCCCACTTTGTTCATTTTTGTTAATAATTTGCACCTGTTTACTTATAAATAGTGTTGGCTATACTGTGTGACCCATTGTTAGAGTTGTATATTTCAATTTGACAGTGATTGCCGTCAATATTGTGGAATATTGAAATGGTTCAGTTCTCAATTGAAAAATGAATTGATATAGTGAAATTGTACATAAAGAACAGGCCCCATTAAGGAGTCTAAAGAAATGTTTGGGGGTAATTACCCTCATGACAAGATACCCACAACCACATAATTCAAGATTTATATAAGAAATGGAGTGCTAAAGGTTCCATCGTGAATATTGTCGCAAAGCCATTATCTATGATAGCTTGGCTAGTGTACACGAAGATCCGGCAAATAAAGATAGCTGAGATAAAGGACTTGCTGGCGTAGATGAAGTTACGCTTCTGGAAGGTGATAGAATATTCGGTTTCTTTATTGTTCTGGAACAGTCTCAAATTTATCAATGAAGTATTTAAGAAGGCAATGACTTGCCAAGAGTCAGTCGTAAGCAGAAAACAGCTGAAGAGTGTTGTTGTAAACAGGTGTAATCAGAATGCTGTTTGTTACTATCATCGACCTTGGTAGACTGTGTGCGTGTGACGTAATTCTGTTAAGTAAGGATTGAACAGAGTGTATCTCTACGCAAATAAAGAACGTTTTGAACTTCTGCAACTTGGACATTTAATTTTACGAACCCACAAAGTCACAATATGAAGAACAAGCATCCAATATTGAGAACTACACCAGTAATCAACACAGTTCAAACAGATATAATGAGAAGCCCCAATAAATCAATAAGGAGATTGTCTCAGCAAGTTTAAGTATGTTTAACATGCTAGTTGGAGAGAGGTTGAAAATGGAGGCAATGGCCTTTGAAACTAGTCCCTCAATAATATAAGAAAAGTAAGTGACGAGTGTCAATAAACTGACTACAAATAATTAAATTTTAGATGAGTCGTATGGTACATGGTACAGATACGTAGACGACATCTTTGCAATAGTGCCCTACAAACTAATAGATGATGCTTTGAAACTACTCAACCTGCAAGAACCCAGCATACAATTCACAGTAGAAACTGAAGAGGACTGTACTCTACCTTTTTTAGACCTTAAAATCAAAAAAAGCAATGAAAAACTAGAATTTGGCATTCATAGAAAAGCAACACACACAGATAATTACATCAAAACAAATAGTTTCAACCCAATTCCACACAAACATGCAACCATCAACAGTCTGACACACAGATTAGTAAATCTACCTCTCAGCCAGCAAGAATATCAAAACGAATACCATCAAATCTTAAAAACTGCAATTAAAAATGGATATGGAAAAAACCTTGTAGATAAAAAACTAAAATTATTCAAACTTCAAAAGAGATTAAACAGATCACAGCTCTCACACCAATAAAACAAGAAATTAGATTTGCTAAATTTACTTACCACCCCTGGGCCACAAAAAAGTTCCAAAAAAATATTCAAGAAATACAATATAACATTGGCACCAAAAAACAATTACAACATTAAAAACCTACTTCACAGTAATAATACTGATAAGATAAAACCAGAGGAAAAGTCAGGCATTTACAAGATTAAGTGTAAAGACTGTGAAAAAATTTACATAGCGAGGACAAAAAGAAACATAGACACTAGAAAGAAAGAACACTTCAGGCACTCAAGATACAAAAATATTGATAAGTCCGCAATAGCAGCTCATTTCTGGTCTGAAAATCATGAAATTGAAGATAGCACAGAATTACTAAAATACGTACAAAAACATAGTGAACTCGTCATATGGGAGAGAATATACATAGAAAAACATAAAAACCAACTAATGAACTTTGAAATCCCGCTAGAAGAGAATCCCACATTTCAGTTCATCACTAAATCAACAGATGGCAGCAACAACCCCAGAATTACCCACACCGCTGGATCTAGCTTGTCGCACAAGAGCCGTAGATGCAAACGAAGATTTGCGAAACATGTCCTCAAAATAGGTACGAAAGTGAAGCAGATGTGTAAAAAATACGACTCATCTATAATTTAATTATTTTTCGCTTCACTGTGGTGTTCCAATACAGTTAAATCTTGACTACAAATAGTTTTACGATTAACTTTATGTATGTCGTACATGCCATTGTGTGCTAACGAAAGATCTCAAATCCAACCATTTTGTGTCAGTGTAGGACACAAGTTAAAAAAGTAAGACAAAGAGAAACAAGTTACTTACTGCAACTGGCTCTTATCTTCAATCGTTGGTTTCTTGAACCCAATGCTCTTCTTTATGACAGATGAAGCCTGTTTTCATCTGTCTGCATATGTTAACTCACCAAATTGGTCGCAGAATAACCCACATGTTGTACATGAAGAACCTCTTCACCCACAGAAGATAGGCGTATGGTTTTCATTGTCAGAAATGCAAATTATCGGCCCCATTTTTTCAATGATACAATTAACACTGCAAGATATCGGGAGATCTTTGACACTTTCTTTGTACAATTAACAGAAAATGAGAAGGAGTATGATGTTTTCCAACAACATAGTGCAATACCCCACACATGCAACCAGACTATGGCCCATATCAGCAGTGTGTTTCCTGAAAATAGGCTTGTCAGCAATAACCTGTGGCCTGTGCAGTCGCTGGATTTAACATGCTGCAATTTTTATTTATGGACGATAGACCTTGGGCGATAGACCAACTTAAAGAGAACATTACTAATGAGATAAATAACATTTCGTCTCAAGAATTACATGTCAACCAGAACATTCTCGTAAGAGGGCAGCGATGTCTGGATGCCGGTGGAGGGCACTTCCAGCATTAGTTATGACCAGTAAATCTGTCTTATGCCATATTTATCCCATATTTACACCAGAAGTTGCTTGGTTGAAGAATTGTATGTGGTTACATTTATTGACAAATAGCCATGGAACATTACAGCTCTCAGCAACCTGCTGAAGCCTGCCTCGGTAGCATGGTGGTAGAGTGTCTGCCTCACATTCAAGAGGTCCCGAGTTCAAATCTCGGTCAGGGTGAGTTACCTGGATAAGGTTTTTTCCGGGTTTTTCCCTTATCCTGAAAGACGAATGTCGGGTAACTCTAAGCTCCATGGACCCTGGGATCATTTGAGCATCATTTCACCCTTTCCATTCATCGTCCAATATGGCTTAACGTTAGAGGACGTAAAATTAACAAAAAACTTGCAGAAACTGTGAAAATTTATTATCAAAATGGATATCCTCTGTTCACCACAACTTCCATGTATTGTGTGAAGTTTACGGTGTGCATAATCTTATGAGGGACTATTTTTGGCCTTAACTGGATGATATAGATCTCAGAAACATCTGGTTCCGGCAAGATGGTGCCACACATCATACTGCTCTCGAAACAATCAATCATTTGAAGGAGAAGTCAGAGGTTCTATCATTTCTTGTGGTGGCAATGTTAACTGGCCCCCGAGATCATGTGATTTAATGCCATTGGATTACTTCTTGTGGCATTAGGTTAAATCTCGAATTTATACCAACAAGCCAGAAACAGTAAATGATCTTATGAATAATATCAGGCATGTTATTCGTGAAGTTGGACCTAATTTACATTCCTCTGTCATTGAAAATTAGATCAATTGTATGTATATGCACAACCCAATGAAGTTGCTGCAGTCACTTAACTGATGTTCTCTTCCACACGTAATGACATTAATTATGTTAGAGAATAAAAAAGAAATAAACCTGTATCATTTATAGAATGTGTTTTATTTAAGTTCAAACATAGGAAACTCTTATTGAAAGTTCCTTTATAGTGTAATGTAATGAATACAGTGAGGTGTACTGGTTTTATGTGGTAAACCCTGTATAACCACTGATAGTTTGTCTGCATAATTGTATAACAATGAATATTTGCATTGATACTTGCCTTGTCCTTGTTTCAGAGCAAAATCAAAGCTGGCAACAAAGACCTGTCACTTTTATGAGAAAAACAGTCATAAATATTAGAAATTACCTGTATGGCACCAGAACGCTGCTTTTGCAGGTGTTGCCTTCTCAGAAAACACTTGAAGGAGGTTTGAGGAAAATGGCACGATTATAGAATTAGGCTCAAATTTCCAACATGTGACGTGAGAGATTTTTAAAGTCCAACATGATTGATGTTTTGATTCTGTTTTCATCTCCAAGATGAAAATGTTGTATCTAATCTGCATTTATAATTACTTTTTAGGGTAATTTGATGCCTTTTAAGTTTATAATTCTTTATTCATTTACTTACTGTACAGTATGAAGAGTGCAGTGCAGCAAAACCATCTTCCTGATCCATTAAAAGTAACGGGCTTGTTTATCCCTAAATTAGACTAGTTAACTAACTGTACCAAATATTCACTCTTTAACATAACTATTTCAGTCTTTAACTTTTTCTAAATCTAATCACTACAAGAGTTGGAGGACAGAATTGCAGTCAGGATACATCAGCATTGTCAGCTGATTCTAAACAATAATTGATGCTATAACGTTTTAGTAATGCTTTCTTCATAGTTGGCAAAGTGATTTCTGGAGTGATTTTTTATGTCATGAGACTCCACTCTTCCTTTCCTCTCTGTCTTTTATGGGGCTGTGTATTGGGCGACAGGTCGTCCTTGGTCTAGAAGTAAAATGGTACCCTCTAATTCTGAAGCCCATGGGTTCAAAATTGGCAGAAAAGGCAATGGAATTTTTTGGGTATGGAAGTCCCTAGCATAACTTTCTTAGGGGGAAGTAAAGCTGGTGGTCCTGTGACATAGATTTATAGCACCTTGAGCCTGAAAAAGAGGCCTCTGTGCAGTACCCTTTCTAAAATATCAGTTATTAATGGTTGAAATTGTTCAGTACTTTGTCATTTCAAAGTATTTTCAATATTCAGATGTTTCTTGTGATTATGTAAAAAGAGTATGGAGTTTCATGGCCAGCATAAAGCTGGCTGGTATTTAGAAGGGCATATATAATGTACCTATATCTAGAAAGTTTTATTCCACTTAAAATAAAGTATATAGAAAAATAAATCTTTGTAAGAATATATCTTGCTACAGAATATCACCTGTCATGGCGGATGGTATTCCTGTACCACTTTAGGTTCCAACTGTACAGCAAAAGAAAAAAAAAAAAATGCTTAAATTGAAAACACCAAAGCATTTAGTACTTGGGAAATATTTTACGCTAAGTAAAAGAAGGCACGAAATAATAATCATAATAATCTCAAATGTTCAAGAATGCAACACAGGTGAATGACAGAAGTGAATAATAATAATACGAGGTGTGTTCAAAAAGAAACCAAACTTTTACTTTATTAGCTTTATTGCTTATTTATTGTACAACATTTTAAGCACTGTCCCATCTACTGGAAATACATTGTTCCCATCATTTCTTACATTTTTAGAACACCTCCGAGATCACACTTTGTGGGAAGGCGTGCAGGTCTCTCGTTGCATTATTCTGAATCTCCTCTATGGTTTGGAAATGATGTTCCCAAACATGTTTTTTAATTTGGGAAACAGGAAAATGTCTGCTGGGGCTAGGTCTGGAGAATACTGTGTCTTTGTGGGTTCGTAAAATTAAAAGTTTAATTTTCAGAAATTCAAAATGCTCTTTATTTCCATAGAAAGACACTTTTGTACTACCCTGAGCAGCAGAATGACGTAACATACACTAACGCAACCTTCAAGGTCATCTGCCACACGTCCACAAACAAAAGAATTCACTTTCAAATCACTACACAGCTGCATGCATACGATTATCAGTTTTCAACTCTCTTAACACTGCTGGCAAAAGCTCACACTGCCGCATTTATACCCGAGCTGCTGTTTCTCAAAAGGTGCAGAAGTCACACGATCTTTTGTGGTGCAGCGAGAAACCAATGGGCCTATCTCTGTCTCTTTCTCCCTCTGTTGCTCTCTCTCTCTCTCTCTCTCTCTCTCTCGGAAAGTGACTAGCGCTACGTCCACACACTGGCTGCTCTACCTGTCTCTTTCACATGCGCCAGCCGTGGCTTGCTATGCCTGGCAACAATATGTGGATGGGGCACAACAGAAATGTGGTATTTTGCTATATAGCTGCAGACACGGAGTGAAAGCGTGAGCTGGTGCATTGTCATGATGCAACATCCAATTTGGTTTTCCTACAATTCAGGCCTCTTCCTGGGCACTGCATCCCTCATGCACACTAGGATTCACTAGTCAACTTCCTTGTTTACCATCTGATGACATGACACAAATTCATGATGCTTAATGCCTTTGTAGTCTAAAAACACAAGCAGCATCACCTTAATTTTTGACCAACTCATGCATGCTTTTTTTGGATGCTTTGCCCATCCACTGTGAAGACTGTGTCCAAGTTTGTAGTACAATTTCATACACACCTTGTTCAAGCTCAATTGTCACTAATCTGACGAGCTGGCTGTACATGTGATAATTTCAGCAGCTGTAGTTCGCTTGCTAATTGTCCAAGTGAAACTTGGCAAATGACAGTCTGTAACGGTAGTTTTCGTTTGAACTGAAAATGAATTTTGTTTTCTGATCTGAATATTAGTGGGCCATGTAATGACAATGTAAAAAAAAATGATGAATGGTTGCTAGGGGAAGAAAATCAATAATCTTCATAGATAGATATATGTTCTGTAATCTTGTTTCATGAGGATGAAAAAATGTCACGGTGAATATAAAAGTTTTGTAATGGAAAATGAATAATCTTCAAAAAAGAGATATTCTGTAATCTTGATAGTGATGAGTGGACATGCAGGAGTGAGGAATTTTATGTAATTAACAGAAACTATTGAGGAAGTAAGGATTTATCGATATGCTGGAGGTAACCTGCAATGATTGACTAGAAAAGAAAGTTTGAGTAAAATGTAATCCAGATGATACAATTAAATTATATATTACGAAATTAAACTTATCCAAAATTTTATTTATTTCACTCGAAACCACACCTGAAAACGAGGGATCACATCACTCTTATTTAATCAAACACAATCATCAAGAAACAACTCAAAATACAGTGAAGTATCTCTGTTGGAAATTAATTATTCTTTCACACTGGCCGTGTGTAGGCTAAATTGTGGAAACGTTGAGTCAGACTGAAAAATTCAATGCCATAGCTGGGATTTGAACCACGGATCTTCTGGTTTCCGTCCAGCCGCACTACCATTGTGCTACTATGGCCAACGTGCCGATATGACATTAAATCCCCCAACTGACTCGTATTTTCCCAGTGTGAAAGAATAATTAATTAACCTAATAGTGGTTAACTATAAAGCCCGGGCCTTAAAGTACTTATATGTAGTAAGTCGCCATTAAGGTAGTTGTCTCATGTGTTTATGAGAACTCCTAAGTGGTTTACCGGGAAAATACGAGTCAGTTGGGGGATTTAATGTCATATCGGCACGTTGGCCATAGTAGCACAATGGTAGTGCGGCTGGACAGAAACCAGAAGATCCGTGGTTCAAATCCCGGCTATGGCATTGAATTTTTCAGTCTGACTCAACGTTTCCACAAGTATCTCTGTTGTATCTGGCTTCCCAACTTGGGTTTTTGAAACAGTCAACATGCATCCTGTCTGCAACGAATTGAAAATCTGGTTACATATTGCGGCCCAACGTGTGGCTGATTAAGATGGAGAGAAATTAACTACGAATAAAAATTTTGGTTACGAGTTTGTTGTCTAAAACTGCCATTAGGTACACTTAGTAGCCGTGTTCTCTCTGTGCTGGTTCGCATGCTATTTGAAAAGTTTGATTTCATTTTGAACACACCTCGTATACTTAAAGCATAAGTAGTAAGGAAATATAATAAATCCATTTAATAATTGTAATGACTACAACAAATAACTGTCAACCAGTTAAAAAATGTGGTTTAGCACATGGTTAGGTTAAGTCTTCTTAGAATAATCACACACAAAATTTAGTAATTAATTAGATAAGTGAGAATTAAACCTTTGTATACCCATTAATACAAGATAGAATAATTCATTTCAGTATAACACACCGGTTTTCCATAATAGTTATTGAGCCCTTGAGTGACTTCTTGCGCATTTGGCTATGATTGTTAGAAATATTATTCTTGTTGGCTTTAATGTGTGAAGCAATATCTGTACTCTCTACCATTTAAGTCTGCTGGCATAGTTGAACCTTCGGACTTCAAAACAATTCTGGCGTCACATGTTGGAAAGCTTTTCCTACAATTATAACAATACATATGTACATATAATTTATTTTATATAAAATAACAGGGAGAAATCCAAAGGTTTCAGATTAGGATAAATATTTCTCATCCTCATTTGATAACAAGCAAACAATATCAGACTGGACTAATACAATTTTTCTGCGCAAAACAACACATGTAAAAACGTATACATTTAACATTTCTTTATGCAATAGGAAAACGAATCTTCACCATGATGTGATTTGTAACAATCATGAATAAATATTAATAGTGTGCATCACAAGAGATGATATTAAATATTCAGAAAAAACACATGTGCTCAATTATACTTGATTAGTTTCATGTATATATATATATATATTTATGTATATAATATTTTCTCATAACCCTTTTAATGAGACATAATTACAAAAAATTTCAAAAAAGATTCTTTTCACATGGAAGTATTGCTGCATGAGATAAGCAATTGCATTATTTTTTTTATTTATTTTTTTTTTCTGTACAACTTCTACTTTAGTTGAATTCTATTATTATGATATACCCAAATGCAGTAAAACTATCTTCTTCAAGATTTCAACAAGGTTTTTCAATGGACATAACAATGATGGACAATTTGCTTTATGAGACAGAGAACATTAAATATAATGGCAGTCCGTAAAGTTAACAAAAGCATGTGACTTTATCATCAAAGTGAATGACAGCTGAATTCATTCTTTTGTTTCAGCTAAACATTGACATATTTTTAATTTTTTTTTTTTTGGTCATATTTTCACAATGCTTATCCTTTTTATTTTAATAATATCCCCCAAATTGTGCTTTTATCACAGACCTATTTATAACAGCACCTGCTTATGATTGTTCAAACTTTTACAGGAAAAAGCTGAGAGACTGCCTCTGCAATAGAGAGTTCCTCGTGTCTCTAGTAATTTTACATTATTATTGCACACATTGCAAGAGTGGCCATCAAAGTTGGAAAACATAATCTGGTTATACCCGTAATTTGACATTAGCTGTTAGAATCAATAAAATTATCATTTTTCCTTTCCTGTAATATAATACAGTAATACATGTTGGTAAAAGAAATCTGAGTTTCTTTAGAGGATTGGATAACCTTAAACTTCAATATATCATCTATACAAGAACCTTGTTTATCCATCCATATAAATCTGGATTTTCGGTTTATTGGGATTGATGTCTGCAAAAAGCCAATTAGTAAAAACTATACTTATCTGAAACCCAGATTACAAAATGACCAATGAGGAAAATGAACTCACAGGAAGAAGGTAAGAATCAATGAATAAAAAACTACAAGATATTGAAATTTGTGCTGGCAGCATTGCGGTCCAGTTTTCTGCACAGTCCATCATCTGGTCGGGGTTTCTATTGCAAGTATATTTTATGCCTGAAGCCTAAGCTGTACTTTGTAATATTTGGACAAGAATTTTGAAAGACTTATTAAAGAAGCCTCCAGATTAAACTGCATCCATTGAATGTCAATAGAGATGCAGGACTTCAATGGAGAACAGCTTGGACTCCAGGCATAAAATATAATTGCAATAGAAACTCCGACCAGATGATGAACTGCGCAGAAAGCTCAAAATGGGAGAAACCCAAACCATGCAGAAAACTATAAAACAATGTGAGGTCATCTTTCCTGTGAACCAGCCAGAACAATGGCAGACATGCAGTGGGGTGACACAAGCCCTACCCACATGAGTAAGGTATATATATGGGGACAGTCCACCAGCTTTTTTATTCAGTTCCTGAAGAAGGCAATGGACAATGGCCAAAAGCTTAACATTAATAAATTTGACATGGCTGATAACCCATGAAGCTTTAATTGTTAACTGCTTGCACTTGCATACAGAGGGTCACTGTTTTTTTAATGTTGGTAGTCACCATTATGGTTTATTTGTATTTAAGATGTCATCAAAATGAAGCTTTTTGTAAGAAGCATTGAACAGTAACTCAATGCCATCAGCAGGAGTTACATCAGATGGAACATTAAGAAATACTAGAAATTGATATTCAAGGAATTATGGTACTATGGCACTATGGAAAGATATATATTTGGGTATGTTCCAAAAAATCTCACTGATTTTATGAAATAAGCTTTGTAAATGCATCTATATTTTAATACAGCTCACAGTATTAACTTTTATTTATCAGTATGACAGGCAATGGAATACAAATACTTGCTTCGTTTCTCTGCTTAAATTGTTGCCATTGATTATTCATAATTATTTGAATGTGTATGGTTGTAATGTCAACACTGCAGGTTAGAGTCAACAAAATTAAAGCATGTGAGATTATGTTCCAATAGTTTTCATGAGTCGTGGTAGTGATTGCAGACATCTCAGCTGATACTTCTGTGGATACCAAATCGCACTATTGTATACAAACTGTTTATTCTTATAATAAAATTATTATGGATTTTTATTGAACCAGATTATCTAATCCCACCTAACTCGAATAAACAAGGTTCTTGTTTATTACAGCATATACTATTTATATTTTGGCTTTTTAAACAAATATTAATTGATCATTTAAATAGTGAAGTTCAACTATTGTTTCATGTTAACATATTTTATACTTTTTCATGTTAAATGGTCTTCTGAAGCTTAGATTTTATACCAGGCTAAGTAGCATCATTGTTCAGCTTTTATTTTATTTACTTATTTATTTTTTTACAGTTTTTATACAAGATATATCCTTCTAATAAAATTTATTTTGTTTTTCCTAATGATTGTTCGTTAAAGTAACTAAAGGAAGAATTTTGTTCTTATGTACGTGAAGTTGAGTGTAAACATAGTGACTCATAAATCAAACTCAAAAATGAAGAATATTTCACTGCTAATAATGCTTCTACTTTTAATATTTATAAAGGAAAAATATTTACATAACTGCCTTAATGAGTTTCTATACAGGATTGGTATAGCAGAATTTCTTACATGCCCTTTCTACGGACTTAAAGAAGATATGGAAAGAAACTGCCTAATCAACTGACCAATTTTTGATCAGCATACCAACCTCACATCAAAATACTGGAATGAAAAAATGAGAAGAGGCATTGCAACTGCCTCATTAAATACCAACCAACCAACTAATCAATCTTTCCTAATTCATTATTGTTCATTAACAATGTATGTTTTTAATTTATTAAAACAATATAATTATAGAATAATAATCCTGAAAAAATAAATAGCAAAGTACATATCACAAAGATGCTGGTGTAATATGAATGCAATGGTTATCCATCAAAAACATGAAGCTAAGAGAAAAAAATCTGGTTTTAAATCAGTTACTTTTATTAAATGTTAAAATAAATTAGAAACCTTAAAACTGCTATTAACATTGAAGCAAACAAATATCTACAAATATAACAATTTGTAACTTAAAACTTCACTTATCTTATAAAGAAATGATATTTTTCTTATAAATTGTCTGGGATCGCGATTTCACGTAAATCTTTTACACATCCTCAGCCGGAAACAAAGCTGTCGTCATCGTTACGAACCCTAGATGTTAATATGCTCTTGTTAGTACTACCAAAATCTGAAAATAAAACAAATTTAAAAACAGAATCGACTACCAGTATTTCAAAATTTGTTACACGATGTTTGTTTTTTAAAATAAATATCTTTTCCCAAACCATTAAATCTATTGGACCATTTAATTGTTTTAATAATTGTTGTTGTTTTCAAGTGCTAGGCTTTGGCAATGAAGCCATTAGCTCTCTTGCTCTCCAATATTTCTGTGTAGTGGGTCCGGCAGGTAGGGCTTCACAGGTTAAAATTTGTTCTTCAATCATTTCCTCTTCTTTGTTGCACAGAGGACAATTTGGACTTATATAAATTACTATTCTGTGTAAGTGTTTGGCCAAATAATCATGTTCCGTAAGTAACCTAAAATTTGCTACTGAAGCTTTACGTTGGATTTCTGGAATAATTTCTGGATTTTTAATTAAAATGTTCCATTTTTTATCTTTGGCTTTGTTAGATATTGATTGGGTTTGTTTGTTTGTTTTAATAATTTAACTTCTGGATTTATTTCATTGTTAAATGACCAAAAATAATCCGCTACAGCCAATTTATCAGTCTGTTTATACTTAATGTTACGAAAATGTTCTTTTGTTCTGGTTTCCAAATGATGATGATAAAGTGATGATAATAAAGTTTGCTTCATTTGCTAAGTAAACTCCTTAAAATATAAAATGTTTTGCCTTTAAAATAAAATTTTTAAGATATTTTCTTCATATTTTGGCTGTCTCTACTCATAATACTAGTTAACTTGCATTTGTAATATATTTAGTGTACATTCAATATGCATATT